>CM023458.1:25237181-25672272 GCA_013339765.2 Haemaphysalis longicornis | reverse complement strand
AGAAGACAGAGAGTTGCTTTATTGTCATGTCGGATCACCGGCTGAGGTGGCTGACGTCCTGGCCAGAGGTGCTGCTCGCCAGGCGGGGGTCCTGCCTCCCGCGACCTGAGGCCCTTCGACGCCGCACAACCCATCCTGGCGCGGGAGTTGGAGACGATGCACCCGGACCCAAGAGTCATCAGAGGCCAAGCTCCACAGGTCCTGCCTGGCCGCATCAGCAGGGACGCCCGCTCCATACTCCTCCGCACGCGGCTCGATTGCTGCAACATGCGCCAGCCCGCTTGCACCGACAAGGCCGCCGGTCGTCTCCCACATGTGATGACTGCCCCCCGAGCCCGACACCTGCTCTGCACCTGCCGCTTGCCCCTGAGCTCTCCCGCCCTCTCCAGATACACCCTCATGTCCTGCTTTTTCCGACGGGCCCCATCCATCCGCCGGAAGCTTTCCGACTTGCCCTGGCCTTCCTTGAGGACCGACCTCATCAAACGTTGTAGCCCAATGCCTGCCGGCCAGCCTTACGCACTTCGTATCGTCGTTTTCTTCTCGCCCTCTTTCTCTGTCCCCATTTTTTCTTGCTATCCCCTTTCATTCCCCCTCTCCCCTTCCAGGACTGGTGTGTATGCTGGTGATCTCCCAAATGAGTTCAAAATATCCCCGCTCCACTTCTTTTCCACTTTCTATTTGAATAATCACTCACTCACACTCAGAAGTCGACTCAGCCGGTAACTGCCTCTCGGGTTACTGGCACCTCAGTCAAGCCTGTCTGGGAGGAGGAGGGACAGAAAAGAGGATGGTAAGGGAGAATAGAAAGATGATGGCTTAGGCCGCGCAGCATGGACAGCACTGGCAGCATCATAGCCGGTACGAGGAGCCCCGTGCACTTTAAAAATGGCTGCGGCTTAGCCAGCTAACTTTGGATATGCAAAGCAAAAGCTTGGCTTAGTCTGGTTGAGTCTTGTTTCGCTTAGTTAACCTTTGATTTAGCTGTGTTTCCGACCATGTCTCAAAGCCGTTCGGTTCCGTGCAACGCCCACAGAAGGAGGCCGGGCGAACGCGTCGGTGTCTTTTTTTCAACGCGAACGCCCCGTTCCTTCGCCGGGCGCGAGACGAGTCACGTTGCCCGAGGCGACCCAGCGCCGCATGCATGAAGGCTGCGGGGGTGGTCGGCTGCCTCGGCACGCAGCGGTGGTGGCGACCGCTGCTCGTTCTGCGCAGAACGACTGAAACGTGACCTTGTGTGCGCAGCGCCGACAGCGGGCCCGCGAATCCCGCGATGCGCTTCGAGGGGTGTGTCGCCGGGGGGTGTGCCTCCGGCCCCTTGCGCATCTCCACGAAATCGCTGGACGAAAGTAGTAAAGCTTTGCTTTAAAAGTCCAGCAGAACACGGAACGCTGTTTCGCAATTTGAAGGGTAGCAGTCGGGCAACAACAGGTTCGAAGACGCGCATAAAGGCAGTCCTAGCTTCGCAGGCAACTCTTGTAAGCGCTGAACGAGCCTGCGAATGTTGCGGACACTCGCACAGTGCATGCGCGAGTGTCTCTATTGCAGGACAGTGCGGATAGGCGGGCGAACTAGCGAGGCCTAGCCTCTACTGCGCGTAGCACTGCCCAAGCGACAATGGCGGCCGAAAGCAGCGGTGGTGAGAGCGGAGCAGCGTCAACGCGGCATTTGCAAACACCGGAATTGGAACCTCGTTTTCAAGAAATGAGGATGATCTCAAAGTTGGTTCAGGTTCCGGACGCAGCATACCAACCCTTTTAATTAGTTCTGCGAGTTTTGCAGGCTGGCGCGAGGAAGAAGCTCACGTTGGGTACAATATGCCGCGGACACGTTTCAAAACGTGCGTCAAAAATTTGCGAAGTTGTTATATCGCCTTCCCCAGTTCTATCGTGCCCATCTTCGTTGTGGTGTTTAAGAGAAAAAAAATAAGTGGACACCACTCCAAATTGTTATTAAAGCGAAGCTTTCTATATGTCGTACTTATGGCGTCCTTCCCCCGAGTAAAACGCACTGCGGAAAGGCCAACTTTACACAGTGGGTTTCACAAAACAGTGATGATGATAAGCGGAAGCACATAAAACGCCTCAAGAAAAAAGCGCTTCTCGTGTTCGGAATCGAACTCGGTACTTCGCGTTATGAATCCGACGTCTACCCAATTGCGCCATTCCTTCACGGTCGAAGCGGTTTGGATTTAAAGCGAAGCTTTCTTTGTCTTACTGATGGCGACCGTCCCGTCACCAAAACTCGGTGAGCCCATACAGCCCCATCGACAGCGAACGAATCCCGCGCCAGAAAGCTGAGCGTTTCAACCATCGCTGTCGTTAAACCAAGGGGCATTAGTCCTATTCTACATGTATACCTCCCGTTAGTGAGGAGCGAATGATGCCGCATTTCCTCTCACTATGGAGTGGGGTTGTCATTTCTCCCATCACAAGTTTTGGAGGAAGGACGTTAATTGGTGAGGAGCGGGACGGTGCACCGCTATTAACGACTTGCAAGCGCGTGTCTCTTTAATCCGCCGCTGTTTCTGACATTAAGGATCGGCTGACACGGAGGGGAGGAGGAATCGTCTATCGACCAAGCGGGGGCGCCTGGCAGGCTTGGGAAGAAGTAGGGAGAAAGTTTATTGAAAGAATAAAAATCTCCACGATTACTACACACCCTATGCGGAATTTGCGCTCGGCGCGAACTGTATTCTTTTCGGTCACGGCGCATAGCTGCTGCGTCCCAGGAAATGTGTGTGTGAGAGAGAGAGAGGAGTAACTTTTATTTACATAATGGATTAGGGCGCGGTGGGAGCAACCCTAATGGTTGCGACGACTTCAGCCGCTCGAGATACTAGCTCCTTCCGGAGCTGTGGGTCCGAGCGGCTCAACGCCTCCATCCACTGGTCAAAGGAATTAATGGTAAGGAATGGGTCCTCTGCAGAAGCCCACATTTGGTGTTGGACCGTGGCCCTTTCACCGCAGTGGGGGCAGAGGGAGGATGGGTACAGGGAGGGGTGGATATGATGCAGGACGGCTCTGGAGGGCAGAGATTCCGTTTGTAGTTGACGCCAGGGGCGTTCTTCCTCTAGACTGAGAGATGAGTGGGCGGGGGGAAGCTTGCGGCGGGAGAGGCGGTAATGCTGCGTGGTTCCGCCTGTGAAGACGCCATGAAGAACGGTACTAATGCCTAAGCTACACGACATTGAACTGTTGCTTGCAAGGGAGCCTAATGGATGGTCAGTGCGCCTCTCAGTCGGCAGTTGGTTGCAAGGCCTTCGGAAGGACTTTGAAACGACCGTGTAGCACAGATATGTTAGCCCCACACTTGCTTAACCGCACGGCCGATTATCTCGTTTGGACTGTCGGGTTGTGTGTGAGAAAGTACTGCTGGCTCCTCAACCAGACGCGCCGCGTGCCCGCAAGGCATTCGAAGCAGCTGTGACATTTCGACGAAGCAGTGGCCTGGCAGCGATATTGCAGTTGAGGTCTGTCTTGATAAAGTTTTACACATGACTGCATAAGTATAGGTTGTATTCACTGTCGAGGCACGCATGCAAGCAATCATGTGAGAGCGCCGTCACTGGTTACGTCGGGCTCCGGGGGATGGCGGTACTTGTCCGTTCCAAACTCTACCCCACTGAACGCAAAACTAATGCCTCGACTCCAATGTAAGTGCGATTAATAACCTATCTGTTGACACCACCGTTGATAATCGGGTTGAAACGGAGCAGACGACGCACGCCGGTGTTTTTTTTTTTTTTCTGTGGCGTGCGGGCGCGGTGCACAAGCCTCGCCATGTCCGTGGCCGTTTCTAGTGTTGCCAAGCGAAGAAACTGACAGCTAAACTTTTCAGCGAATACCATCATATAGGCTCGTTTTGTATGTAGCAATCTTTTTTTTTTTTCATTTATCTCAACAGCTGGCTGCACGCGTGCCCAGGATGTCCTGGACTGAGGACGTCCCCCGCGCGAGTGAACGGCTCCACCATCGTCCGTTATCCTCAAGACAAACATTCATTCCTCCCCTCTCCTTCTCCTCTCCCATCTTCATCTCTCGCATCCTCTATCCCACGCGCTTTCCTCCTTTTTCCCTTCCCACACACTGAATAGCAGGCCAGAGCTGATATCATTTCTGTGTTTTTAGTGCGCAGCGCTTTGGCGCCCGGTACAGGGGTTTTGTGGCGGCGAAGGCATCCGCGTAACCGAGCGAGCGAACGAACCAGCGAACATAAAGAAAACGCCGAAAGTGTGAAGGGGAGGGCGGCACGCGCTGCTAAGGCGTCATCTCCCAGCGCGCCGCCAGGGCTCAGTATGTCTCACTGCCTCCCCCTTCACACTTTCGCCACGAGTGGCCGCCGACGAGCGCCCTCCCCCTTCACACTTTCGCCAGACGCTCCTCCTGCGTTTGCGGTTCATCAGAACCACGTGACATTTGCGCGGGAGGTTCAAACACAATTTGCAACAACATGCTCGGCGGCAGCGAAGCGCTGCGAGATAACGGCAGAGTACCGCGCGCCGCCGTGCATTCGCTTATCACGCGATTATTTCCTGAGAGTGACGCAGGATGTGAAAGCCTTCGGACAAATCAATCCGGGCCCGCCATTCATGCATGAGGATCGGGCGACGATATAGATGGATATGACGATGACTATTACTACCACAGTGAAAAGCGATGACGGAACATGTAAATAAACAATTTCAAGCCTAAAGCAATGCGTGATGGTGTGACCTTCAGTGCTTACATAGAAATAAATCCTCCAGCTCCGCTATGGTTCAAGCCTTGCCGACTTAGTGCAAGCTTAGCCAATATTGTTTAATTTCTTTGTAAGGCGGAAAACTTAAATTTCTGTTTCCGGCACTCACTTGAGTTGTGAGGTACAAAAAAGCGGACGGTCCAAGGAATTTGCGTGTTCCGGGGAGCGCGAGCCGGGGATCAACCGCCAGGAAAGGGAGACCGTAAGTGGGTCGGAGGAGGGCTCTGAGAAAGGGCGAAACAGTGCGCGGCGGGAAAGGGAAACAAGAGCCCCGAAGGACTGTGGGCCACAGCCGCACGTGAATACGAGCTGCCTTGAAAGGCGAAGAAGACACCGACGCGGGCGAACAGGAGGATAGGGAGGAGGAGCTAGCGAGCGGCACGAGCTTTGGAGTGGGCTGTCCAGGGGGTTGGTCAAGTGGTGACGAGCGTGGCCGCTAACTTCAACAGCAAGTGCAAGAGGAGACCGCCATAATGTCCAACTAGGCTTTCACCTTCATATTTTAAGAAAGTTCTAAGCATCCCCCGTGTTTCCTTTTCAAGGTTAAACGAGGCGGGCGGGTCCACATGTCTGGGGTTCACTGATCGAGCGGTCCTCCTTTTGTGACCAGTGCGAGCCAGCGTCTTTTTCCAGCGCAGCTGTTACTTTTCCTTTTTGCATACGTAGAACGAAAAAAGACGCTCGTTCTCTCAGCTGACAGACCGGTGTTCTTTGCACGTGCCGTGGCTGACCGCACGTGTTTCCCTCTCGCGCTGTATGTACACCGTGTCCCTTCAACCACCTGTTCGCCTCCGGTGCTTTCTTGCCAGTTGTGCGCGGTCGCTGTGCGTGTCTCGTTTAAGGCAAAGCTTTACTACTTTCTCCAGGGGGTTTTTCACCGCGGATGCACAAGTTCACCTTCTGAGAGACACACCCCCTGCGAGACACTCCTCGAAGCGCACGCGTTATTCGCCGGGTCCGCCTTCTGCCCTGTGCACAAGGCCCCTTTTCAGTCTTCTGCTCAACCATGAGCGGCGGCGGCCGCGAAGTTTGCGGCCGATCAGCTGATCGGCAGCCGACCACCCCCGCACCCTTCAACGCATGCGCCGCTGGGTCGCTCGGGCTACGTGACTCGCCTTGCGTTCGCAGTGAAAGAGGAACGCCTCGTTCGCAACGAATGAAAACGAGGCCTGGGCCGAATTCTCTCAAAAACGGGGCGTCGCTTTGAAACGATTTGGCGCGCCATGCAAATGCATGTGTTCTGGGGTTGGGGCCGTCGCTTTGGGCGGCGGGCTGGGGCAATCACCGCAGAAAAGCGCTGTGGCAAGGGCTCGAAGTGACACCCACTGCCCCCCCGTCGTTTCACTTGTCGCTTCGCGCCCTTGCCACGGCGCTTTTCTGCGGCTCATTGCCCCACCCCGGGAAACCCCAAAGCGACGGCCCCAACCCCAGAACACATGCATTTCATGGCGCTACCACGTCGTTTCAAAACGACGCCCCGTCGTTTTGGAGAATTCGGCCCCTGGTGTCGATCCTTCTGTGAGCGTTGCACGGGGGCCGAACAGCTTTGAGCCGTTTTTCGGCAATACAGCTACACCAAAGGTCAACCAAGCGAAACCAGGACTCAGCAAGACTGGCCAAGCTTTTGTCGCTTTTGCTTTGCATGTCCACGGTTAGCTCAGCTAACCCAAACCATTTTTCGGTTACGTCGTACCAACGTTTACTAGAATCGTCGTAATCGCCTAGCGATGTTATCACAGTTTTCGTCCGACCGAGTTTGGGGTAGAACTCGTGTTAGGGGCAGCGATGAAGAACAGCGTGTCTTCGAGAGCGCCGCCATGAGCAGAAGCTACAATGGGTGCGAAGGCGACGGAAGGATAAACCCCCGACGACGATCGGGCTGATAACGCCAAGCGTAAACGCGACGCCCGCTGGGGCCCTGAATACCGCGAGGCGTAGAAACGCAAGACGAAGGCGTGGCTGCATCCCGCTGAACGCTTCCCCGGCGCGACGGCGTGTTTGAACGGCCAACCGATCCGGCGTCGTTAGTGCGATGCGTGATCGTTCGTGTTTTCGCGGGAACCGCAGTCCCAGTAGCACGGTAACCAACAAACAGCTCAGCAGGTTATCCACCTTCACAGAGGGGAATGCACTTGATTTTAATAGCGAAGCTGGTAGCGGTATATCGGTCGTCATTTTAATGCGTAAGAATTCTTTAGCGACCCCACGAGAAATCCGACTGTCCTAGGGGACTCAGTACCACGCTTCAACCAAATAAAAAGTGATTTAAAAATTACGCCCATCTTCCCGCGAGGGAACCCTGATGTGATGCGACGCATCAGGGGGGCGTTTGGACTGACGCTGGTATTGGATTGCGTCGGTCCACTCGCTGAAGGGACTGTCGCTTCCATCACGTCTTCATCGGAAGATCTTGCACGGAGGTATCGTCAAGCAAAGTCAAGTCAAGTGCGAGAGCGAGCGCTGGACTGATCCGGCGCCGTGCGCTCCCCCGCTTTTATTCCCGCTTTTGAAAGGATAGGAGCCGGGGGGAGAGTCGCGCGCATGCGCACACATGCGCGCACCCAGAGCAAACGAAGCGCACACGCGCAGCTGTTGTTATGATAATGAGACGGAGTGAGAGTGTTGCGCACAGCTGTCAGAGAGAAGACCGGAGGAGAGTTGCGCATGTGCAGTGAGCGTGCGGACAACGCCGCGACAACGCAACAATGAGGGACATACCCGAGACCAAGAGATGCGCCGCATCTAATAAAAAATGGCCGCGTATCCGCTTCTTTCGTTGCAAATGTCGACGAAAGACGATAGTCGACTGACGCCCCTGCCAAGCAAATTCTCCCTTCTCTTTTCCCGCTCACCCCTCATGCTGTTCCTCTTCCGTCTAGTTCCTCCCAAGATAACACGCTAAATGTTTGCTCAAGTAAATTTAAATTTTCCGCCTTCCACTGCTCCAAGTCGGGTGCATCGATGCCAGCACTGCCGTGCAGCGGAGGCGCGCGAGAATCGAGGCACCCTACTTCACCATTTATAGAACCCCGTTTCCCTACTCCACGAGCATTTAGCGGAATGCGGAACCTATTTAGTGGAACCTTTCGTTACTGTTGCCGTTTGATTCCTTTAAATGCCGCCAAGAGCTAAAGTAGCGCGGGCAACAGCAGGCGTGGAGTGATTTTTTTTTCTTGAGTGGATGTGGTATTTCCTTTCCTATCGCAAAAATCAAGCATCAATGAATTTTTAATAAAGAAACACTGCAAATATCCCTAATGTATTGTTAATTTTCTACCTCATAGTTGCGTAATGTTTTGTCCTTGGTCAACAATGTTGGCAATTATGAACATTGCCGCCGGACTTAGACGTTTAGATTTGGTTGTGGGTATATAAGAATATTGCGCAGCTTCTACTTCACTTTAGCCGGGTGGCTGAATGGAGCGACAGACAGACAGACAGACAGACAGAACAGACAGACAGACAGACAGACAGACAGACAGAAGACAGACAGACAGACAGACAGACAGACAGACAGACAGACAGACAGACAAGATACTTCTAGCAATCCACTTGCGTTTAGCAGTGAAGCCAGTTTTATACAGGCTGAGTGAATTGCAGGGTGGTTGAAAGATTTCTCATGAAATAGTAGCCGATTCTCGGATTTTCTAAACCATTGTTTTCCTCTCTCATAAAAAGCGAACGAGAAGAGTTTAGAACACAAACGGAAAGTGCCAGCAGTATTGTTTGTAAAAAGATTTAGGAGGAGGAATAAAATAATAAAAGACAATAGTTAAGCACCTGAGTGGACACAGTTTCCACAGAAATTGGGATAGAAACGAAACCGGAGAGCAGATCTGCACACAAACACTTACGTCACCGCAGAGTCTGCCACAAGCCAGCGTGTGTCATAAAAAAATCCCACAAGCAGTTGAATTGGACTGCTTTATTTTGTCCAGAAGTCACATTTTATTGCACAAGGGAAAGAGAGAGAGAGAGAAGTGATTGGATGGAAGAAAGGAAAGGAAAGTGCACTGGGGATATTATTGAGCTCAGTAGGGAGCTCACCTGCATACAACCCAGTGCGGTGGGGAGGGGAAGAGGGGATAAAAGACTTGGGAGGAGGCTAGGGGTGGAATAGAAAAGGTGAGAGAGAGAAAGAGAGGAAGCAGAGAAAAAGGGAGAGAAAGAGAGAAAAAAAAAAAAAAGAGAGAGAGAGAAAAGAGGGGGGGGGGGGCATTCCATAAGCGACAGGCACAAGGGAAACGGATAAACGAAACCCAGAGCGCACGCCAGTATTAAAAGCAACAGGCTTCCCTTCAACAAGTCTTGCGCGAGAATTCTAACATTTGTATTCAGTCCTTTATGCCTTCTGAAAGGAGGAGGGGTAGGATAAAAAACAAATGCTAAAAGAAAACCCCCCGAAGACAATAGAGAGTTTTAGCATAGCGTGCTCCGTCCGCTAACGCTACGGCGGCGGGTAGCGGGGCGCGACTGGGGAGAGCAAATTCGTCACGGTGGGGTGGATTAGTTCCGCGCGGCCGGCCTTCGCCATGTCCCCCTCTTTCCCTCCGCTGAGGGGCAACCTCCTCGCACTCCCCGCGACGCGCATGCGCAGTCTGGTCCCGCTACCCGCTAACCTTAGCGTAGCGTACGGGAGCCGCTATGCTAAAACTCTTTAATAAGGATGTCCTAATCCGCGTAAGACACGCGTCAGGTGGGCGTTCTGCCGATTAATACCCAGCTTTCTCGCTCAAAATTCCGACCTCTCAGGAACCTAGCAAAACCACTTCAGGAAAGTGATATTTGGCATAAAGCAAGAAGTCAACGTGAAGATAAAAACTCCAAAAGAAAAGAATTCTGAAGAATATGTGTGTAATTCACTGTCAAATCTTACTCCCCACGCATTTCTATGGGGCAGTTTCCATGGATCAGGAACCTAGTTTGCGCAACGTGCGCGACTTTACACTGTGCACAAAGCAAGTTTTCACCCCCAATTTTATCTGCGCCAAAGAACTTTACATTTCGCTTTAAGTAACTACAGAGTAATCACTGTTAAAAGGACTGCCATGAGCGGGAAAGCTGCACATGCGATTAAACGCGATTTATCTTTCGAACATATTTCGAAGAATCAGCGGATTGTTCACGCGAAGATGAAAACTAGAATTGGGTTATTTTAGGTCAACTTAGGTTATATTGAGAGAGTACACGCTCAAGCAACGCGGTGATGTCTTTGGGCAGAAAGCGCACCTCTAGCAAACGAAGCGTAAAAACGCCGTAAACATACTTCATGTCAACGCCTAGCCACAGAGTAGGGTGACGGGCGAGTAATGACGAGCGCTCGGCGTTGACCAGTGCTTACTCCTTCAGCATTGGCATGGCCAACAGCGCTGCTTGTGATGTGTGCGCCACCGAAGACACCATTGAACACCTTCTGTGCCATTGTGTCCGATTCACAACGCCGAGGCAACAGCTCTCCACCACACTTCGCCGACTCGACGACCACCCCTTTACAGCACAGACTATTTTGTGTCATATGCGTTATCCGTCACAGGCCGAAAAAGCTACAAAAGCCTTACTTATTTTATTTTTTTTTAAGGACGTGGTCCTATCTGAAGGATTGTAGGGACATTACTGCAGTGTGACGTCCTTAGAATTCGCCCATTCCAATTTTACCAGTGTACCCCCTTAGTTTTGCCCATTTTCCTTTTTGTGTGCGTGCTTTGTACTGCATTTGTAGTTGCAATGGCCACGCCTTGTGTTTTTCTAATTTTTTTCCCTATTCTTCTTTCTTTTGTTACGCACCGGGGTACTTTCTTTCCCTTTCATTTCCCCTATCCCCAGCCCCCTGAGTTCGAGTGTAGCGAACCTGACAGTACCTTGGTTAACCTCCCTGCCTTTCCTGTACTGCTCCTTCCTTCGGCGCACGTTAAAGATCCCCAGGTGGTCAAAATTAATCCGGAGCCCTCCACTACGGCGCGCCTCATCGCCTGCGTTGCGTCGGCGCGTTAAACCCTCCAGTCAATCAATCAATCTGCTCCTTCCTTTGTTCACGTCAACGCTCGAATGGTACGAACAGGCGAAACTACAAGCACCACTGTAATCCCGCAGTCATGTCTTCGGCGTTAGCTTTGGACGGCACCCGCCATCACACCGTCAAGATTCGGCGTCCTGTGACGCCAGTAGGACCCGCTGATAAAATGGAGTTTGAGCATCCGCTGCTTGATTCGGTTCTCTTAATATTTGAATCATTTGCTTAAAATTTGCGAAATTTTATATCCTTGTTTTTAGGGCAAAGCAGTCTTGTTCATTAAGCAGACTTGTATTTTGTGTTGATGGCCCCTTATTTACCCAGCATCGCTGCGACCACGCGTGGCTACGACCACGGCAGGTCGACTAAAGCCAAAAATCCTGACGGATAAACCGGAGGTTGTGGGTTGAGTCCACCATCCTGTGTGAGCATATTTTTATGCTCAATATGCTCATGTGCATTTGATGCACATGAGCATTGTGCATTTTATACTCAATTATGCTCATGTACGTTATGATTTTTCGGCAAACAACATCTATAACATTCGTATTAGTCCTTCATTTCTATGATTGTGCTTCCATGCCTTAAAAGAGCGCTTCCTTTGAATATGCTTCCTTTTCTTGCATTGTTTTGCAAATACAGATCATTGTAACATTTTATTCCGAATTTGTTGGAACTGCACATCTTTTTGGTATTTTGTGGAACTTCACTACTTCTTTTGTAATAGTTTGTAACAAGGGTTATAAAATGTTAACCCTTGTCCTGTGTATTGGTGTTGTGTGCATTTGGTTTCATCTTTCCCTCTTGAATCCTTGCTATTCGCAAAGTAGAGGTCAACAGTTTTAGTCATGCTGTATGACAGCTTTTACTGCGGCCCCCTGTCGTCACGTACACAAGGATGAAAATAACCATTATTATTATTATTATTATTATTATTATTATTATTATTATTATTATTCCATGAAGGCTTACGGCAACATTTTTGTGCCTGTCTTAACTTCCATTTATAATAACTGCTTACTTTTAGGTAAATTTCCTTGTGCATGGAAGATCGCTCGAATTTTTCCAATATTTAAGTCTGGTGATAAGTCAGCCGTTTCTAACTATCGCCCGATCTCACTCCTTTGTGTCGCCTCAAAACTCTTTGAGTCAGCTCTGCACAAAGTTCTTGCTGCCTGCGTCAAGAACGTTGTGATACCAAATCAGCACGGCTTTTTCTCGGGTCGATCGACGGTCACAAATCTTGCAAGCTTTATGACACAGGCTTCGGCTGCAGTTTGTGAAAACGGCCAGTTGGACGTTATTTATTTTGACCTCAGTAAGGCGTTTGATGTGGTGAACCATCAGTTATTAATTAACAAGCTTGCTAAGTCCGGTGTAGACGCAAGCCTTGTTGCCTTGTTGTCCAACTATCTCCTTGACCGGTCCTTTTATGTAGATGTTAACTACAAAAAGTCTAGTGTTTACCCTGCAACAAGTGGTGTACCCCAGGGTTCCGTGCTGGGTCCCCTTATTGTTTTCTGTCTTTATCAATGATGTTTCAACAGTGTTAACAAACTCTTCTTTTCTTCTCTATGCTGATGATGTCAAACTATTTAGGCACATTAGCGGTGTTCAGGACTGCTGTGCCTTGCAGAGGGATGTGTCGGAATTATCGGTCTGGTGCAGGAAAAACTGCCTAATTTTAAACCCCACTAAAACAAAGGTTGTCACCTACAGCCGGAAAACCCACCGTCTGCTGTTTTCCTACAGTATCGAGGGAGCTCCTCTGCAAAGGGTTGATGAGATTAGGGACCTAGGGGTGCTTTTCGACAGTACCCTCTCTTTTTCTCCTCATATTAGGCTCATCACCCGGCGAGCACTCCGAAGCCTTGGAAATGTGTGTCGAATTACAAAAGAATTCTCTTCTCCAGATCCATTTCTAATGCTATACAATGCAATATGTATACCACAGTTAGAATATGCTTCTGTTGCCTGGAACGGCATCTCCAAATCTAGTAGTGAATTAATAGAACGTGTGCAGAAGAAGTTTTTATCCATATTTAAGCACCGTCATCACAATCACAGTTTTCATCCTGATTCTGACTTACCATAGTCCCTTCCATCCCTTCCTTGAACTGCAGACGTATGCGTGCAGACCTTACATTTCTTCACAAAATTGTTCATGGCGACCTTTCTTGCGCAGACCTGCTTAACTGTTTAGAGTTTAGTGTACCACAAAAGCCCACCAGGTCGCATCGCCCGTTCTTGACCGCTGCGCGCAACTCCAATCATTCTCCTGTGCGCAGAATACAGAATTGTTACAACCGCTTCTTTGAACGCCTTGACATCTTTCAGAAATCCTTTACAATTTACCGTACAGCGCTGTTGAATACAGTATGTTAAACACCTATGATATGTCTGTCGCTCTTTTTTTTCTGGAATTTGGTTTCTCTGCGGTTGTGTCTATCCAACTGATAGTTGCCTATTTTTGAAACTGTTTACTGTCATTTGTTCGTATTATCATTTGTCTCTACACTCCGTTGTTTTTGTTGTATTACTGTCAAACTTTGTTGCTCTGCCTGTCGTGTGGCTTTACGACAGGCAGAGCAACATAGGCATCTTCTTTTTTTTATTTTTTACCTGTACCCAGGCTCCGCCTGTGCTTTATTTGTCATTTTCACTACTTCAATTTGTGTGTCTTGTCGCTTGTTTGTTTCTTGCTATATGTTTCTTGTATTTTGTTTTCATGTAACTACCCGTGCGCCAGCACTCAGGCCTCTGGCTGTTCCTGGGCACGTAAATAAACATGATTGATTGATTGATTGATTGATTGATTATTATTATTATTATTATTCGGATTCCGCGGAAGCAAACAAGAGAGAGCAGGCCGTTTCTTGTAACTACCCGCCTCTCTCAGCACTCAACCCTCAACAGGATACAAAGTCTTTATAATTTTTATTTTCTTGACCTTGATGTTTTTGATGGGTCACAGTCATCGTTTTCCTCCAAGGTTTCTACCGTTATAAGATAACAGCACATGTGCAATTTGCTCTATCCTTCTCTTTTAGTTTATCTGGCGCATTGTTGTATGTATTTATGTATGTATGTATATTATCTGACTTTTCGTCATTATCATTAGCTATTTCTCATACTGTGTTAATCTACTTTTGTCCTGTCGTCCTAATATTTCTGTGCGCATTGTATCTCTGATAGTTTTCTTCTGAACAGTCATCTTGTTCTATTGTGTTATTCTTAGTTTTTTGTTTCTTTTTTTTGTGCGCCAGCATCAAGACCTCTCGGTTGTTCCTGGGCACGTTAAATAAATGATTGATTGATTGATTATTATTATTTTTATTAATATTATTATTATTATTCCTACCTCGGCTGTCTTAACTGTTCGCATTGTTTCCTTTTGCTATTGCTATAGCATATCCGTGGAATCCACTTGTATCTGCTACCCTCCACGACTTATGCAACCCGAACCTTTTTTTTAACTGGTAACAAAACAAACTCGTTTCTGCAGTAACATGCAGATGGAGCACAGTCAGCGTACATCTACAGTGCGCGTGACTGAACAGCTGTGTGGAAAAGAACTATTTTCCACCGCAACAATGAGGTGCAGCGTTACGCCACAGTTGAGTGCCTTGCAGCAATGAGACGTTCTTTTGTGCTGCCTTGAATAGGCTCACCTAAAGAGGATGCCATTGCGAGTGACCGGACGTTCGTCCCCCTTTGTTATGACAACAACGCCCGCCAGTGAAATGTGTTTTGGACCTCGTGCCTATTCACTACTTCAGCTAACGCAGCTACCAAGGACGGAGCAGCAGATACTGAGCGGCCGTGTTTACGTATTAACGGGACAGACAATGCTATTTGTCGAGTGCAGTAGACTCTCGATAAACGGAACTTCAAGGGACCAAAAATTAGTTCCATTTAACAGGAGTTTCGCTTACTGTTAGAGATGTGCTATATAGTGCAAATTTATGTGCGTACACACTCTTAATACCATTTCATAAAACTCTAAGCACTAGAAGGTGAATGTAGCAGATAGTTTTTTTTTTTTTTTAGGAAGCAAGAAAACCACAAGAGATTTAGGCACAACATTCGCAAGGTTTATCTGGCAACAATTAGACACTGTGCACTAAAAAGGGGACCCCGACATGCCCCGCGGGAGGGGCACGAGTAAAAGCAGAGCATTAGCGGCGTTACGCGCGTGGTGGTGGCGATGGGTGTTGTAATGACGATGGCACGATGTCTTGAACTGGTGCCGCGACGCTGAAGTTGGATTGCGTCGCGGTACTAGTTGAAGGTCTTGCTTCCATCGCTTAGCAACTGCGACAACCGCGACGAGAAGAGAGCGAAGCAGAACTGGAGTGCGGCTGACGCGCCGACACCCGGGTTTAAATTCCCAACGAACGCAATAGAGGGAGAGAGCGCGCTATCACGCCACCGTCACGCCACGACGCGCCCGCACCTGCTGTTGCTACGGTGCTTGCAACGCCGGAGCGCGCGCTGCACCTGTTGTTGCAAGCGTGTTGAGGGCGAGGAGGAGTGGGAAGAGGGCGCAGTGCCGTGGTGCGGACGCCGAGTTACGAGCATAACATCATGAGTTAAAGAAATGCTCTGCAGTTAAAATGCATCATATCAAGCAGTGGCGTCTCCACAGGCACTTTCCGGTGACTGGCAGACGCCTACCTGAACCACTACCAAGAGACATGACTGGGCGATTGTGGTGAAACCCCTATAGTTCCGTTTGGTAGCATCACTTGAGTGCGAACGTTTACTTAAAACATTGATGAAAATGTTTTAGCGAAGCTATTTAGCAAATCGTTATTTTTTGTGTCCGCAGTTAAAAATAGCAAGAAAAGGCCGAGCGCTCATGTGTGCGTACCTCGCGGTGACCTTACAGCATCCCCAGCGCACGTTTGTCATGCCAAGCATACCCACTTAGAGAGATTGGCCAAGATTGGCCAAACAAGATACTCCAGCGTTAGCCGTATAGGCGTGGCAACACTTGCTCGGAACGAGAAAGACAAGTCATAGCGTACGCCCCTCCAAGGTCCAAGGATTATCACTTCCAAACATATGAAAGAAGCTCACACTTATAGCAACCATGATGGAGTAAAGGTCGTTGCGGCAGCGAAGAAGAGGCAAATCGGCTGCAATCGTGGACTTAAACCGTCGTGATTGTTGCGAAGGTTGCGTACAGCTTCGGTATACCTTCAAGTGTTACGCGTTAATTAGTGTGAGCTTCCTTCATTTTTTTGGTGCTGGCTCACAATACGTCCCTCCTGCCCGTATTACGTTATTGGGCGCGAAACTTGAACGTTTTCAGTATATCTCGCGTTTTCTTTTTTGTTAAATCAGCGTCTTGCGCAGCTGGAAAGAAACTGGGTGAGTTATTAAAGGCTATTTCTGTCTTATTGAACAAACTTCTAATTTGTCTTTATGTACCCCTTTAAAAAAAGAAGTGAGGTTGCACTGGGCATGTGTAGTGCAGAACTCACAATCGGCGGACCACTAGGATAACCGAGCGGCTACCGAGGGACGGGTCTATAATACGGTAAGGCGGATAACTCGATGGATTGAGAAGATAAGAAATTTGGGGAGCAACGAATGCATTCGAAGAACACATGATAGGAGCAGTCGGAAGTGAATGAAAAGCGTCTGCGTACTTTACAGGATAAAAAAAGGTTATAAAAATAATGACGACAACGAGCAGTATTGTTATTATTGTTATAGTAGTAGCAGTAGTAGCGGTATTAACGGCAGTAGTAGAGCGAAAACTTCCCGTGCGTTCGATATTTCGGCGCACATTAATCCCCAGGTGGTCAAAATTAATCCGGAGCCCTTTACTACGGCGCGCTTCATCGCCTGTGCAGCCTCGGTGCGTAAAACCTCATAATCACTATCAGTATTGGTAGTAGTAGTAGTAGTAGTAGTAGTAGTAGTAGTAGTAGTAGTAGTAGTGTAGTAGTAGCAGTGGGCATACCTACGTTCACGTCGCCGCTTGAGCATGAAATGCGAACGAAGCTATCCTTCCTTTCTTGAACTATTTATTTATTTATTTATTTATTGATTGATTGATTGATTATTGATTTATTTATTGATTGATTGATTATTTATTGATTTATTATTGATTATTATTGATTATTATTGATTGATTGATACAATAAAGCACTCGATATAAATTTAGTTGTCTCAGGTATTCTTTGGGGCTGCTCAAAATGGATAGAGAGGCACTACTTAAGTTGTATGTGCGTTATATTGTGTGTGCCTGTCTGTATCTTCACAGCAAAGGGCGGCATATAAATCTTCGTACGAAACCTCTTTACACAGCTTCCGGCATTTCGCACCCTTATTGCTCCAAAGGACGTAAGGTGCGTGTTTCTTTCCCTCTCACTTTCACGTTTGCGAACCAAAAAGCCGCATCGTACCTGCCACGAAGTTAACCTTCCAACAAAACCTTGGCGCTCGCACTATACCAAAGCCTACGAACAAAAAGTAACCATAGACGACAACCTGCCGTATTGTATAGTCTTTCTAAGAAAACAACAAAAATCGCGCCAAAATCATTGCCAAAATCCTTCAGGGATCGAAGAAAGGCAAGGGGTAGAATGTGGATGGGAGTTCAAGCGCTCTCCATCCCCGCTCTTTCCGATCATTGACCGGCCGGCGCGGCCTCTTGGCGAGCATTGACCGGGCGACTGCGTCAAGAACACCCAGCCCCTTCCTTCTCCGTTCGTTACAGCCGGTTGTCCCCTCACATCCAGTAGGCTGCGCCCGAGCTCCAGTCGTAAACGCCCCTCATTCAACAAGGGCCCCGCACTCATTCCAGGGAAACGCGTCCGCAATCTTCGAACGCCCCGCTCCAGGTTATTCTTCGTCCAAATCGACTGCCATCAAGGTTAGAACAGTTTCAATAGCGCTGCGTCAACCCAGGAGCTTTGGGGAACGCTAGGAGCCTTGTTTTTCAATCAGCGGTGTTGTTCGGGGTAGCAGCGGCGTCCGGTAGCCCGGGCCCGGGCTGCCATTTGTTGCCGCTGCATCGAGCGGCGTCACCAACTCCTACCTAACAGTAGGCCAAAGGTGTGTACTGGTGGTCGAGCGAAGAGACCGCGATAACACTCCGCTTAGTCCGGCTGAAATGACGTATCGCCACCTCTTCGAAGATTGCGTCTCTGAAAGGAAACGCAGAGGTTGAAGTACGTTGGAGCCCTGATGAGGCATGTTAGCTCAGAGGCGACGCTTCTAAGAGCCCCGGGAGCGGATCGCTCTCACCCTTCCATTGCTGGGGTTTCCTTGAACCGACGACGCCCGCGCCTTGCCGGTGTCGTTGTCGGCGTCGGCCACGAACCGATTCAGCGACGGAAAAAAATAACAATAAAGACGGACCGGGTTCGTGCCGCGGCTTGACATTTTTACCGCGCCCGCGCTCACCGGCGCTCAAAACCGCCTTTGTGTCTGCGTACACTTTGACGGGCCCTGAGTGGGAAATTGTTGCGAACAAAGGAATTGCCGTCGGAACGATATGCGCGCGCCGTACTGCAACGCGCTCTTTCGACAGATGTCTCGCGGTTATTCAAGTCATTCCAGCATTAAAAGACAAATCGGTAGATAAATTATGGTGCTTTTTAATTTTTTCTTATTTAATTATTTTGCAGAGCGAGATAAGCTGCTTATACGGGGATGTGGGATCGGTTTGTGGTGAGAAGCAGTGAGCTAATTAAGTCACCTGTAATTGAAAGCGTAATCTATTACGCTTAGTTGTTATTATGCAGTGCCTGAAATGAAGGGTAAGTAGAGATACGCGCGCTCTAATAGAATGAGAGGATGGTGAGAGGATGAGCGATTGAAATAAGCCATTAAAGGACTGATTCATTGTGGGGTTTGACGCGCCGACGCTACGCAGGTGATGAGGCGCGCTGTAGTGGAGGTCTCCCGGATTAATTTTGACCACCTGGGGATCTTTTAGTGCGCCGGATCTCGAACACACGGTCGTTTTCGCTTTCGCCTCATCAGAAAAGCGGCCACCGTGGCCGGGAATCGAACCCGTGTCCTTGGGCACAACGCCTTAGCAACTGAGCCAGCGCTAGAGCGCGCAAGCTAAACGCACATTTTGTTCAATTATGAAAGCGCTAAAACATTGTGGCTCCCATTTGTTTTTTGTGTTATTTCTTGTGGATTTACAATTAATGCTGTAATTCACAGGCAGTACCTCAGTCGCTAATTGCCTAAGTTGTCGGAGTGAGTGAGTGAGTGAGTCAGTGTTATTCCACGTCATGGGGTAATTCATTGTGCTAAGGGAAATGACAAGCTGAGGTGAAAACTTCTAACAAAGCTATGAATTCTTCCCGGAAGTTCGTGCTCCGACCCGCTAAAGTTGCAGCAGACTGCAATGCCGTTCGAGTAATATCGCACGCTTGTCGCTCTATGTTGAAACTTCAGCTTTCTCCTTTGTTTCCTACATCTTTTCTTCTTTCTATTCCTGCTTCAATCCTTTTTTCTTCAAGGTGAGCGCCTTATTGGTATCATCAAACGCGCAATGTGACAGTAGTCGGGGTCGTCATTGTCGGCGTCAACCGAATGGTTCCAAAATGTGCGCCGCTGTAAGAGAGAATAAATTGGGTTCGTGTGGGATTTGAAGCCAGGTGGCCAGAGTAGCAGCCAGGTGGCTAACCACAGCGTCAACCCGGCACCCTGCCAGAATGAAACAAGATTATCCCCTGTCTGCAGCAGAAGTAATAACATTTAGAGCAAATGTCATTTGCCCTAATTGTCATTATTATGCGCTACATGAGAAACCAATGACCTTCAGGCGAATGGCATTTAACGGGCCCAACTGAGATTCGGGAGTTCATTCAGCGGCCAACTGAGTAGCCTCGACAGCAGTGTCGTGTTACTATAGAGGAAAAAATTGTTGTGGATTCCTCTGTCAGAGGAATCGGTAAATACGAAAGAATGAATGTGCAGCGAAATCTGCAGCTGAGCATGATTTCGGGTCGGCGGCTGCCATGTGAGTGTGCTTGGAGAGCGACGTCCTGCTGGCAGGTCGCTTCGGAAAATGTGTACTGGCGTCATTTCCATGACGGATGACGTCAGTGAAATCTTGGCGTATCCCGGCATAAAACACTTTCGTGTTAAAATATAAAACCTGAAACCGAACAACCCTAATCATAACGTACTCTTTGGTTCTGAAGGTTGCTTCTCCACAAGAAGACCCTGTGTGCAGAGGTGCACCCTTTACAGGCACCTTGCTTCGTTGTACTGGCGTCACTTCCGTGGCGGATGTGACGTCACTCAAATGTTTGTGTATTCCTTGAATAAAACACTTTCGTGTTAAAAAGTTCAGTAATAAACCAAGGCATACTGTTCTAAAAACTGTCGGTAAACTTATATTGACATTTGTTTCGCCGTGTAGACCTGCGTGGCCAAACTGAATGTCATTAACAGCTAATATCATTAACGGCTAACTTTGAATGACATTACATTTGCCGTGACAGGGGTAATAGGCTGCTGCGTGCGCCCTGACACGCGCACGTGGCGGCACAAGCGTAGAACGGGAGCACGCGGAAAAGACCTTTGACTCTGGGGATGCTGCCGTTAGAGCCTTTTGAGGAATTCCTGTCAAAAGAAGAAACGAAAGCGAACAATGAAACGCGTGCATGAGGTAGCAGTGAAGAATAGAGTCTTGGATAATCGCTAGCCTTCCGCTTTCAAAGCACGTAAGCAGACTTAAGTTCCCGATTTATTTTTTTTAGGGGCGAAGCCCCTTAAGGGCTCGGGCTTGTGGCGTCTTATGTCGTTGTCCTAACCGTCGTCTCATGTAGTCACAGCCCTAAAACACCGGGAAACTCGTTTACGCCTTGCGCTAGAACGCTTCGTACTTCAAAGACACGAGTCGTTTACACCAAAGCTGTATATCTCTACCCCCCAACGGTTTCACCTCCGTTGGCGAAAACGCCAAGGCGCAAAGAATACACTTATAGACCGCATGCTTCACCTTTCCCCAGGTTTCATGCTTTTCTTTCTCCTATGACTGTTCCCTTTCTTTACATTGCGATTGTTTTCGTTTTTGCTCTTGAATTCTTAAAATACTTCCTTGCCTCCTTTTTCATTCATTCATGCACCCACGCATGCATTCTTCTTTTGCAGCGCGGGTTGTAGGCGCAACGACACTTTTGGTGCTGCCACGTTGTTTTCAAATAACTTTCAAACATGCCCTGTTTACAGTATATCCCCCAGAGCAGTGGTTTTCAGCCTTGACTCCCCCGGGGAACCCTTTTGGGCTTACCACAGTGACGGGGGACCCCAAGATGGAGCAAATTTTGAGCGGTGTCATACCGTCAAACTATTCGCACTTGCAACTTACGTCGCCCACACACTTATCCAATGCCTGCCTTTTCTGCTACACGTTCATGACGATGCGCGTCGTACTGTTAAACAATTTGCTCTTTAATCTAAAAGTGTTCTAAAACACCTATACGCTGCCCTTTCTGTGTATGTTCTTTTTTCTTCTCACAGCTGGCGTGTTGTGCAAAAAGCAGATGTTAAAATATGTGCTACGCGGAGAAACTCAACGCACATGTAATGCGGTGAAGCACTTTTTTTTTTTGCATTGCATTGCAAGCAAGTGCTGGCAAAATCGACAAAGAATGGCAGGGGGGACCGCTTTTAAGCGAGGCTTCGCGGACCCCTCAAATGCTCTCGCGGACCCTCATTTGAGAACCACTGCCCCACAGGGTGTCAGTGCAGTGGCTTTCATATGACGTCATAGTCGGTATTGGGTTTCAGGGCGCTTCGCCGTGGTTGCTTGTCCGCGACCCTCCGCAGTGCTTCGGTTGCTCTGAAAAAGCTTTCCTGCGTCACTAGCAAGTCATTGTGGGTTTCAAACGGACACTAACAATTTCTCTCTCAGCTTCGCTCAGCTTAGATTGGCTTGCAAGATGTCGTCGTTTCGTGGACAATTTATGACATAAATCCTCAGCCGCGACAACTGATACCGACTTTTTTTGCCCCGTCTACCACACGACCTTTGACAACTACGCAAAAATTTCAGTATCAAAAAAAAAAAAAATTAGCGAAGGAACGCGTTCAAATATCAAGCGAACTCGATGCTTGAAAAAGGCTTTACTATTATCACTTCGACCGAGCTAATAGCGCATTCAAGACAGTTCTCTCGGTGAAATCATCTTTTTTAAATAATTTCGAAAATTGTAAAGATATGTTGGCGAAGGAACGCGCTCAAATATCAGGCGAACATTATGCTTGAAAAAAACAAGGTTTTAATATTCTCTCTTTCGGCAGCCCTAAGAGCGTATTCAAGCAAGTTATCTCGGTGAAATGATCGTTTTTGAATAATTTGAAAAATTTCAAAAAACAAATGGTGGCGAAAGAAGGCACTCAAATATCAGGCGAACTGGATGCTTGAAAAAAGCTTTACTATTCTTTCTTGAGCTAATAGCGCATTCAAGCACCTTCTCTCGGTGAAATCATCCCTTTTGAATAATTTGGAAACCATCTGCGTCACTGCAAAGCTCGAACAGCCTACCAAAATCGCGGGAAAATGCGTCGCAGTCATCGGCAATCTTGAACACCTTTCTTTTTTCTTTGACGCTCAATGCAGACGGCGCCCCTTGCTACAATTCCACGCCCGAGACGATAAGGTATCGGTGTCCGGTCGGTAGTATATCGCCGCTTTCTCGACGAAAGCAAACAAAGCCGACAGCGGCCATACTCCTTTTCTCTATGCGTACTTTTCTCTAACGAGCCAGAACGTGACAGACCAAGATGAGAGGTTATATAACGCACTTCCGCCCGTGAAGCAGGGATAGGTCAACACACAACTGGTTATGGGGGCGCGGGCCAGGCGACGGACGGCACAGCCGCATGCACCGTACTAATAGAGAGAGCCATAGAAGAAGGCAAAGGCGAGAGGCGCGCCACCTGGGGACTTATGATCGAATGACGACGGCTTTATAACGGCGCCGTAAATCCACTCACGCCAGCGGACGGCGGCCTCTTCTAAAGCGGCGACACCTGTCGGCCGATGCCCCGAGCACATACACGTCGAGGAAGACGTGCAGGTTGTGCGGCCGTCGTGGTCTTTTCGATTCTTTCCTCGTTTATTTTTCCCGCGCTCGGCGTCTTCTCCTGAAGCGGCGAGCTGGCACGGGGTTCTGTCTGGCTGGTTAATTATGGGACTGTTAACTCCGGCCCCGCGGCATAGCCGAGTTCATTCGCCCCGACCGACACCTCGTCTTCGCCTTCCATGCACGTCGTTTTCCCGACCGCGGGGTGCGGGTTTAGACTTCTGTGAAAAGGGCTAACGATGCGCTTCGCGCCCGTCTTAAACGGGCCGGGAAGACAAAACACAACCTTCTTTCCTTTGAAAGGACAATTTGCAAGTTTACCGTTTTTTCGCGCGTATAACCCGCCTATGCATATATTCCGCATTCCATCTTTCGGCCCGCCGGGAAAGAAGAAAAAAAATCCTCGCATTTTGCCCGCACATGTGGTACAGGAAAGGCTGCACCAAAGCTACTGCTCAAGCAACACATCACATGTTATGTAGACTGAAAAAGCGTACATTTAGCAAGTAGAATACACTGACTGCAAATCGAAAGTCATTATTCACTCAGTGTCACTGCTCTCGCTAGAGCTATCACTTGAGCCGCAGTCCCCACTGTTGTACACAAGGTCATCTTCGGTTCCTTCCATGTTTGTGTTTGATTTTGTCTTGTTTTCATCCTTGTTTTTTCTGCCTTGTCCTTGTATGTTTTGCGCAATCGCTGCCATGGAAGGCTTTGTTACTGCGTAGGAGCTTCACGGCACAACGCGCATTGCCATGAAGCAGCACTAAAGGAAAAACCCCGCGTATTATCCGCACCCTACTTTGCCACTGATATTTTCGCATTCTTTGGAGCGGGTTATACGCGCGATAATACGGTACTATCTCCACGCCCAACAGTCGTTTTTTAGCCGACCTTGAAAATTTCTATGAAGTATTTATCCCAAACTTTTTTTTATTGTTCCGTTCAGAGTAATTGTCTTCATTTTGTCTTCATCAGAGTACTGGCTTCATTTTGTTCCCTTCAAGAACGAAATGAAGACAGTAATAAAAATATGTTCCCACTATTTCTTTAACTGGACGACCAACGTATTCTTGGTTTAACAACTCACTCAAACGCCTCAAGAACAAAACGAAGCGCCAATATAAAACAGCTAAGCTAAAAATCAGGGCCAGTGCCTGGGATAGGAACCACCAGAGTCCCGTAGCGCCAATCTGAGAAACTTTACCTTTCTCGGTCGGCTAAAGCCAGGCGGTCTTTCTTTTCCACGTCTCTACTCAGAATGCTACAGAATAACCGTAAACAATTCTCTAAAGCAATTATACCGAAACATTCAAAACGCCTCTGCTTGCGTTACGAACACAACTGTCTATTCCAGTTTTTGATGTTGCCTGGAAATTAAGCTCTACCTTTTGCTCGGTGCTTCACAATGAGCCCAATACAAAGTTAACTAATACCGTGCCACACGTGCACGAAAAAAATGATATTAAGCTGTTTAGGCCTTATATACTAAATGACATTCATTGGACGGGCCGTGCTACACGCGAAAACGCAACGGCATTAAATGTGTTAGGCATGATGGTGATCAAGACCAAGAAGAGAAATCACTCATATTTTAGAAGTCTTTAACGTAGAGAAAAACGTCTTACAAAGGTTTAAAATGTGTTTTGTGAAAGAAAACATTATGAGAAATAGTGTTTTCTTAGAAATGGTGTGAGCCGTTTCTAAATGTGGCTTCAGCAGCTGACGTCGCCTGCCAGCGGTAGCCAAATCCGAAACATTTAACACGACGAGTAACACGATGTTTGGCTTTTGCCGCTGTTCTAGTGAATTTCATTTTTTTTTTCAAAACATCGCCACCAAGAGTGCACGAAAATCGTCTTATTTCGAACTTCAGCTACGTTTCCGCGTCAACACTCTGGCGCTGAGAGTTTTGTTGGTTTCATTTGGTGCTCATCGCGTTCGAGATTAGGCAGATTTAAGGCGTTCATGAAGGGGATTGAGTTGTGCGGAACTCCTTAAACTAAAAATGACATTAGAGTTAATGACATTAGATTTTTGCGCGTTGCAGCGAATTAATGGCATTAAAACTTGAGGCATTAAGCACATAATGTCATTTTTCATGTACGTGTGGCACGGGTAAAACTTTCCTCTCTACGATCACCCAGTTGTACCTGACATTACCTTTGAAGCTAACGTTATCTTAAACCTGAATGAATAGCTCAAGCACCCTTCGTCATCTGACATGTATGGCTGTAGTGAAGAGTGGTAGCCCATCCGCCGGTAGGGGTGGCGTAACGTTTGCGCAAGAGAAAGCTGCATCGAAGAAGAAGAAGAAGGAAGAAGCAGTTCCGAATCGGTGTGCCGAGACGGCACTTTATTTTTCTGGTAGTGTAGTGTCGGTTTTTGCTTCAGTTTGTTATAGTTTTTTCTCTTGGGTTCTCAAAATTGTTAACAACACGTCCCTCACATTCTTCACAGCTCTATTTTACCCTTAGTTCGAATTCTTAACCATTTTACCAAAACTAACTTGGCCAATCGCCCAGAGTTTGTACGCGCCATTGATTTTTGGTACCAAGCAACCAACCAGTGAGACGGTGCCCTCGCCGTGTAGGCCCGAGGAGCCAGAGCTACCGCACCCCGTGAAGAATTACAAAAAGACATCACTCAAATGTACCGAAGCGGCACATGTCGGCTTCCCGGTCCGCATCCGCAACTTAGCCGAAGGCATCAAACGATTGTGCGACGCACGCAAGCGAGGTCGCTAGCGCATCCCGTGCTCTTGCACAAGATGTTCCCAGCCGAGCGTGACACTTCATGACCGTTTTGCAGACGATCCGAAGGCACTCAAGCACACATTCTTGGCGAGTGCACTAAGCTCAAGAACTCCCCACCATCCCTACCCCCCCACCCTCCCCAACTCCAACCACCTAGAGCGATGGAGACCTTGTTGTCTAGCCCCGACCTACCGACCCAACTCGCGCTGGCGGCTAGGGGCCAGGAGCTGCTGGACACATATGGGACCTGAGGAGAAGGTTCCACCCCGTCTGGTACATGCGTGCACTAACATTTGCTAAGGGCTCAGTAAAAGTTGATTCTCTCTCTCCATCACTGGCGCTGCCGTTCAAGTCACCATCCGTCGCGGTGTAGGCCCCACGACAGCCCTGGTCGCCGCCGGGAGAAGCCGGTGTCCGGCCCACGAGTGAGCGGTATGCCGGTGAGGGGGCGCGGGCAGCGAGGCCTCGTTTCGGTCCTAAGCTCTCTCCTCCCGCCGCTAATCATCGGCACCACCACGTTCGTCGCCGTGGAACATTACGCCGGGTTGAAGCTTCTCGGCGCACACAGCTCGTCAGCTCTGCGGACAGACTGCCACCTCGCATCGACTCACCGAAGTCACCAGCCCGTCTCCGCTTCATCCAACGCGTGCCAGCCCCAGCAGAATGAAGTGGACCAGTTCCTCACTAGTCCTCTCCGAGTCTTGTAAATGTTGTCTTCCCGCCTTCCGTACCTGCCCGTTTGGATTGTCGTTTGAATATAACGCGTGTGTTCGCTTAGAAACAGTAGTCCGTCCCATGGCTCTCCGCGCGATCCTGCCCATTCCTTCATAACAATGGCATCAATTTCAAAATTCTAAAAAAATGGTATATACATATCTGTCGCAATACTTTCACTCATTTTTCAGCAGCCGCTATGCTCTGGAATGTGTCCCGCAGAATTGGAAGGTGGGCAAGATCATTTCAGTACCAAAAAAGCTAATCCATCGTCACAAAATAGCGACCGTCCTATCCCGCTCACTAGTACCCCGTATAACTTAGTGTAACACGTTATTTATTCCCCCATTACAAAATTCTTAACATCCCTTAATTTTTTCGCTCCAATCAACATGGTTTCCTTAAAGGGCTATCTTGAGATACCAGATAGCTTTATTCATTAACGACGGACTACGGACACATACGGCGAATCTTCCCCATTCCACACCACCAACTTACAATGAAGCCACAACGTTCAGATGACTTCAAGCTAGCAGATATCCACACCGTACCGTCCTTCATTCCATTTATCCAACAGACTATCAAGCCATCTGCAACTACTACCCAGAGTCCGGTACCCTATACCATCAGGTGCGGCAGTTCCAAAAACACCGGACCTGCAAACCAATCCCCAAACCCTCCATACAACAGTGGACGGCGTGGTTGACCAGCAAGGACCCTACTTTCAAGCTTGACCTGGTGCAAAGGACCCGCGCAGCCAGCCGCAGCCAGGGGATCCAGGTCTAGGGAACCCCTCCACCGGGCGGGTGCCCTAACAGCTGCACCTGTTGTTGCCAATAACGATTTCATTCATTCATTCATTCATTCATTCATTAACGGCGTGAGTACTAGCCATGGCATTAATGGGCGTGTAGATTCCTTATTTCTATATTTCGAAAAGGCATTTGACAAAGTTTCTCATAGCAGGTTATTTCTAAAGCTGTCTCATCTGAACTTTGATCCCGCTGTATTCACTTGGTTTTTTAAACATACCGTAAGCAGTCTCTATTTGTTGACTCGCACTCTTCTAGTCTATCTCCCATTCTCTCAGGAGTGCCTCAGGAACAGTTTTAGCATCCTTGCTATTCCTAACTTACGTAAACGACTTTCGAACTAATATTCAACCTAACAAATGCCTATTCGCTGACGATTGCGTCCTATTGTAAACCGTCCCATCTACAATAGTGAAGATACATTACAATAGGGAAAAAAATGCTGTAATACATGATTAAAACCACTAAATGCCACTAAAACTTCATTACTGTCATTCCATCGCAGGCCGACCTACATCTCGCATAGTCAGGTAATTGGTAATTCTAACGTTTCATCTGATTGATTGTAGGGTTTAACGGGCCGACGCAACGCAAGCGATGAGGCACGCCATAGTGGAGGGCTCCGGATTAATTTTGACCACCTGGAGATCTTTAATATACGCTGAAATCTCGTACAAACGGACGTTTTTTTTTTTTTTTTCTTCTTTTCGCCTCCATCACAAAAGCAGCCGCTGCGGCGTATAATCGAATAACGTTTCATCTGTAAAAACCTATAAATATCTAGGCGTAACTTCAACCCAGTATTTCACTTGGACAACTCGCATCACGAACGTGACCAACGATGCTAATCGCATTCTTGGTGTGCGCCAAAATTTACGTTTTTGTTCAAGCCAAGCGTACCCACTTAGGGTTGTTGGCCAAAATTAGCCAAAAAAAACAAGAACTCCAGCGTTTGCCGTTATCGTGGCAACACTTGCTCGGAACGAGAAAGACACGTCACGGCGTACGCCCCTCCAAGGTGATGTCCAATGATTATCACTTCCAAAAAAATGAAGGAAGCTGACACTTATTGCAACAACGGTGCAGTATAAAGGTCGATGCGGCAGCGAAGAAGAAGCAAACCGGCTGCAATTGTAGACCTAAACCGTCGTGATGTCGCATCTCCGTCGCATCTCTCCACTCACTGCTCGGCATGCACGTGTAAGCCCTCATTCCCACAGCCGTTTTTAACCCCGTCACGTCACCGTCACGTCACCGTCTTCCGTCATGGGCGCCGTTTTTCGACCGATTTCTCGCCGAAAACGGTGCGACGGTGACGGGAGGACGAGCTCTACGTTTCCGTCACGTCAACGTGACGGGACCTTGCCCCGCGCTAAACCAGCTAATCAGAAAAACACATTTTTTACGGCCTAAATTTAGCGAAAAGGGAGCACAAACCATTTTCTTTACTTTTCAGATTAAAAACGCTCAATTGTAGGCTAAACTGATCACTAGGCAGACGACCCTGTAATCTGACGGAAAGCTCCCGTGTACATCCAGTCTCAACACTTCTCCGTTCCGTCAACGTCGCTTTTTGTTGAAGTGACGGTGCCGTGACGGAGAAGGTGACGGCTGTGTGAATGAGGGCTAAGCCGTGTAAGCCAATCTTGAAGGAGGTTAAGGTCCTGCGTCGGTGCCGTGATAGCCGGGCGAGGGAGATACGCGAAGCATATTACATAAAAAAGATGGGTCAAGAGTGCGTCAGCGAAAACGTCGATATGGTTGCACATGTGAGGTGAAATTTATTGATGACCGGAGTTGGGGTGTTTGATTTGTTGGTTTTTATTATCGTTATGCGAAGTCCCATTGGTTTTTTGTATTGCGCATGCGCAGTGGCGGTGTTTCCGGATGTACTGATATGCGACTTTGGTGTAATAAATGTTAATTGCAAGTCTGCGCCTGTCCTGTGTTTCCTCCCTTTTTGCGGCCGTTCGAAATCGCGCAGTTTTTTACCTTACGTCGGGATTCTCGTGAAGGTTGCGAACAGCTTCACTACCTTCAAGTCTTACGCGTTAGTGTGAGCTTCCTTCATTTTTTTTTATTTTCTCAGTTTCTGATGAAATCGCAACATCGTTGTTATGGAGAAACCAGTCTTTTAAAGAAGCAAACTTGAATTAAGGCGTCGTGGCGCCTTGAATCTCTTTGCGCTGTCGGTCGTTTTTACGACGACAGCGAGCGGATTTACGTCTAATTGTGCGTCTAATGCCTTCGCATTAAAATAAAATCTCTAACCTCCCCTTTCCCGGTGCGACATAAAATATATTTGACTCCATGCGCGCGTTTCCTGGAACACTAAAATGATTCTCCCTTTTCGACAAAGCAGCTTAATGTGCCGACATTTCAAAAAAGATCGGGCACTGTTGTGCTTTCTAGACTTCTACTTCACGGCCGTTCAACGACATGACCCTATCGAGTGATCATAATGGCTTGACCTATCTCATTACAAATGCCATATCTAGCATCCTGGCTATAAGGTTAACTTCACGATAGAGAAGTCACACTGAAAAACATAGCAATATTTATTCTAACGTTTCGACCGGGGGACGGTCCTTTTCAAAGATACAAATAGTGCAATTCTGTTGGGTTTAAATACATTTCAGTTGTGGGCGGGGCAAGATGATGTATCGAGCAAAAACGTAGGCTCTACGCGACACAAAAGCATACGAAACCACAGAACGCAATGGGTGCCACCGCTTGCATTTGAGATATTATCGAAAGGCGTGGGTTCGGTCCCCACTCTGGGCGCGTGTTTTTCTTTCTTTCTTTCTTCCGTGTATTTAAAAAAAAAGTTAACTTCATTACCCGTAGTAAAGAAAAGAGCCTAACCACACCCCTATGCCTCCTTTGGCGTTGTAGACTGCCGACCTATCTTTCTGTATTTCCTCAACGTGCCCCTCATTTCCTTACTATATTATTCTGCGAAATTCTAGCGAGGGTCTCGCTTCTGGCAGCCTTGATGCCTATGTGGCATAAGAGGGCTTCCCGCCAGTTACCCGCTCATTACAGGTTGTAGACATTTGAGTCACGCCCCGGGGGTTGAAAAGAAGGTCCCCTTCTCCCCGTGTAGTCAGAGTGGCACTGGCTACCACCCTCAAGCGTCAGATACACTTCTAGTAAATATAAATACCCCAGAAAGTGAAGGAGAACACAGTCGCCCAGATAGCCGAATTGGTAAAGCATTCGAGATCTAATCGAAAGGCGTGGGTTCGGTCCCCACTCTGGGCGCGTGTTTTTCTTTCTTTCTTTCTTCCGTATATTTAAAAAAATGTTAACTTCATTACCCGTAGTAAAGAAAAGAGCCTAACACACCCCTATGCCTCCTTTGGCGTTGTAGACTGCCGACGGTTTGGGTTCGCGTTCAGTTCAGGCAAAAATACCAGTTCAGTTCCGGTTCGGTTCTGGTTCAACAACCTGATATATATATATATATATATATATATATATATATTATATATATATATATATATATATATATATATATATATAATATATATATGTATGGATATAGTTGTCCCCGACACGACGACATACCTTGCGCTTAGTGTGCGCCAATCTCCACTGTGCAACCGACGGGGTATGTGGCGGAGGAAGGACTGCTATGTGCCGCATGATGATGGCAGGCGCAAGGCGCTGGGCGAGAGAAGAAGAGGAACGGTCAGCATCGCGAGTGGCTCGCTCTAAGAGAACGCACCGAGACATCGGTCTGCGCTGCCTTGCCCGTCTCTGGTCTCTGCCTCTTTCCAAGCGTCTTGCTGGTCCCCAGCTATAATCCCCCTTATAATATATATATATATATATATATATATATATATATATATATATATATATATATATATATATATATATATATATATATATATATATATATATATCAGGTTGTTGAACCAGAACCGAACCGGAACTGAACTGGTATTTTTGCCTGAACTGAACCCGAACCCAAACCGTTATTTTCTGAGCACGCTGAACCCGAGCCGGAACTGAACCGAAAAAATAAATAACGGTTACAGGTTCATGGCGAAACGGTTCGACCCTCCGTTGTTGATATTGCGCAGTCAATGCAATTGAGGCCTTTTTTTTCTTTCACGTACCATCAACTTCGTACCCGCTCGCGCACTTTCCCCTCCAGACAATTGAACACTATCACGCTCTCTGTAACAACAGGGGAAATGAATGAGCACCAATGTAGCAATGGTCTGTTGCTGCCGGAAGCGTGTGCCTAGTGCAAGGTGACCAAATAAAATTTCATTCTCGGCAGCTTGCAGGGGATATAAAACGACTTTGCCCTTCCCTAGCTGCGACTTTATTGGAGCAATCAGGCTGCAGGAGTGCTCCACTGCGCAACAGCGAAAGCCCACACCCGATGTGTGCAAACCTTTTTGCATTTAATAATTTGTTTAAAAGCTCCGACACCTGCAAATTATTAATAATTGACAAGTGTGACCGCAGGAGCTGCTCATTGGTTAAGCCGTTTGCTGTGGTTAAAGCGGCTAAGTGGTTAAAACGGCTAAGTGGTTAAAACGGGTAAGCCGTTTGCTGCTGACCACAAGTGGCCTCGATCTCCCTTCCCCACGACCACTTTTCTGAAGTAGATGGAAATCGAGAACGTCCGTGTATCGAGATTTTGATCCACGTTTAATATAACCAGCTGGTTAAAATAAGTCTGCCGGCCTGTAACATAAGCTGCGCCTCGGAGCAGAGATATAGTACGGGGCATAAAATGCGCCAGTTTTTTAGTGCGAATGCACTTCTTAGCGACCCTGAATCACGCGTCCACCGCCGTCCGTCCGTCCGCACCACATACCCACTTAGGGCGATTGGCCAAGAAGAGTTCAATTTTTTTAAGCACATACCCACTTAGGGCGATTGGCCAAGTAATCTGAATCACGCGTCCACCGCCGTCCGCCCGTCCGCACCACATACATTAGGGCGATTGGCCAAGAATTCCTAATTTCTTTAGCACATACCCACTTAGGGCGATTGGCCAAGAATGGGGCGTGAGAAGGGCTAATGCACCCGCTTAAAGGAGCTGACACGAAATTTCAAAGCTGAGATCCGCTCTAGCAATCAAGTACAACGACAACACAAATAGGTGTCTGTGAATAAATGCATCTTTCTTCTTTGTAGTTGTAGTGTGTGTGATCTCTCTTTCCGAACATTACCGAACCGCGCAAAATCAACTCCTGCATTCGTACTTTCACATTCTTCCCCTCGGGGAAATGCGGGGAAAATTTTTAAATGTGTCTACAGGGAAAACAACAAAAAATAAAAGGCGAATCACGTTGTTTTAAAATATTACGCAAAAAGTAAGCAAAACCGAACAAGTAAAAAAAAGCACCAAAACGAGGATATTGCTGTATACTTTTTTTTGCACCGCCTTTCACAACCAAACGTGTCATCAATGCGAAGGAAGTGAGTTCCGTGGTCAGTTTTTGAGGACAGTAAAGTGGACAAGTTCCATTTTTTACAGATACAAATAATAACAAATATGTCAGGGAAAATTGTTAAGGTGCGCACTTAATCCCTTGGCAAGAAACATCAGCCCTCGACCTTGCCTTGGAAGCAGAAACAGTAATAAAGCAGATGACACGTGCAGAAAGGCAGGCCAGTAACTCGCACTGTCCCATTCACCTAGCGATCATCTTTTCTGCTTGTTCTGCAGTTTTGTCTCTTTCAGATCTGCTTTTTTTCGAAGGTGCACTTGTACTGACTGCCCAACTTTTAACAAAAGTGTGGCTAACACATTCGATAAGGGGACAGCTAACAAATTATTCAGGGTGACCAAATAGTCTAATTCATTTGTAGTATTTTGTGCCTGTTGTAGGATTTTTCTGTTTTGTTACAAATATAAAATATTTGGGCCATTGGTATTAACCGCTGGTATTTGAACGCGCCAGTACGCAGGCCTAAATTTAAGGCTTCAAGGTTAGCTGAAAGGGGATTCCATAGCAACGATTGCGATTTCAACAAAAAAAGGAAAGGCCAGAAAATATATCTCACCGTCATATCTCTTGGCCGTGGCTTTATGAATAGTCGCTAAGACAACATAAAGTCTGGACAAGAAAGTAGGTGGTAAATCGTAGCCTCTTCATGTGTTTTTCTACTATATCGTAATTGTTTAAAGTTTGCTTTGCGATTGCGCCACTGCCCTTCGGGAACAGCAGCATTTTGAATTTTTTTTTTTGTATTTTGATTTGACTCGTTTTGAACTACTAAATGTTTTTTTTTTCTAATTTCCGTGATAATTCAACACGTCGAACCAGTTCGTGAACCGGTTCAAGCTCCCGAACCGGTTCGGTACGTGATTTTGTCGAACCGGAACTGAACCGGAACGAAATGATTTCGCCTAAACCAGAACCGTAATCAAACCGGTAGTTTTTTCGGTTCCACACACTGATATATATATATATAATATATATATATATATATATATATATATATATATATATATATCACCACTGTTTTTCTGACTCAAAAAATTCTACATCTGTTTCTATGACCTACCGCATACCCTTTGCTTTCCGAGGTTTTCTTGACTGCCAACCCTTAGTCTGTCTTAATTCATTGAGCCCCTCATTTCCCATGCATAGTGAGGGCCTCTGTTCTGGCAGTCTTGGTGCCAAAGGTAACTTAAGAGGGCTCAACGCTGGTCGACCACTCTCGACATGTCGTAGACACTCGAGTCACAGCCCGGGGGTTAAAAAGAAGGTCAAAGATGAAGGTTAAAAAGAAGGGGTTAAAAAGAAAGTCTAGTGGCGCATACCATTCTGCTAGTACTTGACACATAGCGTTTGTACAACTACTGGAGGATTGTCCTCCGGATGCATATTCCTCTGGCGTCGACGCCCTAACCAGTGCTACCAGTGCTTACAATATATATATATATATATATATATATATATATATATATATATATATATATATATATATATATATATATATAGATATATATATATATATATATATTACATCTGCGGTATACCGGGACGGTGTAGCGAAAAAAAAGCAGTGATTCTACTCTGTGAAGGTCACTGACCTCTCTAGCATACGATATAGAGGTCACACACACATAGAAGTTAGATGAAAGGTATGAGCAAAGTTTAATTTCCTTGAGAGTTGATGGCGGTCATCCCTAATAAAATCCCATAGGCAGACGCCGACACTTATATTTTGAATGTCTGATACTGAAAATGGTGCGTATGGATAACTAATACACTCAAAATGCACATACAAGGGATGAGACGTATAAGCTCAAAGTCTAAGTCGTGTTTTGACATTGAAAATAGTTACTGTTGATAAGTAATCTACTCAAAACGTGAATCCAACAGGAAAACGGGTAAGTTTGAGGTCGAAATCATGTTTTGAGCAGCGTGCAACTTAGGGGTGACGGCGTGCTAGTGGCAAACACAACGGGACGTTCGTTTTCCAACGCCTCGCGCTTCATACTCGTGGAGACTCGGCAGATTCCATTTTTCGCCGACATAAAGAACGTGTGAAACCCTAGACATTTAGGCTCTGGGTAAAAAAAAATCTGGCGAGAGCCTTCCTGCGCCCGGTCCTGTAGCCGGGTAATGAGCTTCACGGGACAGGTTCATCCTCTACGTCACTAGCCTGTCCGGAGCTATTTCAGCTACTCTCCGCCAGGGGAAACGTCGTCTGCTACGGAGCTTCTTTAAAAGCTTGCAGTTAATGTGCTATGCAAGTACCAGGCTTCGGGCTTCGCCCAGGTAACTTTACGACTATAAACTGCGAATTCGAATCAAATTTACCCAGAAACTCAAATACAATTGGATCTCTGACTGACACCCCCTAGCCGACATCCCACTACACAAGGTGCTGTCCAGGCTGCCCAAGCTGTAGCGAATAAGGCCAGAAATGTCTGCCTACACCACGATGGCATCATCGGGTTGTAAAAGTGGCGATGGCAACGTAGCACCCCGACAGCCTGCGATCGCGGCCGCCAGTTAACTGCTACGAATGTGCCAGATAAGTGACACCTTAGATGCGTCTAACTCATTGTGGCATTCTAACGTGGCCCATGAAGAAAACCGACAATAGGTGCAGGGTCCTTGGAAGCAGAGTTACTCAATATATACAATTGCGAAACTCCGCTTCGAATCCTGGCGGCGCTAGCCCCCCTGCTCCGTGGAAGCTGAGGGGCAAGTGGACGCGCGTGGCACCTAGGAGATAAAAACTTAACTTCGCTAAAAAAATATTATTCAAAATTATTTTGTAAAATAAATATTGCTTTTTAAATTAAAATACATTATTAGGTGAAATGTATTTGTGTTTTTGAGGCTTTTCTTTTCATTACTTACAGCAGCAGCCGCAAGCACTTGAGTACTACTTCAATGTTCTGCCGACAGACGACAGGCTAGTCCACTTGCCCTGTGCTTGGCCCGGTGCAGCGAAGGGGGGGGGGGGGGGGGGCAACCGAAGACCGGCTTTCGATACATGGGCCTTGTTGGGTACGTTAAAGGAGCCATGAAGACAAAATACAAGTTGGGTTTATTAGATAGACTGCTTAGTCCCGATAACAATGATACCAATATCATCGCAATCTTCGAACAAATAACGGAGATATTAAAGAAAACGTTTGAAGCAGTCGCGACCCCCTAGCCAATTTCCCGCAACTTTTCTATGACTTCACGGAACCTTGTTTGTGCGATTGGCGGCCGCCTAACTGACCTGTCGCGACGACACATGACTGGACGTCTGTAATGGGGCCTCTAGTTCCATTTGACCGCATCACTTGAATGCTAACGTGCAGTTAACGCACTGAAAATTATGTTTTATTGTTGGCCCGTATGACGTCATTCTTGCTCATAACACGTCACTGTGGCGCAAAATTTGAAAGTTTTTAAATACTTCTTGCTTTTTTTGTTAAAAAAAACATCTTTTGTGGCTCTAATGGAGCTGAGTGAGATACTGAATCCTCGTTCTTTCAAATTAAACGAAGTTGTATTTTCTCTTCATGGCTCCTTTAAGGCCGACCCGAGCCGAGCTCCGTCGCCTCCGACATACGTGTGGTAGAGTGGTTTGAAGCGAGCGGCCAGCCAATGTTGCAGCCGTGAAGAAGCCTAGAAGCCGTAGGCAAAACGTAACTTGTTTACTTCATAGCGAGAGATGAGCCGAAGCCAAAGAACAATGCCCCGACGGGCGAGGTTACAGTACAGGACTCGAGCAGAGTGACAGCATTGATTCACTGCTCAAACAGGAATGAACTACAGCGCTTGGAGGGGTCTTATTTATACCCAAAGCGCTAACGGTCGAAACAAGCGTTCCCTCTAGATTGTGCACCCGACACTAACGGCAAAGACATACACAACGCTCTTTCCAGAGTTTGTGAGCAGTCTGTAGTAGCGGCGCACGCTGAGTCCGAGAGAGGGGAGAGAGGAGGTCTCCACAGCGGTCGCGGTGCCTCTGTGTCCTTGGGACAGGTCTCCGCGTGTTGCGTCGGCACGCCATCGAAGGTTGATCGCGCCGATAGATAGGCGCCAGAGATCCAGGCTTGTCACAGCTTGCTTGAATTGTGGGCGGCAAGTGTAAGTCACTGACAGGGAGGGCGTGCTTGAAAGGCGCACGTAGTGGAGGCTTCGCTGCACAATCGAGGAGTGTTGAAGCAAAGCCCAGCGGCGGGCTGAGTCGTAAAAGCCTATGGGGAGTTTCGCAGCTGGTATAAACTTTTCTGTTCCCCAATTTGAAATGGAAAGGCCAGAACGTTTATCGTTGCTTTTAAGAGCCGAACGGTTGTTGATCAAGCCTTTTCGTCTGTCTCCTGCAGGTCGTGGTCCTGAAGGGGTAGGAGCAGGTTCCCAGACATACAGATATAAGACGCAGTGGTCTGGCAGAGGCGTGTTCCTCTCCCTGCTGCTGGGGGAGGGAGCCTTCCGTCGCTGATGTTTAGCTGCCGATTCCTTTTTGCGAACCGTAGATCTTGCGCGGCGACGGCGCTGCCGTTCTCGGACGAGCGCCCGTTGATGTTCGAGCCGACACAAGAAACCCACGGCTCCGCTGTTTCAGAAGATGTCACGCTGGGTGTAACTGGGTTTAATTTTATTTCTTCAATCGGTCACAGTAGACTGTAAACTATGACCGATAAAGCACCCAAAAGACTCATGATTTGTCGTCTGCTCCAGACACTTCCGGTTCGACATTTCTCCTTCCCTCCCGTACGCCAGCGGCTTTCCCGCGCGTGTGTGCGTGTTTATTTGTCACAGAGTGCTTACCTTTCGGAGAAGCCCCTAGTAGGATTAATCGTTGTTTTCATTGAATGCGCGATGCATGAACGTTTCTTTTTTCTTGAGGAAAGCGATAAACAACAAGCACACACGCGAGTGATAGCTACCGGTGTACGGGAGGCCAGAAAAGCTCTCTAAGCGGAAGTGGCGGGTCTCCGCGGGAGCAGACAATGTACCCATGAGCCTCCTTTTTACCGGTCACCTGTGGTTAGTACTCAGTTACAACTTAAGAACGGCAACGGAAGTTAGCGCTGTGCCTCATCACCGCGGCCGGGTGTTACTCCGCGCGGCGCAAGCAGTGCGTTACTGGGAGTATTTTGAACATGGCACGAGTTGTTTCCGTGATTTTTCGGACTTAATATGCTTATAAACTACTGCAGCAACGACAAACAAACTGCGTGAGAAAAGGCAGATGACATCACGCATTCATACCAATATCATTTCAAAATGGGCGCGCCCGTTGACATCCGGGTCCGTCGCTTGGGCGGCGTGATACCGTACATGAGCTATTGCCGTTCTTAACTTGTTCCCGAGTATAGATGTGCTGATGCATGCGGACTGCTGATAACAATGTAGCATCCCGCGCGCAGCTAGTGAAATAAACTAAAGGCACCGCGCGATTGGGTCCAATGATGAGGATGATTATTCAGTATTTGAAACAGTGTGGCTTGAGGTCTTGTCAGGGCTGCGGAAAGTGGGTTAAGCGGGTGAAGGCATCTGCATTCCGTTATCTATCCCCGTGGTACTTGCCATAGTCCACAGGTCTCCTTTTGAATGTCTCCTTTTGGTGCGCTGTCCTGGTGGTGGCGCGATGCCCAATCCTGGAGGGTCCTAATGTTCGGCAGCTGATGGTTTCTTCTCTCTCATAAACGGACTCTTAAGATAAGTTGAAACTTCTATAAACGAAGCTTACACGAACGTGGCTTACACCTCGGACGTCCTTAAAAAACGGCACTTTCCTAACGTCACTTGGCCGGCCCATTTGCCCGTTTTGTGACACGGACACGCCGTCATTTCGAGTTAGTGTCACCTTACCTGGAGGTTCCTCATGGTTGGGATCTGGAGTCACTACTTGGCCTACTACTTGGGCAGAAACTTGGAGGCTCACAAAGCGGGTTCAACTTAACTTGAGGACGACTCAGCGAGCGATGGAACGGAAGATGATAGGTGTAACGTTAAGGAACAAGAAGGTAGCGGGTTGGGTCAGGGAACAAACGCGTGTTAAGGACATATTAGAAGAAATTAAAAAGAAATGGACGTGGATAGGGCATGTAATGCGAAAGCAAAAATAACCGTTGGTCATTAAGGGTAACAGAGTGGATCCCTGGAGACGGCAAGCGTGGCAGGGGGCGGCAGAAAGTTAGATTGGCATATGATATCAAGAAGTTTGCGGGGATAGATTGATCGCAGATAGTACAGAACGGGGATAATTGGAGATTTGTGGGAGAGGCATTTGCCCTGCAGTGAGCGTAGAGAGGCTGATGATGATGATGATGATGACGACGACGCTTATGATGATGATCTGGAAGTGTCCCGCCTTTTCAAAAGGATGTGATACCCTCATTCCGAAATCGACATTACCATATTCTTTATTCAGTGAGTGCCCCGCTTTGCCAAAAAAGTCGTTATAGCAGGGGAGTTACAGACTGGAATAAAACAATCCTTCGTTCATACAGTACACTTACTTGTCTTGCCGCCGGTCATTACATGGCCATTACAAAAAAAAAGTAATTGTAAAACATGGTTGTTCTTGCACGGTACTCTTCCACTTTGTGTGGGTGGTCATTACGACTAGATATGTAACTGGGTTCACTGAAATAGTTATGACGGTCAATTCCCGTCTGCCTATGAAAGACAGAAAAGAAAAACTTCAAACGGATTTTTTTCCTGCGCAAATAGAGCAATTCCCAACCCAATTCAGCTTTCATAGCAGTACAGCTGTCTCTCCGCTTGTACCGCCCTAAAACAAACCGCGCAGCTCTGTTCTGAATTTTTTCGAGCTTATCAACCAATTTGACCTGCATCAGAGAACGATCACCTCGACCTACTGAGAAAGGACCTTCTGCTCTCGATTGTGCGGTGAACTACGCGATTATGAGTGTCCTGTTCAAAGCAGTGTGGTGTGTGCTCCGACTGCCAGTTCCCGGACACAGATTTAAGCGGAAAGCTAAAACTATGACTTGAACGTTAACTGTGACCCACGTGACCTCATTCATATGATCTTGGTGTGCACACATAACTCCGCCTGTTAGAAAAAGTAGTCTGGTTGGTAGCTTCAAATCAGGCACATATCTACGCGGAGATTGGACAGCAGGTTTCCTACCAAATTAGTCTGAACGCACGCACGCACGACCTTCTTCTTCTTTTCTTTTGGCTATGTGTTAAATAAACACCTCATGTTCGATGGGACTGTCGGCCGGGTTCTGGACACTGGTCCTTTCGCAAAACTGCGATCCTACCTAAACTGCCATCCTACCTAATCCAGTACTTCCACAAGCAGTGGGCGAACCGCCTGACGAGCCCGGACCTTGGGATCCAGCGTGAACTGGTGAAGAGGGCCTGTAACGCCAGCCGAGCTCAGGGTATCCCGGAATAGGGAAGCCCCCCACCGGGCGGGTGCCTTAAAGGGACACTGAAGTGATATGTAAACATTGCGGGATTACTTGCGCAAATTGTAGTCCGGAGTCCCCAGGCCATGTTACGACCACTCTGGGCGCGTTTACGCGATTTTATTTAGTAGAAAAATTAATTCGAAAATGCTGCCCTCCTCTCTTTACGCTCGCCCATTTTCTGCAGTGTTTTCGTGTGACGTCGCGAGGAGCCGAGCTCGCAATTGGCTGCGCTACTGCACGGCTCCCCGGCCTTCAGACAGAGTCAGTCGGCCCAGCGTTTCGTCCGCCGGCCGCCGACGGGTCGTCGCAATTCGTTCGCTCTGTTGAAACGAAGCCAGGACACGTTTGTGAATGGAAGAATGGGCTTTCTTTACTTGGTTAGTTTGTACACTGTATCTAGCTCCAAGTCAAGGTCGCTTCACACGAGCGCTGCACGAGCGCACATGCGACGCTTCGCTGACTGGTACGCCAGTAAGAAAATATAAGGCCTCTTGAAGGCGGGAGAAGAGTCAGCGAAGTCAATATAGGTACTAAGGAAATAAAATCAACTGATATTCTTATCGTACAGCGTAAAAATAGGGTGCGGGAAGCACTTTTTTGCCTGGGCGAACAAGCACAGCGGTCAGCAGCACGACTACGCATCTGCGAACGCTTTTCCGTCTACGAAATGCAATTGCTAGACGTGAGCTATTGTGGAAACTCGGGGGACGCTTACTACACGAGCGCAATACAACAAATAGTCACCTAAGCTGCTTGAAATGCCAAAACTAAATAAAAGTGTAAACTTGTTGTACAGTATATACCTTATATTACCACGGTCGGCGGACCCCGTCCCGTGGCCGAGTGGTCTGGGCGCTAGGTATGTTGCCGCAAGTGTTTTGCAAGTCACGAGTTCGAGTCCCCGCGGGTACGTGCTTTTTTTTTTTGTAAGTTAACTTTTTCGTTTTCTGCCGATGTTTTCTACATTGAGTTCACCCTTTTTTGGGCCGCAACGTTCATGGCTCCACGAACTAGTTCACAGAACGCGCGCAGGCTGGCACTGGCGCGCTGGCGAGTTCTCGTTGGCGTGCTGTTGCCATAAGCACCGACTGCTTGCGGGCAGTGGGCACAGGCCAGAATGAACAGACCCTTGGCCTGGTGCGAACACGCTTTTTACGGTACAGGCATGAGTGAGGCAAGCTCCAAATATGGGGGAAAAGCGCATGACATTTGGGCGTCTGCGGGTACGCGGAGGGCGTCCATGCACTGCGTAGGCCTCGGCTAGTGAATGCTACGATTCCAAGCCGTCCTGGGAGGCTTATCTTTATGCATTTTTACAGCTGACAACATGGCAGAAGCGCGGTACGATGATTACTGAGTTATTGAGAATGCCCATCCAACAACGCCACCAGTTGTGTTTTGCAGAACCGAAACCGAAACCGAAACTTGTTTGGTTGCTCACTTTGGGCATCGTCCAATCACGGTGCCCGCTCCTCCCAACGTCACAGCTTTAAGTTGGTGCGGCCGCCGCAAACCGCGCATGGTAGTTTTTCTTCTTTCGCGCTTTGTAAATTAATTACCGATTTGTCAACCGGATAAACGATGAAAAGTGTGCTAATTTGAGCCAGTCTACGCAGTGCAAGCAAAAACGGGAGCTTGACAAATTCACTTCAGTGTCCCTTTAATATCTTCACCAGCTTGATAAATAACGATTTATTCATCATCATCATCATTCCCTCCCTCACTCTTTATCCTTTCAGCCATAGTTTTTTTATTTCAAGCAAAACAATGCTTTTTTGTGTGGTTTCTTAAAATTTCGGGTCACATAAAGCCACAAACAAAAAATGGAGCTGGTAGTGCAAGTAATAACTTATTTATAACGAAGCAATTAATTAAGACATCTGGCAATTAAATTTTTTATGTTTAGGAAAAATATCTTTTTTGAATGTCTTCCTAACCGTTAGGATCAAATGAGCCTACACACAAAAAGCGAGCTTCGTAGTGAAAGTGTTTATAGATTTACAAGCTTGGGAACGAAGCTAGGACCTCCGTTTTTTTCAGCATCAATGTCAAAATTTCGTCTTCACCAGAGCTTATTCTTCTGTGTAGCGTCCAGCTCCGCTAGAACGCAACAACGGTGATGTCTATCGCAATAGGCATCATTGAAGACAAATTTCCCAGAAAACTAGCAGTTTTGGTTTCGTTTTCTATGCGCTAGAGGAACTTTTGTCTTGGAGCCATTTGACAGCTCCAGGGCCGAAATGGCTAACTAAAAGTCTAATAAAAAGATAGCAACGGGTTGCATTTACTAACTCCTTACGAACGTTACTACCCCGCACAACGAAACGTAGGTCCTACAGTAAGTATGGACCCTAAATGCTAGTGTTCCTAGTCTAGACAGTGCACTTAGTAACTGCTGCTTATTTGACACTAACATTCATTGAAAGTAACAACATTATATGAGTTATTGAATATAATAACTACAGCACTTTTCCCACTCCACCTCACTATTGAAACGTTTTTTTTTTATTCAACATGCTGATTATATATGCTCGCATTGAAATACATTATTCCGTCCCCCGCACACGAGGTGCTGGCTGTCCGACGTATGGGTAAGAGCAGGACTTACCTAGTCACCGTACGAGGTTCTTCTGCCACACCGGAAAGGTTTTATTACAATGGCTGTGTACTGCACCCAAAGCCTTTCCGGCCACGAGCCATGTACTGCTACCGTTGTTTTAAACAAGGTCACCAGCAAAACTACTGTCTGATGGCACCTGTGGACACAGAGAGAATAAACTCCGACGGCAAGCCACGCTATCGTTGCGGGCTTTGCAAGACGGATGACCATGAAATAACATCGGCAAAGTGTCCCACTAAACAGCGCGCCACAGCCCGCTCTCGCCGTCGGGAAACCAGTTCAGCAAGGGCTACACTGTACAATCGATTCCAGGTCCTGGAACCCATTGAGGGTTCTGCAGTAGAAGAGCCTGGGGAACCCGATGCAACAGGTGGTTTGTATTCGGACGTTCTCAAGGGGTCCGATTCTAAAAATCACAGACCTCCAAAGCAAACGCCAAAAGACTCCTGGGAGTTGAATGAAGCTGTTTCGGTTGACGAAGACCTGGATACTCAAATAGCTTACCTATCGAAACAGCTTGAGGCACTGCGGCAAAGGAAGACACGCGTAGCAGCTCTCCGTAAAGAACGCGCTGAAGCGCGTTCACTGCAAGGAACGCAAAATGTGCCTTTACGGATGCGGCTCAACGCTCAAAAGACAACCCCCTGTGATCCAGCTATCTGGACCGTTATACTTGAAACCCTATCCAAGCTAACCCAACTAATACAAGCTAGCTTATGCCATGGCTAAGTGTCCGTCCAGCCGTCAACCGGTCATCCTACAATGGAACTGTAGAGGTCTTTCGAACAAATTATGAGAGCTAAAAACCAAAATTCACTCCGGTAAACTCCAAGTGTGGGCACTCCTTTTACAGGAGTCAAACAAACTATGCCCTCTCCCCCACTTCATCGGTTATCATACTCCTACCATCCCGGATAACCGCAGTGGTGATGCACCTGGAAAAGCGACAGTATACATCGTTAGAAGTGTTCCTCAAACACCAATCAACCTTCATAAATGGTGTAACCAACATCAGGAGGTGGTTGCGGTTTTAACACGCCCAGCCAAAACACCCCTCCTTCTTGTGTCCTTTTATGGAAGGCCAGGCAGAGCACGCCTTAACCTAGGTTGGCTCCACCACCTTAGGGCAACGTACCCAGGCACTCCCATACTCGTAGGAGGAGACTTTAACGCCCCACACACTTTGTCTGGATACGAGCACGACACTAAAAGAGGAGTACAGGTTCACGACACCTTCACGGACATGAACTTTTCCTTGCTTAACTCTACCGCACCTACCATCCCTTCAACTCGGTCTCATGCACCGGACCTTACGTGGTGGCTTGGCCCCGGGAACCCTTCCTGGAATCCGGAGCCAGATGCTTGGGCAAGCGACCATTCGCCAATTTTGGTTGGCCTGCACGCGAAAAGTTGCAAAAGCTTCGTCGCCAGGTCAGAATTGTTCACTGGGACAAAGTCCGCTCTGATGAACGAGCTTTTTCGCTAACTACGGAGAACCTCATTTCTAAGCTGCAGTCCGTCCTCAAAGACTGCACTATACATACAACAGTGAATGAGGATCAGCCGACGCCCGATATGCACCTCCTTAAACTCTGGGCAGAGCGCCGCCAAGCAGAGCTCCATGCTAATCGCCACCCGACGCAACTCTACGCTCGTGTCACGGCAAACCGTATCGCAGCACAAGCTCGACGCTACGAGAAGCAGTTGTCACGACGCCGGTGGAATGACTGGTGCGCTGGTCTTGGCTCTGGTACTGGAAACAAGGCCTTATGGCGAACCTTCCACGCCATGGAGCGGGGTGGTAGCGTGATGGATCCATCAGCTATAGCATTCGCCTGGCTCTCAACATCAGCCCAGAGGAGTTTGCGGACAGAGCGGCCGTCAGTTTCTTTCCGAGCTACCGACAACCTCCGGCCGCCCCTCCCTGTGTTGATGTATCGGACGTCTCAGGAATAACCGACCCATTTACGATGGCCGAGCTCATCGCGGCCATTGAAGAATCCAAGGCGCACTCTTCTCCAGGGTATGATGAAATCCCATATGAGCTGTTCAAGAACTTGGAGGGGGAGGCTTGGAAGCACTACTCTACTCATTGAATGATGTATGGGCTAAAGGTGTCATTCCACCCGAGTGGAAACACTCAGTGGTAGTGCCAATCCCCAAGCCGGAAAAATCTCCCACTGGTATTAGTGCACTTCGCCCGATTTCCTTGACACCTACAATATGCAAGATATTTGAACGAATAGTGGCCACTCGGTTATCCTGGTGGCTGGAGCACAATAGAAAATATCATCCCGCTCAGATCGGATTCAGACAGCACCTGGGTACCGAGGACGGCCTGTCTGTTCTGGCTGACGATATTTTGCATGTTTCACCCCACAGCCACCTTGTGCGAACTGTGGTGGCTACCGACATTGCCAAGGCTTATGACAACGTGGAACACAAAACAATACTTAGAAACATGGAGTTTTTGGGGGTTCCACTTCATGTCACCAAAGTGGTACACTCCTTCTTGTGCTCAAGGACGTTTTCAGTACGAGTGGACGGAAAGCCTGTTGGCCTGTTCGAATCGAACCGTGGGGTACCGCAAGGTTCCGTGCTAGCGCCTCTACTGTTCGACATCGCGTTTGCACCATTGGCATGGCAGCTACAAGACATCCCTTGTGTGAAATTTCTCATCTACGCTGACGATGTCACACTGTGGTCTACAAACCGAGACCTCGGCTTGCAGTGTCGTCATCTGCAGCAAGCCCTGGATGTTTTCCATGCCTTTGCGCAATCAGCCGGCCTGGAAATTTCCGCTGAGAAGTCTGGCTATGTACAAGTGGCTAATAAGGCGGGGAGGAAGTTAGCCTCCAAGGCTAACTGTCAACTTAAGATTGGTTCAGCCGCAATACCAGCCAAGGAAGAGCTGCGGGTGCTCGGACTTCAGATCCACTAGTAGGGTTCAGGTATCCATTGGCTCCGAAAGGCACGTAAAGACTCCTCGACGACCTTGCACTTGATCCGCAGGATTGCCACGCGGAGTGGAGGAGCCCGCACGGAGGTGGCTCGGCGACTTGTACGCGCTGTTCTACAGCCGCGCTTACTCTACCAGGCGCAGTTTCACAGACTGACAGCACAACAATGGGCGATGCTTGAGGCTATCAACAGAGAGGCCATGCGAACCATCACGGCCCTTCCTCGTCTCACTCCGATTCCTATCTTACAGGAGCACGCTAAGCTCAATACTATCACGGAGCTTGTAAATCAGCGTGAAGAAGTAAGAAAGCTCAAGCGTTTTTACATACCTATGGTCGGAGCGCTCCATTCGTATTTCTGTAAAGAGCCTCCCATGACTTCAACCATAGACGACCGACCTTCCACCATGGCGCTATACAGCAATAACAACCAACAAGACAACGAAGCTTTGTCGCCGTGAACAGCCAGCGCCAACCTCAGATACCACAGTTCCTGAAGGTTACTGTGTATTGTACACAGACGCAGCCCTTCTCCCGCACGGAGGACGGACCGCTTTCGTCAGTTCCACACACTCAGCACTGAAAGGCTGGCGCTATTATTCCACCGACACGCCAGACCCGCTGCTACTGGAACTCCAGGCTGTATACGACGCAATCAAAGCTGCAAGTGCCCTCCCTAACATCAAAGAGGCGCATATATACACAGACTCGCTCAGTGCTGTGAAGCACCTAAAGCAAGTGAAAAAGACTCCCCTGATTTGCCAGCACATTCACAGCCTCCACATGACAGCACAGCTAATGGTACGCGTACATTGGGTACAGGGGCACGGTAACAATTTTTTCAACCAATTAGCGGACAATCTTTCGCACTCTCCGGCCCCACCTGAATCTGAATCCGCCCCTAGCCCTCTTCCTAGTGATCCACGCTCCCGCCTTTTAGCCATGAAATCTCTTCTGAGAAGGGACACACGTGCCCTAATACCCCCGTGTGTCTGCTCCCTCCCCCCTAATCTTTCCCGGGTGGAGGAAGTTTCTCTGAGGAGGCTTCGGGCTGGGGTGGCTCTCACACCTTCAGTCACCTGGACTTGGAGACCCGCACCAGAAGACCCAGGAACATGTCCCAAGTGTCCGGCTTCGGCGGCTGAAGCTGATGTCAATCATCTCTTGTGGACGTGCACAGGAACCAGAACAGCTCGGGACAGTGCGCTAAGAGTGGTTGGTCTTCAGTGGGATAAACCGGGGGACTTCAACCGGTGGGTGCACGAAGACCACTACTGCAGGTCGCTGCTGAACTTTTTACCCGAGACCGGACTCCATGCCTACCTTTAGACTTGCACAGGGTCATCAATTTCCAGACTACCTGTGCTTTTGTACCTGGTATTTTTATTCTACCTAATGTCTTACCTTTTCTTTATATGCCGCATGGCAAAAATGCGAATTTTAAAAAATACATTACTCTAAACTTTTTGCTAAAATATTTGTTTTTTGCGACAAGCCCACCGACTCTTCCACTGCTGGGTATAGAAGCAAGAAGAACAGATGTATTTCTAAGGTAACTAAGTTATACTCGCCCTCCCCGTCTATCCCGTTGGTTTTCTTGCTCAATTTATTTGTTGTCTAAGTGTGATGTGTGCGTGCCGAATGTGCTATGTCGTGCTTCGCGCTCAGCCGATCTACATTGTCACGCGTAACTCTTTACTAGGTTATGCATGGCCAGTTAGTAAAAGCACTAACTACCCAGTGGGTGATGTGACAAGTGACGGGTTAGTGTTATGTCAGTAAATGCGCCCTGTTTTTTTGTTTTTTGTTTTGTATGAGTGCTGAGCTGTAGGAGAACCCGACGACCAGCTCCGGCTTCAATGCGCAGCAACTCCTGGTGTCCAGGGCTGAGACAGCACGGTCGTCCCATGGTCTCCTGGACTGAAAGACCACTCCCACGTCACCAGGCTCAAAATAAAGTTTTTCAACAACAACAAGAACAACAACAGGCACCATAAACTTTACTTTGTTGCTTTTTTTTTCTGTGACCCAATCCCAACCACGGCCTACGGCCTCCTCCTCAATAACGCCATTCATTCATTCATTCATTCATTCATTCATTCATTCATTCATTCATTCATTCATTCTTCTACTCTCCTCCGCAAGCCCCCGGCACTCTAACAGCCTTGTGGGCCACGTCGGTGAACGGCATGAGGAACAGGTCACGATGGTGATCTTGGTGTGGCTTTCGGGAGTTTCCCTCGGGCATCTTGAGCAGTGGGGAACGTATTCCCGCCATGAGGGATGAATTACACAACTAGTACAACCTCCATTTCACGAAACAGACTGCTTTGACGGTAACCGTACTCAAACGGTGAGCACCGGGACTATAGTCCCTAGAAATCTGGATAGTCTGCCGTCCGAGCCAGTTTTGCATTACAACGGTGTATCGCCGCAGCGATGAAAGCGCGCGAAAAACAGCACAAAAGTCGACCGTGGCGCCCTCTCAGTTCGCCTAGTAGCGCAAGCATTTTGAAGAATAAAACTGCTGCTCTAACTAATTTTCATTAAAAAATGATTTGTTTGCTTATTTTTTCTGGCCTAGATTATTTTTGCTAGCAATTAAAAGTGCAAAATTAGTGTTGTCTGGTTGCGCGCCGCTTTTAGCTGTGGTCGTCTGCACCCTGCGGTGAGCAGACGATCAGAGGCAACAACAGTAATGTTCACGGTCAAAAAATGTCCGAATAAATTTATTCAGACCAAAAAAGATGAAAAGAAATAATATTGCCCCTTGAAGGCATCAAAACAAGTGTTTAGTTTTAAGAGTAACGTCTCAGTAGCAAAAAAGGGCCAGTTTACTGAGAGGGCGCTGCAGTCGAGCGGTGTGCTGCCTGCTCTCGGCTTTCATCGCAAAAAGGACCCTGCTGAAGGCATCGGAGGGCAGATTAGAGAAATTTCCAGGTACCAGGATGTTTGTTTCCCAGTCGAGATCCCGGCCGAGCGCATGCTCCCGGGGCGTGCTAGTCAATCAGCGTCTGGTCTGACTTGACGTAGCATTTTTATGGCTTCACCGGCTTCATCAAATGCTGGTCAAGCGGCCTAAAGTGAGAGAAAAAGAAAGAGAGAGGTCTTTATTGAAATCAGAACGCTTGATGCTATCAGCGAACGTAATTAATCATGACGTGGTAGCACAGAATAATATTTTGTTGTTATAATAGTATAACCAATAGTTAATATTAGTTTAATAGCGTATACTTCAGTGTACTAGAAGGAACCCTATCTGTTTAGCCGCGTGTGTCGTGGGAGCCAGCGTAACAGATGACAGGGTTCTATTCTTACTTGGCCTGGCACCCGATATGGCTTCTTGTGGCTCGTGACGACAAATGCAACAACAGGGGCCATATTTTCTTGTTCATGCTGGAAGCCGCGTTTTAATTTCCTGACCAAATGTCTGTTTATCGGCCTATTTTCAATCTTCTAGAAAACTTCACTTTTTAGTAACGATATTTTTAGCAGCCACAAGCAACTTTTGAGCTTATGCGTGAGCCATGCTAAGTAAGAATAGCACACTTGTCAGGGGGCCACGATGCCACGCTTGTTGAAGTGCGTCTGCCTTGAGCCCCTATACTTTCGCTTAGGCCCCAGCGCCACACAAAAATCTACGCACTGCGAGGAATGTGAACGAGTCATTGTTTGTTTTCAACGCAGAAAAAAATTCCGTGTTTATTTTTAGGTGGATGGCTCCCGGTGACGTCAGCCGTGACGTAGGCAATGTCACCACGCTGTGACGTCAACGCAACAACGTCAAAGAGTTCATGCTGCCAGTCGATACTCATTGTGTCCCGCGAATGCGAGTCGAAGAAGCCAGGTGACGCCAGAAGGCACTCTCTTTTGTCGTCGCGAACCAAGCACGCCGGGACGGAGAAAAGTAAATATCAGCGAAAAATTGGCGCGCGTTTTCTGCGTGGCCTTTGCGCACCGCAGTCATGAGCTTCTAAAATTCTCCAAGCGTTCCATGCGGTCAATCGACACATGATCTGTTTCGAAATTGTTTTGATAAAATAGGAACTACAGCCGTTTTCTGCAGCCATACTCTTTGCGTAGACAGCCATATAATGACAGCAGAAGTGAATTCTGTAGTGTCCAAACTTCATCGTGAGCCACTCGCAATGCAGTTGTGAACGCTAGTAACTAATTACGACAAGTAAATCAAATTTAGCGTAATCATAGAGTCGTCTCAGCAGCCGATTTTAGTATGATTTGTTTCGGGATAGTTTCGATTAATCAAGAGTTACGATTGCTTTCTGTAACTACACGATGTCGTTACATGAAATTTTCCGTTATACGCCTATTGGTACGTGCACGCTATATGGAGAAACCGTGAAATATACGGCTTTGGTGTAAAAGTCATGTGCACTCCGTAGGGGAGACATAAAAAAAAGCACATACCAACATAGGTGTCTTCCGGTGGCCGTGACCAATTCGTAAAATAAGGAGCAAATTTCCTTACAAACGAAAAAATTACAGCAGTTTTTACGGCAAGATCATGACGTTCGAATGGGGCAGTGAGATAAATTTTCCTCTGCTCAGGGAAGCGGCCACATTCAAATAAATAATCTTACCTACCCCACGAAGTGACGGCTCAACTACAACCGGTTTACCGGTTTGCTCTATTAAACGTTCTCTCTCTCTCTTCTCTCTCTCTCTCTCTCTCTCTCTCTCTCTCTCTCTCTCTGTCTCTCTATTCTCTCTCAGGCTGGTGTTAGAAAAGAGCAAGGGTCTGTCGATGACAATAAAGGCCGGCTCAAACACCAGTTTAATTTCGGGTGGTGGCATCTCACGGCTTTGAGGGACACTTTCCGTCGGCGGTAGACAAAATGATGATGAAGGTGACGACGACGACGATGACGACTATGATGATGATGCCATTGAAGTGTTTGAAACGTACCCACAAAGGGGAATCGACCAGGGCTAAAGCGGTGACTGCGCCTTTGTTAGGTTTATATGATTAATATAGGTTTATTTTTCGAAGCAGGCCACTCGCTTGAATTGGTATGGAAACCATAACTACCGGCTATTTAGGGATTTCATCGCAGTCCACGTTAGTTATTCAGAGCAAACTGATCTTTCGTTGGCTTCTTTTGGTTCTTTTTTTAACAGGTTGGCCGATCTCTGACCGATACGCTGCGCAGCTATTCCTAAAATTTTAGAGTCATTCATCAAAATTACCATCATTTTATAATTATGCGTTATTCCATGCAGTTATGTTTTCCTAATGTTTATTACGATTATCTTTTTTCTGTACATTTTCTTAGCTAGACAAACACGTGACCAATCTCCCCGCAGCACGTGCGCACGTGCCCTTGTGTCGTCGTCCACTGTCATCATCACCGGCGAATCACAGCGTTCTGCGTTCTTCGACTACGTAAGCAGGGCGAACGAGTGACTCGTCGAAAATCCTCAAATGGTGAGCACTTCTTCTTCTGCAGCGTCCTCTGCACACGCATAGTGGGCAGAACACGCCGCTGAGACTGCTGCGCGCCCTTAAGTCACCAAATACTTCTGCGGCGATCAATTACCCGACCGCCCCTCGTTCAGCCGGGGACGCCAGTGATGACGTGTGAGAGCGGTTCATGGTTCGGTGGTTTACCGTACGCAACATTTCGCTCATTATTGATTCCGATATCGGATGGCTTGTTACCGTTATCAACTGACGCTTTATCGCCCTCTGGTATTTTGTAGTGAACCGCGATCGCCTTTTCTTGTTTGCGCGTGCGCCAGTATGGCGGCTGAGCCATGGCTCGCGCCCTTGTTGAAATAGCGCTGCAATCAAGGGCCATGATAAACGCGAGTTAGTGATTGCCTCTGCCGTGAGTAGGTGGTATTGCTGCTGACGTGAGGCGCGTCTTTCTGGCGGAGGTTACGCTAAATTTGTGCACGTTGCAAAGCTGTTAATCACAACAGGTCGCGCCAATTTGGTTTCCCTCCGTGGTCTTCCTCACTCGCTCCCCCTCCTCCCAATCCCCCACATGCATAGGGCCTCTTCGATTATCAGTCTGGTGCCGTCGGAGTACTGCCGGAGACGCGGTCCAGCGCTCGATTTTCCCGTGCATTCCTATAGGACTTCCGCCCCGAACGCAGTCCTCGGACTGCCCGCGGACTGCCCAGGACTGGTATATCGAAGAGGCCCATGGTTCTATTTTGACGTCATGTTTGAAGCGACCAGTGAACGGGTGCTGCGCTTCGCGTTACGTTGAAGCTATTCGCTTGGAGTGTCTTGACAGAGTTTTGTGATTGCGAAAACGGTCGCAAATGGTTGCTGTGCTAGCGCATCGAGAAATTAAATCCTGGCGAAATTTCGCACCGCTGGCTTTGGTCGTGAGCAAACGAAAAGTCACTTGCTGCAGTGATTCAGCGGCAACGTAGACTGAGCGCCACGTTTCGGGTTGAAGTGGCTGCGGAGGTGGTTTTCTGATTTATTTTTTATTTTGATTGTGATTACTTGATTGTTTGATTCGTTGATTGACTGATTAATTGGTTATTTGATTAATTGATTCGTTGATTATTTGATGGGTTTGTTAATTGTTAAATTGATTGATTGATTGATTGATTGATTGATTGATTGATTGATTGATTGATTGATTGATTGATTGATTGATTGATTGATTGATTGATTGATTGATTGATTGATTGATTGATTGATTGATTGATTGATTGAATAGTGCACGCACCGCGGGCGGCAGTGCGTGCTGCAATGCGCGTTGCAGCAGCATATTTTGTGGTTTTAAAAGTACTGTCCTCTACACCACCGCAGGTATGGGTTGCCCTGTGGCTATGTGCCATTTTGCTATAGCCACAGAAGAAACGGTCATGAATGCGCCGGAGGTAGTTTGATGTTTCGCTTTAATGTCTTACAACGTGAAGCGGTACCCGCAGCTTGACGACATAGTATACTATAAACGCCCGTTCACACTTGCGACTGGATTGAGCGGCAAAAGCGACTGATGCGACTGGAGCGACAGCCACCCTTAGTGTTCACGCTTGCACGCGACCCGAGCGACGCTGACGGCGTAGCTGTGCTTTTATTGTTATTGTCTCTCACTTGGAACGACACTTCACTTGAGTTTCGGTTTCGACATCGCGGAGGTTGAAGTTTATATTTTTGTAATGTATGCGACCCCTGGCATAGAGGGTTGCTCTTTGGTTATGTCGATCAGCGTTTCCACAGACATCTCCACAGTCGCTCTCGGGCAACGCGCTGTAGCCATTTCCGATGTCGATTTGCGCGTTTGGACGGATATGGCGTCAGGAAATATCGCCTCCTCCTTCCGCGTGAAGAGTCACTGCGCGACGGCGGCGAAAAAAAGTGGTCGAGAAGACCAGTCGCTCTTGTCGCGCGACGAAAGCGATGCCGGACGACAAGAGCGACAGAAACCACGTCACTTTTGCAGCTTTTGGTCGCTCCAGTCGCAAGTGTAAACTGTCCTTACGCGTGTAGTTAAGCCTTGTGCCTTAAGTTGAGGATTAATGTTAGGTAACCTTAGGTAACCTTCAGGTTCGGCTTTACAACGTGCCAAGCAACGCCACTCACATCGTACGTCGAGCTGCGGGTACCGGTTGACGGCGTTAAAGGGCCTCGAAGCGAGACGTTGGGCCTAAACGTCGGCCGGTCGCATACCCGCATCGCCCCTCCTCATTCTGTTGCACATCAACCTTTGCGCAAGATAGTTATAAACTGGGAAATACGGGAGGTTTCATGAATGAGGCTTCAACCCGTTAACGCAAAATCAGCCTAGGTAGCCAATGTGCTTTCCCACTGAAAATGTTCAGGCAGCAACCACTAGTTCACTCATTGTTTTGAGCGAAGCCTGAATGGCTAAGGTTCCGTCTATTTTTGTCTGCAAACAAAAGCTCCCCGTGTCTTTCGAGCGCGAGGCGTTCTGTAGCACGAGGCGTTGGAAGACGAACGTCCCGTGGTTGTGCGCTATTAGCACGTTGTCGCCACCAAAGCACGCTGTTCAATACATTGGTTTGGACCCCAACCCTTTAAGTCTCATCGCTTGCATGTACACCCTTTGCAAAAGTTTTCTAGGCCAATCATAGGCCTTTTGGACAACAAAAAATTCAAATAAGGTTTACCTTTAAATGTGACAAAATTATTTTATGGCAGTAAGAAATAAAGGTGTTTTCTCTAGCTTTCCCGCATAAAACGTTTCAGCCTCGCTCAGGACGTAAGCTTGTACATTGAATTATTTGCGGCCTGGGCACTTTCGGCATGACCTAGAAAATTTTGACAAAGACTGTATATATTGAATATTATAGTCATCAGTCGGCACCATTTTGAAGGTAAGAGGAGTCCACGTTAGATAAAAATTGCCTCCATCTCCCCGCGAGGGAACCCTGGTGTGATGCGGCGCATCTGGGGGTTCAATTGGCGTTTCCATTGGGTTGAAGGAGAGGAGACCGGGGAGGAGAGTCGCGCATGCGCGCACATGCGCACCGGAGCAGCTGTTAACGCAGCGTTAACGCAGCGAAGCGCGCGCCAACCAAGCGCGCCAGCTGTCGTTATGCTAATGCGCCGGAGTGAGTGTTGCACACAGCTGTGGGAGAGGCGAACGGAGGAGGGCTGCGGACGGACGCCGCCGCCGCCGACGACGACGCAGGAGGGACATGCCTCAGAGCAAGCGATGCGCCGCATCTAAAAGGTTCTCAAGGGGTTGGCGCTGTGCGGCCCGCGCCGGCCATGCTCACGTGTCGGTAAGCGGCGGGAGTAACTAGGGGTTTTCTGATGACGCCGCACGCATTAAACAACTGCTCCGCTGTTAAAAGAAAACGTTAAACATATTAGAGGCATGATATTAATACATAAGTGAAATTTTCATTGTTCTGGCTGCTTGATTTTAGCGGTGGCTAATAAAAAATACGCTGTGCAAAAAAAAGCGCTCTCGGCGCCCCTCGTGGCAGTGTTACAAGTTCAAAAGTAACAAAACGTTCCAGTAGATGTCGCGAAGAGTGTAACACGGCAAAAATAAACTGCCGCGAACGGGAATAGATGTGCTGGCTTTGAGAAGTTCTATGAGGCTTAGCACTGCGATTAGGGAAGGCCAGGCCGCTTCGCTGTCAACATCAGCGTTCGCGACGTTCAGACAGTAAAGCTGGGCTTTTTTTTTTTTAGCTTTCATGCATGGGTGCTTAAAGAGTTGATTTCCCATGCACTCTTTGACTGCTACCACAAGTGGGTTGCACGATGCCGCAGCTATTTTCGTTTCCACAAGATAAAACAAAATTCCAAACGTGGTTTGAATTTCCCGCCCACGTCTCCAAAATTTGGCGCGAACAAAGCACAAAAAGGACGTTTTCTCGACGCTCGCCTGGTGAAGGTTAAAAGTGCTTCCTAACACTTGTGTCCCCTAATCTGTCGCCAACTGTTATGCTGGTTGTCGCTCATTCCGGAAAGCGACCTTTTCTTGCTACTTATCCATTCATGCCTGCGACGCAAAGGTTAACCGCATGATCAAAAATGCAGTATCGCGCAATGTAGTCGAGCCTCCCTTCAAAGTTTGCTGCGAATTCCGCAGTAACAGATGTTTTTTCCTTGCGTTACGGATGTGTTGTTCAGGTCGTAAACCAGGAATAACTCTTTTGCCCTGTGAAGAATTTTGAAGCTTCTTAGGTCGCAGCAGAGTTCGCTTGATATTGTCTACTTGGACGCACTTGAACCTACACATGTCTCTCTGGAGGCATAACGTCTGCACTGTCAACGTTGCTGATTAGGGTAAAAAAGCAAATATGAGGCGTTTCGCGAGCTGACTCCGTGTTTTCGCGTTACAAACGAAATCTCAACGTTTACGGGTCGATATCGTACGCTTAGTCATGAACAACCTATGATCTCGACAAGGCCTTGGAGTAGTCTGGTGATGGCCGATAACATGTATCGAATCGAATGTACGCCGTCCAGCATTCGTAAGGCGGGTAAGAACTGTCTTTGCTGCAAAGCCTCTCTATCAACTTTCGAACTTAAAGGAGACGAATTTCGATGGAAATACCCGCAAGAAATGAGCCTCTTGGGTAGCTTGTACCTTGCACGTCGGAGCATAAAAGTTTTATAGCGTAGCGCTAATTAAGGGCCCCGCAACGCAGAAAATCCGGCGTCGTCGGCGGCGTTGACCATGAGTGAAAAATCATGCTGCGTCACCTTGTTGCGCGCGAGCAGGAGTGGGAGGTGGATGAGAAAGTTGAGAGTAGCTGTCTTTTACTTCATGTTCGCGTCGCTATGTAGGGGACGTCGGAATCAGTTCGCCCCTGCTGTAGGGCCATTTTGCTGTACTGGGCGCGGAATTCGTAATCATTCTTGATGCTTCAGAGCCCTTTCCCTTCTCGAAGGTTGCATGCCTCAAGACAGAGGTTATAAAACATCGCCTAACGGCTAAACTCTGTAAATATCTCTTCCTATCATAGTCACCACGTGGTAATCGCTCTCGAGAGCCTGTAGCGCTTGGTATCTGCCGGAAGGTTGAGATAACTAAGGTTAGTTTCTGTGCCCGTAAGCGTGCACTTGAAATTGAGGTGGGTGACTATGCGTGCGCCCTGGGTGGTTTATATCTACGGCAACCGTATGATTGTTCCAGTGGAATTCAGTTCTTCCTGACCGACGTGAGCATCATTCGCTCGTCGTCCTCAGATCTTAGCATTCTGTAGCCCCCGACCTCTAAAAAGCCGTCAGGTGTTTCGCATGGCATATATCCGCTTCGACCTCATAGGCTTCATTGCCGCTTCGATCCGCTTCGATCCGATAGCCCTCATCACTTCGATTTTCTTCCCTTTCAAAGTAAAATGTTTTTTTTTTTTGAGCGAAAGCTTAACGCAAGGTCGTTCATTGCGTCGAGTGACCTTGAGTCACCGGAGCGCAAGTGTAGCGGGTGTGACGTCACGCCACGCGATCCGCTCTGGAGAGGCGTCGCAGCTAGTGTCACTAGATTAGGTTGCAGAGTAACGGCACTCTTTTCTCCTATTGTTCCGTGCCGCCGCCGTGATCATTGATCAGTTCGCATCACGTGACATTTGTTTACACTGCGACGGTTCATGGGCACCGCCATTTTGTTGTTTATGCGTTTTCTGTCGGTCAACTGCGGTAGTCTCAGCTTGCCTCCCTGCTCTGCGGCTGCGGATGGCGTCGTCTAAACACGCATCAAAGATAACGCGCTTCGAAGCATTTCAGCTGCAGAAGTGTGTCCGAAGATGCCGTGTTGCTGCGTCTTCGGTATTGCTGTTTACAAAGGCCGCAGAAGCGTCAATCTGGCAACACCGATAACCACCAAAATGGCCGCCATTGTCACTTGCGCGCCTCAGGGACGGCACTATCTTATCTAGTGACACTAGTCGCCGCTAAGCTGGCTGGGAGCCTCGCTTCTATGGTCTCACGTGACTAGGCGAGGGCTCAACAGCTGCTTCGCTTGCGCTTGGTCCCTCAGCCTCGCCATCGATAGCTCTCCGGCTGGGCCGTCTTTTCATGCGCCTGACCTTTCGCGCGTGATAACTACGTTTTCGAGTGTTAAGCCTGTCCCATTCTTCGTTGCGCATGCGCTCCAGTGATCAGCATACTGTATTGAGTCCGGCCTCTGAGCAAATATTTTCGCGCTTTCAAGTGCACGCTGCAAAACTAGTTTCAAATTGCACATCGTTGCGGCATCCGTCTTCCCTGTGCAAGCGTCCCTACGTACGCGATAGCCGTATATCCGGCAAACACGTTGCTTTTGCCAGAAAGAGGGCCTTGTGTCAGGTGTGTGATAACGCTCAGCGACGTAAACTTCCGCATTTCTTTGCACTATACGGTTTCACGGAACGAAAAACAGGGCATCGGTGCTGTAGCGGCTAGATACACTTGCGCGTGATGCACAGTGCCTGTATTAGGGCATCACAAAAAATCCCGGGCCATCTCCACTAACGTGAAACCTGGGGAGGGGCGAAGCAGGCAGTGTAAAAGTGTATTCTTGACGCCTTGGCGTTTTTGGATTGCTTGACTGTTAGGGTTTAACGCGCCGACGCAACGCAGCCGATGAGGCGCGCCGTAGGGGAGGGCTTCGGATTAATTTCGACCACCTGGGGATCTTTAACGTGCGCCGAAATCTGGAACACACGGGCGTTTTTGCTTTTCGCCTCCATCAGAAAAGAGGCCGCCCTGGCCGGAAATCGAACCCGCGTCCTCGTGCTCAGCAGCGCAACGCCGTAGCCACTGAGCCACCGCGGCGGGTCTTGGCGTTTTTGTCAACGGAAATGAAACCGTTGCGGGTAGAGGTATACTGCTTTGCTGTAAAAGTCTGATGTCTTCGAAGCACAAAACGCCCCAGCGCGAGGCGTAAACGAGTGTACCGGAGTTTTTTTTTTAGTACGCGTTACGTTCTAGCGCGAGGCGTAAACGAGTTTCCCGGTGTTTTAGTACAGTGACTACATGAAACGACGCTCATGACGACGACATGAAACGCCGACAGCTCCGGGCCCTAAGGGGCTTCGCCCTACAAAAAATAAACCTGGCGAATTCTCCAAGGACGGTAGTCTATGCAGTTCGTTCAAAAGTTGTTGTTTTAGAACGGGAACGAGAAATACCGAGCACGGAAGGGCGTCACGCGGGCATATGTGGGTAATTTCGTGCGGCAGATAACTTGCAAGGTATCGGCGTTGCCATCTCTTCTCAATCCCCTTGTGGAAACCTCATGTGCGCATGGACATGCTTCAACAAGGTAGAAATTTGGGCTGGTGGGTACATATTTAAGAATAGCAAAAACAGCGCAAAGACGGGACAAGGAAAAAAACAACCGGACGAAGCGCTATCTAACAACCAAATGCTTTATTTCCACGAACGGTTTATAACCCTTTCAGTCACGAATTATTGTATTCAAACCGCAGAAAAATTCCATACTTGGAGGTTTAGCAGTGTCAAGTGTCTAGAGGAAAGAAAAAAAAGTTCAGTCTCTCCAGAATTACGCAAATGGCGTCGTGTCCTCATACGGAGACACCATTACTCAATCCTGCTTTTCCCTATAAAAATAATAAATATCCTGAGGCAGTTTACAAACAGAGGAGGTGAAATAATAATTTCCGCACATGAAAGAGTTGTTTTTAGCCTTTACAAATTATTTACGCCGCAGTAAAGGAGAACTTGGGACGGCAACACACCGGAGCTCGCACAAAACTTGGTGGCGTCCATTTTGAAACGATGTTTATGAGTGCGGTTCCGCCATTCCACATCACATGATGCTGCTACTTTTCACTTCCGTAGGTTTCGAACACCAGCCGCACCGCTCTGCAGCATGAACTCTGTTCGTTTTCACGAGGAAAACGACGAAGAAAGTCGCGTCTCCATATGGAGACACGGTGACTGAAAGGGATAAAGGCATGAAGAAAGGGGGGGGGGGGACACAAACAAAAGCTTGAAAACTCTACAAGGCGAGGGGGTCGGACAGATATCTTATTTCTTTTGATAGTAGGGCCAATGACGGAGCTCTCCCACACGTGTCACCGCCTTCATAAATGCGATGCGCCTCGCAAATTTCGCGAGTACGTTGGTCCCTGTACCTTTCGATGATTTGACACTTCTTGAACAGAGGTTTGCATTCGCATTTTTTACAGTGAGCGGAAAGATGACTGGTAGGAACGCCTTTTAGTGTGTTCGCATGTTCGCGCAGGCGATCATTGTTCACGCAGGTGATGGTATGTATAGGACAAACAGGGCGATGTATTAATGATCACCTGCGCGTTTGTGTTCCCCCCTTTCTTCATGTCTTTATAAACCGTTCACGGAAATAAAGCATTTGGTTGTTAGCCAGTGCTTCGTCCTGTTCTTCCTTGCCCCGCCCTTTGCGCTGTTTTTGCTATTCTTGCGCATGGACATGGATATGGAGCAGCAACAGCATGCATTTGTATGCATGTGTGCGTGCGCGTGCGTCTGTGTGACTATTAATAACGTGTGCAACTAATAATGTGGGTAACTACAAATTAATGTAACTAAAGGTGTACACAGGCACAGTATTCAAAAGAACAATCAGCTTCGTTGAGGAATTAAAAAAAAAGGAAACACCGTTACCACTCACCAACAAAGGTACACTCGGAGTCATAGCTCCCGTCTATAGAAGCATATACAGAGCAAAGAAGTCTAAAAAAAATCCTACGGCGCTGATTCCACTCTCCCACAAAGGTTAGTTGGCCCCTTTGTGTGCAGCAATGCACATCACGTACTTCGCCCACCATGAGGCAGCTGGTGTGACAGGTATCCTGCCGGCATGCAAGCAACAGTCGCTGCAGGTTGCTTTCTTACTTCAAAGCCACAAGGATTCCACAATTGCAAACAACTAGCGAGACATTGAATAACAAAAGGCCCGAAGCGACGTTCTTCCAAGTTTTCTATTCATAGACGGTCGCTACCGAATTGCACAGCCGTATTCTGAACTTCATCGAGGGAAACTCAAGGTGCATAGTGTTTCGTTTGCCTAGTGCGGATGAAAATCGCTGTCGAACACACGCCAGGGGCCAGACTCTGGAGAGGTTCATTTCCCTTACCCCTTTTTTCCGTCTTTCATTGCTTGCTTCGTGCTTTCCTTTCTTCATTTATTCATCCAATCATTTCTTTCTTTTCTCTTTCATTTGTTTCTTTTAATCGTTCCTTCCTTGATTTATTCGGTCAAGAGTTCTGCCAATAACCAGTTCCTCTTTTTCTTTCTTTAATTCTATCCTACGTTCCTTCATTTCATGCTTCATTGTTTTCTTCCTTCGTTCTTTCTTTCGTTCGTTCTTACATCCATTTCGTTATTTTTAACTTTATTTCATCTATTTCGAGTTTTATTGTTAACTTCTCCCTTTCGTTTATTCATTCATTTTTTTCATTCTTTTCCTCGTTCCTTTCATTTCTTCCTTCGTTTACCATATTAATACGCCAATTTTGTTCCTTAAATTCTTACTTCATTCTTTCCTTATTTACTTCATTTCTATATACATGTCCTTCATTCATCATATTCCTCACATACCTTCCTCTTTATGCCCTTTCTCCTTTTCTTACTTCATTCCTTTATTTATTTCGTCCTTTGCTTGCTTCTTCGCTTTCTTCGTTTCCTCTTCTACTTCATTTATTCCGTTAGTCCTTCATTCCCAACTTCCCCTTCTGCTTAGTTCGTCCCTGTCTTTATTCACTCTGTATGTTTTAAACGCCTGTCGAAGCCAAGCACTATAAGCGCACCGTCAGCTTTGGCAAGCGTTTAAAGCGTATGAAGAAGGCGTGTAAGAACGCACCTCTCTCGAACCATGCCCTTGGCATTTTTCTTCCCGTTTGCTTTCGTTAACTCGGGTTCGACGACGCTTCTGAAGACTTGGGTGCCTGTCATCAGTTCCTAAACGCTTTTTCATTATTACGGCTGTCCCTTTCCAGCGGTGTTTAACGGCGTCATTTCATCTGAAACGAAAAGGAAAGGAAAATTGCCGTATTTATTCAGTTATAAGGCGGCGACGATTATAAGGCCAGCGTGCAGTTTGGAGATTCAATATATGTATATGTATATATATATATATATATATATATATATATATATATATATATATATATATATATATAACACAGAAATAAGGGTTGGCAGTCGAGAAAACCTCGGAAAGCAAAGGGGAGGATGTGGTAGATCATTGAAACAGATTAAGAATTTGGAAAGAAAGAAAGAAAGTGAAGAAAAAATGCCCGCCAGGTGGGATCCGAACCCACGACCTCCAGAATAGGAAATGAGGGGCTAGTTGAAAATAACACAGAAATAAGAGTTGGCAGTCAAGAAAACCTCGGAAAGCAAAGGAGAGGATGTGGTAGGTCATTGAAATAGATAATTTGGAATGAAAGAAAGTGGAGAAAAAATGCCTGCCAGGTGGGATCCGAACCCACGAATCCGGATCCCACCTGGCGGGCATTTTTTTCTCCACTTTCTTTCTTTCTTTCCAAATTCTTTATCTATTTCACTGACCTACCACATCCTCCCCTTTGCTTTCCGAGGTTTTCTTCACTGCCAACTCTTATTTCTGTGTTATATATATATATATATATATATATATATATATATATATATATATATATATATATATATTAGAGAAAGAGAGAGAGAGAGAGCGGCGTACGACTTTGAGACTACGAATTTTGGAGAAAAAAACGCCTTATATTCCAATAATTACGGTATGAGCCAGTGTTACACTCTGCGATGGCGGGTAGGCAGCGAAGCCTTTTAGCAGATGACAATATGGTGACGCAGAATTTAGGTGCCAGGTGTGAGCGATAGTTATTTCTCTTGAGCCCTGACGGCAGTCATCCCTGTATATAGACACATACACATACATACACGCACACACTTATTTTCCCTCTACTTATCTTTAAAAGGGCGCTTATCGGCAACTAATCTAATCAAAACTCTTATTCAAGGAATGAGCCTACTTCAGGTCTAAAAGTTATGTTTTGATATTGCAAACTGGGCCTGTTATGAACTAATCCACCCGAGATGCAAAGTCCAAGGAATGAGACGTATAAGCTTCACGTCCTAATCATGTTTTAAACGGTGTCCTAATTTGACGGTGACCGCGTACTATACTCGGGAGCAAGTTAAGAACGGCAATAGCTCATGTACGGTATCACTCCGCTTAAGCGACGGACTCGGATATCAACGCTGGCGCGTGTTTTGAAGGGGATTGTTTTGAATGCGTGATATCGTCTGCTCTTTCTCACGTAATTTGTTTGTCGTCGCTGAAGTAATTTATAAGCAGATTAAGTAAAAAAAAATCACGGAAACGGCTCGTGCCGTGTTCAAAATATTCCCAGTAACGCACTACTTACGCCGCGCGTAGTAACGTCCGCCTGCGGTGATGAGGCACAGCGGCACACACAACGGTACATTCCTTTTCCACACCTCGCGCTATAGAAGCACCTCGCGCTTCAAAGACGCGTTGATTTTTTTTTTTTTCTCAGCATGAAAAATACATAGAACCATAGCCACATAAGCTCCTCTTAAAAGCGTGGAGTTTTGCTGTCCGAATCAAAAGTTTCGCGCGCGCGGGAGCTACATCTTGGCTTACCACACAAAACTACAGACCCATAACGCGCATGGGTATCGGCTTACAACGCCTACGTCACCTATTGCGCACAATGCCACCTCAAACATTGATTCCGCCTCCGCCCGAATCAAACCCGTCTATACCTCGTGCGTATATACCAGCCCACCGCTATACCAGCCCACCGCTCATAATAGCCGGTACGTCAAATCTGAACGTATACACGCGAGCTGCCTGATTCCCAGTATTTCGCAGTGCGCCGTTCTCTTTCTGCCAGTGCGCGTGTATACATACGGGTTCGTCTCCTCATCCGTGACGCAAATGGCGACCTTTCTTTGAGTTGAGGCTGGCGGTAAACAACTCGCGGTATGCACTGCGGAATCGGCCGAGCATTGTTCTGTCGCCTATACGAGCCCGCAGTATGTGTATGCAGAATGCGGCGGCATAGAGGTCATTAACATTTCGGCCGTCATCAATCGCTCGCGCTGAAAGAAGCAAAAGCGAAAAGACGGAGCATATGGCTGTCAGCTGTGTTTTTACGACTCCCTGTTAAACTGTTCGTTGTATACCGAAGCTGCGCAGTGTTTTTTGCGCTGTTCCATTATCTCTCAAAGGTCACATTGGCACGGAGGAAAACGAGGCTGTGCCGAATGTTAGCTGTGTTGAGAGTAAACATGTTTTGTGAGAGTTTGGTGACGTTTCCCGGGCGATTTTATAACGAGAGATCGCAGCTACACCGTCAAGGGCGTTTTTTTAGCTTTTAAAACCATTTCGCGGTCGCTAGTTCCGGTGGTGGCTTTGCTCTAAATGTCACATTTGCTTAGTGTTTTCTTAACACGCATTTTTACTTCATGCCGAACGATTCTCCTAGATTCAACCTTGTCTATTATTTCTCGCTAGCATTCTCGCTTTCCATTAATACTACGTACCAGTTGGAACGGTACCCATTAGAAAAAAGTAGTCTGCCAAAATTTTCTAGGTCTTGCCAAAAGTGCATATGCCACAAAAACATCAAAGTACAAGGTTACTCTTCCAGTGGGGCCGAAACATTTTATGTCAAAAAGGAAGAGAAGACAGACACCTTTCTTTCTTACTGCTATAAAATAATTTCGTCACAGTTAAACGTTAAGCTAGTGCTTTGATTTATTTGTAGCCAGAACTATTTGACTTGGCCTAGAAAATTTCGGCAAGGGCTGTACTTATTGTACTCCGGCTACATTTCATTTCATTTATTTTTTTCGAATACCCGTTGAAGGGGTACTACATAAGGGGTGGTTACATATATGAAAAATTGAGGGCCATATTGTATTACAGTGCAATGTAATTTGTTGCGGTATTCAAAAGTGGGGAAGGACAGGTTACAGCGCTGATTTCGTCAGAAAGGCGGTTCCAGTCTGTTGCTGCATGCACGAAAAGCGAATGAAGACGAAAAAGCGACGATGCGCATGCGCGGCCGCGCAGTTTCGGGTGACTGGTGCGACTGGAAATGCATGCCAGGGGAGAGAATGCGTGGTGCACCATGGCTTGACGAGCGAGCCGTAAAAGCACTTGTGAAAAAGACAAGCAATGCGGCGACGAGATTAAACCGTGAATATCCCGGAATAAGAACGCCTTGCACACGACGTGGCTTGCAGCAACAGCCACCTGCTCACTTCAATCAAATGTATTCATACAATCACATGAAACGTTAGGCCTAACCCGGCGCATATCTGACAGTTGGTGCTGTTAACGGTTGCTGCTGTTAAGCTTACGGAGTAGTAGTGCATACCCGCACTGGTATATTGTGCAACACTTTAAAAGGGGAATGTATGTGTCTGCAGTGAAGCGCACGTTGCCATACACGCTGCCACCCGCGCACGATGATGATGATGATGATTGTGCTGCGCAAGTTGCAATAAACGCTGCCACCCGCGATGCACGCTGTGGCACCAAGCAAGCAATTACTTCGACCGCAAAAACTACGAGGGTTCACCACAAGAGAATCTGAGCCCGTACTCTGAATCATGTGTGCGTGCTCTGACGCTGTTACATGCCCATAGAGTAGCACATGTAACCGCGTAGTACTGGGCAACGTGTCAAAGCAGGAAACTATGCCACTTCCGCAGAATATTCTGCTGTTGACGCAGCCAAACCGACTAATTTTTGTTTTGATTCACAAGGCGTCATAACGAAATGCTGAACAAGCAGCTGATAATGAACGTTTCGCATTAGACTTAAAGGGCCATGAAGACAAAACGCAAGTTCATTGAAAAGGCAGTTTTGTCCTGATAAGAACAATTTCAATTTATCGCGAACTTCAAGCAAATACTCGGAATACCAAAAAGAAAACATGTTCAACAGTGGCGAACCCCTAGCCATTTTCTCGCAATTTTCGTATGACGTCATAGAATGTTTCGTGCGATTGGCGGTCGCCGAACTAACCCGTCGCTAAGATAGATGACTGGACGATTGAAGTGGGGCATCTAGTTTAGTGTAATCGTATCGCTTGAATGGTAGCAGGCTGTTAAAACACTGATAAAAATGTTTTAGTGCCGATCTATAACACGTCACTCCGTCCCATTTTATGTCCCTGTAGCGCGGTACTTGAAAGTTCAATATTTCTTGCATTTTTTTTTTCAGTTAAGAAAACGTGTTTCGTTGCTGGAATGGAGCTGAGGGAGGTACGAAAGTCTCGTTCTTTCAAATAGGACGAGTTTGTATCATGGCCCATTTCACTACAGACATCGTATAATGCCACTGGATGCCGTAGCGCCATGTCAGCAGCAAACGCCCCCTAGAGGTATATCTAGTTACCTACCACGAATCCAAGCACCTCTCAATGATGTAAATATCAGAGATAGTGCGAGTTCGAAGACCTCATTTTCACGCTGTCATCGCGTATTTGGTGTAACACTACCTGTGTCGAAAATTTGCGTGCTGAACACAAATCCAAAACTTCTGGAAGACTTCGTCAAAAATCTACCCCTGTTTTTTTTTTTTAACTTACAAAATAGCGCACAATCTTTCTTGGCTCAATTTCCGAAATTATAATAAAGCACGGAAACGAATCATCTCAATACATATCTGATACGAGCTCGAAGTTCCAGCGTTTGAATGCTCCGCCATTTCAAGGTTCATTTCTCGGCCAGAACGGAGGCAAAGTTCACTAAACGTTAACACTCGAGTGGCAACTAGTGGCATGTTTTAGGTGAAACAATGTTTATTAGTATAAGGCGTATTGCTATAATCCTGGTTTGAGGTTAGGCCTAAAACACAGGCCTATCATTCACCACCTTCAGATGGAAACGCAAAGCAGGAACACCGGTGTGTCGAGACTTCGGCGCACGTTAAAGATCCCCAGGTGGCCAAATTAATCAGGAGTCCTCCACTACCAGGCGCCTCATAGCTTACTAGTAGCTCCAGCGCGCTAAGCACCCGAAATCTGAATCATTCAAACCACGGCTAATAACAACTTTTCAGAGTTACGAGTAAGTCATCGAGCATTTTGTAAAAGTATTTTCGTGCCAGCTTGCTTTGTCTGCAATTACATATTTTGAAGTTTCTTAGGAGATAATTCTACCGTGTTCCAGACAATGATGAAAGCAATAAATAGCTTTGGATGGACGCGCCCTAACTTCAGACGACTATTTGCCCAAAAATTCCTGAAGATCTGTGCGAAGTATTTTTACAATGTGTTCAAGGTGAAAACTCTTTGCCGTGGGCGAAATGTCACGTTTCTGATATAGATCGAGCGCGTTTCTGCGCTATTTTTACCATTCGAGCTTATATGTCTGTGGGTTCGTAACCCCTGAAAACAGCTTTTCACACGTTCGGGATGTCTTTGTTTTGCTTAGGTGTCCCCGGCGCAAGACTGGGGCTGAGCTATGGTTTGAGCGCGAAAAATAACCATCGTTCAACGCTGTTTTGACACTTCGTGTTAAGAAACTGTGTTAGTGATAACAAACGAGGTCTAAACTAGCTGAAGCCGGTTATGAGGATGCGTTCAGTAGTGACGTTGATATTAAAGCGGACGCCTTAAGTGGTTCATTCTTCGAAAAACCGTTGTCGTCTGTGTTGTTGTCCGGTCAAGAAAATTTCCGCCGCTCTAAAGAGTATACAAAAAAAAACACTGGATTTGATGTGATTTGACCCAGGGTCTTCGCAGCACAGACCTTCATACTACATATAATAATAATAATAATATTATTAGTCAAACAGAAGTCATGTACATAATCAGGCCTACCTAAGCCGCAACGGGCTTGTCAGGCAGAGCCTGGCAGGCGACAAGCGTTAAAAAAAAATTGTTACAGTACGCAGTACCAACCAAGAACAGATAACCATGCGGTATCCCCGAAATCTCTGGAAAGCACTAGCGCATGCGCCTTAAAGCCTTTTTCAGTTTATATTTCGAAGCATGCGCAAAAAAGTCAGATTGCAAAGTGTTAAATATAGCTGGCACATATACTAGAGGGAAATGTGGCGCTGCAAGTGCAGGCCGTCGTGGGCGCCGCCATTGCAGCTAGCAACGTTCCTCACCTACTTGGCTTGGCTAGACATATGGCTTTTTTGTCTCGAAGCCAAAATCAACATTTTTTCCTGTTCGCCTTGCACGAAGCTTCTAAATAATCACTGAAAACTAAATCTTTAGAGCTTCAATTTTATAACAACAAAACAGATTTGAATCATCTTTACAGTAATAAGGTTGCTTTTTTGCAGCCAGAGGCAACTTTTTAGCCTGTTCATGAGCCATGCCATAGACCAGTGGAACATGCCTGCGCGGTACATGACGGAGCGCTTGCTAAAGCGCAGCTTGCCTAGATGGTGGTGCCAAATTTCCCTCCAGATATATACAGGGTGTTACGACAATAATTGGAACACTTTATATTTTTTTCCTGAGCGAACCGCTACTCGGTTCGCGGTCAAACTTCACACGAAAGTCGCATTTTGTGGTATATTTTGTTTGACACCGGGAACAACGACGCTACTTAACTGTTTATTCTGAAAATAAATAACAGCGATTTTCGCCTATGGGAAAATGGCGGCCGATGCGAACGTAAGAGGTAGTGCAAGCTGATCTTCGAACGACGGCGCCACCTGGGGTATGCAGAGCGAAACGCACGTTTGGGATTTACGGTAGGAAGGAGCCAAATAATGTAGCAGACGATCAGAAAATCTCTTTCGTCCCTATAGTTTACGGTGATCACAAATAGTTACATAACAGCTGATACCAATAATAATAAAATACCCCCATGGTTCATCGTTGCCAAAACGTAAGATTTGTTACCTCACCCGTTTTCGCATTTTCTGATCGTCTGCAACCTCGTTTGGCTCCTTCCTACCGTGAAAGTAGCCAAGTAGGATAGCAGACGATAACAAAACCTGCTTTCACATTTTCTGATCGTCTGCTACCTCATTTGGCTCCTTCTGCCGTGGAAGGAGCATGAATCCCAATTGTCGGCGGCAACCAAGAGTGTTGACGTTGGTATTGCTCCTTTCTTCTAGGCACAGACCCACCGAGCGGATTGGTCTGGAATCGAGAGCTTTGAGTGGTTAATGCACCCGCTTCACGAAATTCACAAAAATTTGATTTGTAAACGTAAAAGGTACTACATAAAAGAGGCAGGTGGAAGAAATTTGCGCCAAAACAGCAAGAAACGGAAGGAAACGAAGAGAAGAAAACACGAGGCAGCTGTAAAGAAGTCGGTAATGAGTATCGTCAGGCTTTTGCGTCCAAAGCAAGTAAGCAGTCTTATGTAACTCCGAGGAATTTTTTTACGAGTGCCTCGAACGGACTTTAAGATGCAACGCGACCGCCCTGTTCTTGCCCGCATTATAGCACTCGTCGTCGATTGTCGGTCACATTTCAAGTCGTCGTCTTAAAGGGCGAAAAAGACAAACGTGGAAGCGCTGTTTCTAAACACGGCGAAAGCTCGCCGATTGCACCAGCGAAAGTCAAGAGCGCTGGCTGTGCGAGTGATGTTCCTTCTCGGTTTCACGTCGAATACACAACCGGATGCAATCGGTGCGTGGAGAGGAAAAAGCCATGAGCGGCTTGAGTGGCCTCTCCATGCGAACGGCACGTTCCGAAAGTCCCTCAACTTACTGCAGCGGCCACAAGCCAAAGACCGCAACTCGGAATTGGATATGAGGGGGGAAAAATCTGCGAAGATATGTAATATGCGGTTATGAGGCCTCACATATTCCCTTGCGGAAACTGAAGAATGAGTGCCAGAAACAAGTGTACAGTGCTGTGAACTTTTTGCATTCGCCCAAGCAAAGAAAGCTCTCTTTCAAGCTACACGCTTGCCGCGCCTGTTCTGTCGACAGCATGACTTGTAAGGAATCGTTGCTTCTGCCTGGCTTTTCACGTTTAAACTTCGGACATTCAAGGGGTGAGCTACGTTTCCGCACCTGAGTTAAATCAGTAGGGGTCACTTAGCAATTATCTTGAGCTTTGAATACACTTTTTATCACCACCGGAAGTATTATCTACCACGCGCGGGCGAACGACTCCCTCAAATATGGCGGGTGCCCTGGAACGCTATCTACGATGGCGCGAAACTTCACTGCCATGCTCGGAGCATTTAAAGATACCCTGCAACACTTTTTTCAACTTTTTCTTCATAATCTTAAATGCTTGCAGAACGCAGTCAACCAACACATCCAGGGAGTTGCAAAGTACCTCAGCCAAAAATTACTGCTCCATGCCCATCCAGATAACTTGGAAAACTCGCTCAAAAAATTTTTCTCTCTTTCCCGGTCTTGACGTCTTTTTCGACGACTCGAATTACGTCACTGAGGCATGTAGCGGATGTTGGCCGGTTTTCCTTCGGCTGCTGCAATGAACGCTTTTCGATAGCAACGTTAAAAATAAATGCGCAAAAACAAAGCAGAAATGGAAGGCGTATCTGGTGCCACGAGCGAATCACGCAGTGCCGCTTCGTGTTGGCGTTGACTATTCCTTTCGCAGTGGTTCCAGACGGGAAGGAAAGAGCGAAAGCGCTTGCCGAAAGTGTTGCAGGGTCCCTTTAATGGCCCACGGCCAAGTTGCACCGCCAAGAAGCACAATTGAGTGATTGCAGTGGGGCATCTGTTCATCGTTTCAATTGAATGCTAACGTAGAGTTAACGCACTCATAACTATGATTTTAGTCGTGGCCCACGTTACGTCATTCCAGCCCATAGGAGGTCACTGTAGAGCTAACTTTGAAAGTTGTGCAATAGTATTTGCCGCTTTTTTTAAAGCAAAGCGTTGTACCTAAACCTCCCAATTGGATTCTGTCGCGACGGTCGGTGTCAACAGAAAACTGCCCGCAAGCAAATAAATAAATAAAAGAAGTCACTGGCACCGCCAGGAATCGAACCTGGAACAAATAGAGAAACGGAGCGAGACTCCTTGTCTTACCGGTTAAGCTACGAGCCCACACGGAGACGGGAAAGTCGGGCAGTGCACTCACCAAGCACATCTGCGGGTTTATCCCGTGTATTCTCGCTGAATGCCACGTGATAGCGTCACACAACCTCTCGCGCCGCTGTGCGCTCCACCATCGGCTCGTGTAGCGGCCGTGTGCGCGCCTTGCGCATGCGCTAGTAACAAAAATTAAAGGAAGCTCACACCAACGCATAGCATCTCACTTCTCTTCCGTCTCTGCCACCGATCTCGTCGCCTACGTCGGCGGCGGAGTTTGAGCTTTAATTTTATAAAAAAGGGTTTCCCCTCATGTGCATCACTAATACAACTCAACCAACAACCGTTATGAATTATCCATTGATTTAACCTTAGCAAAGAATATCTCTTTGAAGTAATGAAGGGTGTGGTTAAGTTCATTTCACTTGTCTCTGGTTTCACTATTTGTAGAGCTACGTGAGGGAATTTAAGTGACGTCGCATGGGTAATCGTTGTAGATGTCGTTTACAGCTTTGCTGTGCCAAGCCACATTCACAGGGTGGATTGGCGCGCATTTCTGTTGTTGTTGTTGTTGTTGCTTGCTTTTGTTGTTGTTGTTGTTGTTGTCGCTAAACGTCTTTCGTGGCTGGTGTGGAGCTAAGTGAGTTTGCAATGGTTCTTCAACTAAAATCAGGTTTTATTTTGTCTTTATTGCCACTTTAACAGTGCATATATAGTATGTAAATCCATGAGAACTACCCACCGACTACTGGTCGTTCCGCTCATTTATTGTACATCGGTGGAAGTTTTTATACATCATGCGTTAAATGCGAGAGATTTTTTTTCTCTTCGTCCATTCTCCTTAATTCTTTTACCGGCGCCCTACTAAGCAGCTCGTTCCTCCCTTCAGTAGCAATGCATGGTCCTATTTCTAGACGGTCGTGTGCCAATGAGCGCACTACGTGTTCTCTTCGCGCGTTCTTTGCGCAGTCGCGGATGATACAAGACAACAGGGCGGCCGGACGGGCGGCTGCACGATTGAGAGCCGCTGTCCCGGGACGCCGAACGAGACCCCTAGCCGCGTACGCCATCCAACTCAACCAGATCGACCCGATCCCCGATGTCGACGCGATCCCTGAGGTCGACCCGATCTTCGACGTCGACGCGATCTCTGAGGTCGACCCGACCCCCGAGACAGGCCCTCTCCCCGAGATCGTGCCGTTGCCGCCCCACTTAATACCACTGGAGGTTCCAGAAGGTACGCCATTGATTTTTTCACTAGATCGCTGCAAAGACAAAACTGTCGACAAGTTACACCCGAAAATTTACCTCCTCGGGTAGCCTCATAATTAGAGGTGACCCATACAGCCGTTTTGCTCGGTGTTGAAAAGGAAGGTTAATCTACGTCAGCTTAAGCTGTTCCAACGTCACGGAAAATGCGTGCTTTCAGGGCCAATCGAGCACGAACCCTGCAGGCTATTTTCAGCTTCGCCAACAATCGGGAACTTCTATGGAGTCGGAATTCAAAGGAATCGTTTGTGATTGTATGTGCTGTCCGCAACGCTAAAGCAAGGAATTCTAAACTCAGTCAATTACCCGATCAGCTCCTCGATTGTTGTCAAACTTAAAAGCAGTTCGACATTATCTTCTCTACTCTTCTTACCACGCTTCACTATATATTCACAACCGCCATCTACCCAAGCTAGCGCTCCAGCCTATGAAGCGCCAGCTTGCGCAGTCGCCGCTAGAGTCCGCAATTTGATTTCTTTTACAGCGTGTGTGTTGTTTTTCGGACCTTGTACCCAAAAGCAAGCTTCACCTCTGGCACATATCACATATGTACAGTCTTTGTAAAAAATTTCCAGGCTAAACCTAAGCCTTCTCGACATCAAAGAATTCAAGGCATGAGCTTAACCTTTGACTGTGACAAAATAATTTCGTTACAGTAAGAAAAAAAGGTGTTTTCTCTGGCTTTATTGCATAAAACGTTTCAGCCTCGCTTGAGATGTAAGCTTCTACAGTGAATTTCCTGCGGCCTGCGCAGTTTCGGCGGTGGCGTAGAAAATTTTGACAAAGACTGTACGTTGAGCCCAACACCACGCGCAGGATTCGGACATGAATCATAGGATCCGCATGCCGCGAGCCAACAATGTTGGCTTGACTGCTTGCTTCCAGGCTTCCTTCCTTGCTTCGGTGCTCGGCAGGACGTTACGTGAGATCGCTAACGAATAAATCCCAAGCCCCGCTACTAGACCCCCTTTTTTTACAGCGAAGCGCTCTGTATATGGCTACCCCGGCAAATTTTCTGCGTCCGTCCGTGTACACCGTCGCATCTACAAAGGAAAAAAAATGAAAGCGTTTAATCGCTCGTTCGTTCCAGGGGTAAGGAGGGGGTGGGTGCGAGGAGGGGGACAGGGGGGCAATTGTAGATGCGGTGTTTGTTCTTCAAAAACACCTGTCTGGCAACCACTTCGCCAGAACCGAACTATCGCTTGTCAACTTTTGGGCTACGGTTCCATGTAGGTATCGGCTCCGAGACGCGAAGCTCTTTCTTAGGGATGACCGCCGTTAACGCTTGAGAGAAATAAAATTTGTTAATACCTCTCGCCAAAACTCTGCGACACCTCTATGTCGTGTGCTGAAAAACTTCACTGACATATCAACCTTCACAGAGTGGAATGACTCTTTTAATCCTCTTTTATCCATCATTTAGAGCATCTTCATGTTTTAGTCTTCGGGCCCTCTACACCCATATATACATTTTTTATCCAATAATATATTTATCTCGTACATATTTTATGCTTGAACCTGACATTGAAAGACCACCTAACAGAGGCTGGCGTTCTTTGGTCATAGATACCCTTGCGCCAATAATCGCAAACATACTACTACTGCTACTTTTTTTTTAGCACGAAAGTGTTTTATTCCAGGATACACCAAGACTTCACTGACGTCATATCCGTCACGGAAATGACGCCAGTACAACGAAGCAAGTGGCCTGTAAAGGGTGCACCCCTGCACACAGGGTCTTTTTCGGGAAAGCAACCTTTAGTACTAAAGAGTACGTTATACTTGGATTGTTCGTTTTCGGGTTTTATATTTAACACGAAAGTATTTTATGCTGGGATGCACCAAGACTTCACTGACGTCATATCCGTCACGGAAATGACGCCAGTACACATTTGCCGAAGCGACCCGCCAGCAGGATGTGGCTCGCCATGCGCGCCCACAAGACAGCCGCCTACCCGCAAATCATGCTCAGCTGCAGATTTCGCTGCACGTTTCACTTTGGTGTTTTACCGATTACTATGACAGAGGAATCAGCATAATTTTTGAGCATTTACTATTCATAGGTGTTTCAGCAAAGAACTTCCCTTACAGTGCCCGCCAGTGCGTTGGAATCACTACAACTGGTAACGCCGGGCTCTTCAACCGCTCCGCACGACGGCGGAAGCGGGAGTGGAGCAGGCGCTCCCAGTACCAGTACGGGAAGTGCGTCGTTGCCCACGGAACTCACGATCGTGGTGAACATCCTGCATGACGACCCCAGCGCCCAGGAAGGGAGCAGCCATCAATCAGAGACGCCACGCCGCCGTCGGGGAAGACCTCGGGGCTGCCGCGGAGCCCTGCACGGCTACGACGTTCCTAACCCACCCGTGCGAGAGGCGCCCCGGAGGCCACTGCGGATCGGTCAGTGCGAACGTTCAAATATCGCTTATAGCGAACTGACGGTTACATCGAAGTCATCGTGATCTTCGTTATTATAAGACGCTCAAACAAATGTACGTTATAGCGGAATGACGGTTACGCCGAAGTCACTGCGATGTTCATTATTATAACACGTTCAAACAAGTAGCTGTTATAGCGAACTCACAGTTACATCGAACGCATTGCGATTTTCATTATTGTTGCATGTTGAAACAAATATCGGTTATAGTGAACTCAATGTTTCTTCGAACTCATTGGGATTTTCATAATTGTTATACGTTGAAACAAAATAGTGAACTCCCGGTTACATCGAAGTCATTGCTATTATCATCATTATTATTATTATACGCTCAAATATCGGCTATGACGATATGACGCTGACATCAAAGTCGTTGCAATTTTGAATATTCTTATTACACATTCAAATACACTTTACATTGAAATGACGGTTCCATCGAAGTCATCGCGATGTGGTTATTATACATTAAAACAAATATCGGTTACAGCGAACGGGTGGTTACATGGAAGTCACCGCGATTTATTATTTGACCTCATTATTATGATAAACATTGATGATGACGAGGGAGTGGTAAAGGACGGCGGCTTTGTTGCATATTTCGACTGGAATAGAAAAGATGTCAGTGTGGGATTTCCGCCGGCTCTTACGAATAATGCGGCAATACTTAAGCGTATGGTTATAATTAATTCGATAACAATGAGATGGGCGCTATATCTATAAATCGTCCCGATTTCGCACAGCTGCGCATTGTTTCTTTGCGGAGTTCCAATATAAATGGATGGATAAAGGAATTTATTCATCCCATTGTTCCTTCAGCGAAAGAGGAAGTGGAATTGGATATTTTGCGATGTCGATATGGTCTCACGTGCAACGAGATGAGTACAAAGTGAAAGTGTCTGTTTTTTTCTTTTTTTAAGTGTACCTTCAGGCTATTTGTTAGCCCGACTAGGACAGGCATTAGACGAGATACGCCGGCTCTCCTGTTTTTGTGGCGTAACAGCTCGCCTGCCGCACATGCCGCAGCCGTCATACAGTGGGTCTTTACTTCTATTTTATGCATGCCCCAGGAAACACCGTCAAAACAAGCGGGGCTAGTGCGTATCTACTGGGCTAATGACGTCATAGCTTGCCCACGCGTGGCGCAATGGGGAATCCCCTGCCCCTCACTCGGCTGACAGTTACTCAAGCGTAGTGACGGATCGAGATCAACACACCAGAGGTATCCTTGAACGTCATCGCTTAGAAAATGGTGCAGCCACGCCATCAACCGCTCGAAAGGTGGGGAGGTGACGACCCTGTGATTGGCCAAGGTCGAAGAAACGTCACTGTGCGTAGTCTGCATTAGCCAATGACGTTCGCAGAGAATAGGTGGTAGAGAGAGTGGAGCTTTGCAGAGTTGTCGCTCGGTGGTGACGTCAAGGGCGTTTCGCGCGCTCTGACCGTCGTCGACGCAGAAGCGTGAGAGAGAAAAAACACGTTTCTTCTCCGGGGGAGATCCTCCCTGCTCCTGCTTTGGTTGCGTTAGAGGAAACAATTGTTTCCGGTCCTGCAACGGGCCGACTTCCGGTGGGCTGATGGCCTCAGCAATGCTTGTTTACTTGTCAGTTTGATACCTTTATTTTCATTCGTCTTAGACCAGCATGAAAGAACCTGGTTTCCGGCCCTGTCGGCACAAAAGAAAATTGACCCAAGTAATACTTCTTTTTGTATTTACTTACCGGCCTGACTAGAAACTCAGCTGTCCTGTATAAGCTTCCCGCTTGTTTGTTTCAATAATTCCATTTCACCTTTCGCTACGTGTTTGAAATATGGCCTAATTTTCGTCAATCGGAGCTCAAAATTTGGGTCAAGAGCTGGTCTCCGCCAGCAACACTATTAACAACTGAACCCTAAAAACACGGGCGCAAGAGACGACACAGGCCGTGCGCTCCATTCATGTCGTAAGGACATTGACAGTTTCCCCAGCAACTAGTACTACGCTATTACTAAAACTTGTATGAATGAACTCACGTACGTGACGTCTATGCTTAGGCGTGACAATCGTCCCGTTGAGATTGTCACGCCTACGCGTGACAATCTAGGTTGGAACAATATCGGCTACTCACCTATAGCAGCTAGTACTTCGCTATTACTAAAACTTGTATGAATGAACCCACGTACGCGACGTTTATGCCTAGGCGTGACAATTGTCCCGTTTAGATTGTCACGCCTAGGCGCGACTATCTAAATTGTGACAATATCGCCAACTCACCTACCAACTAGTACTTCGCTATTACTTGTATGAATGAACCCACGTACGCGACGTCGATGCCTAGGCGTGAAAATTGTCCCGTTTAAATTGTCACGCCTATAGGCGTGAAAATTTAGGTTGTAACATCGGAAAGTTACCCAGCAACTAGCCTTTCGCTATAACTAACAAATTGGCTGAGCAAGTCCCCACACGTGCCGTACACGTCTATGCACGCACGACAACTGTCCCACGTAGATTGTCGCGCCGGGTGTTAGTGTGGCCTTTGATTTTCATATAAAAGGTCAAGTAAAGTAAAGCGACATCACCGGTGCCACTTTCAGAGTGCAAGACAGATATGCTAAACGCACAAGCACGTAGCTTCCAAGAGACTTGGGAAAGCGTGTATGCCATTTATGAGAGCAAAGAGCAGTTTCGCTTACATTACGCAGAATCGCGTGCTTGAAGAAGAAAAAAACGGTCACGCTTTCCTATCCTTCCGATGTATTTGCGTAAAACTGACGCTTTCGTGCAAAGGAACCTTCTTACTGCCTCGGACTTGTTCGGACACTTCTCGTCGAAAGGCAGGCGCGTTATCTGCGTGTCGCAACTGGCTTTGTCGCAAATACTCAGTGAAGTACTCAGTTAGGTACGTACTCAGTTAAAGTACTCGTAAGTACTCAGTTAAAGTACTCGTAAGTACTCAGTTAAGTACGTACTCAGTTACTGTACTCGTAAGTAGTCAGTTAAGTACGTACTCAGTTAGAGTACTCATAAGTACTCAGTGGAGTACTCAATTAAGTACGTACTCAGTCAAAGTACTCGTAAGTACTCAGTGAAGTACTCAGTCAAGTAAGTACTCAATTAAATAGACGAACAACCGATTTCCGTGGAGGGCATGCCCTCTAGTTCACACGGAATCCAGTTTTAATAGTGGGGTGACCACGAGGAATTCATAATTATATTTGTGAAAAAAATTTTAATTTTGCACTAAACTTTTTGAAGTCTGAAAGGTGGCGCCAAGTAGTTTAGACACTTGCGTACTTGTGCAAATAGCTCTGTCGTCTTGAATGCGTGATTCAAGAACCGCGTAAGGTAATTGGAAAGACTTTATTATTTTTAAAGACGATAGTCTTTCTTGGACTACTTGAACGCGAAAATTTTGGTCTGTCTGTATGTTTGTCTGTCTCTAACTCGCTTCAGTCAACCGGCTAAAGTGAAACAGAAGGTGCTTATATATCCACAGTCAAATCTAAACGTTTTAGTCTGGTGGCAATGTTCACAATTTTTGACAGTTGAACAAGAACAAACTATTACGCAAATATGAGGCCGAAAATCAACACATAAGTTATATTTGCAGTGTTCGTTTATAGAAAAATTATATATGCTTTATTTTTGTATTAAAATACTGCATCTACTGCATAAAAAATCACTTTGTCGCCTGCTGTCGCACGCGCCGCTATAGCTCCTAGCGGCATTTTCAGAATCAAACGGAAACAGTTACGAAAGGTTCCACTAGATAGGTTCTACATTCCGCTTGGAACGCACGTGGAGTAGGACGACGTGGTTCTATAAACGTTGTAGTAGGGTGCCCTCGATTTACCGCGCCTCTCCGCCGTACGGCAGCGCCTGGCATCGAGGCATCCGGCCTGGAGCATTGGAACGCGGTAAATTTAAATTGAATTGAGCAAACCTCTAGGGTGTTTATCTTGAGAGGAGCGTGAAGGGAGAGGAACAGCGTGAAGACTTGAGCGGGGAAGCAAAGGGAGGCATTTAGTTGGCAAATGTTGACGAAAGACTATCGTCTTCGTCGACATTGCAACGAACGGAGCAGATACGCGGTCTTTTTTTCGGGGTCTCAGTTTCTAAATACCTCTTTCATCTCACGTATAGTTATATTACGTTGCTGCGTCGGTTCACCCGCCATGGTTGCCAGCATTCTTTCTGGCAGCATACTTAAAGGAGTCATGAAGAGAAAATACAACTTCGTGTAATTTGAAAGAACTAGGATTCAGTATCTCACTCAGCTCCATTACAGCCACAAAAGATGTTTTTTAACGGAAAAAAGCAAGAAGTATTTAAAAACTTCCAAATTTTGCGCCACAGTGACGTGTTATGAGCAAAGAATGACGTCATATGGGCCAACAATAAAACATAGTTTTCAGTGCGTTAACTGCACGTTGGCATTCAAGTGATGCGGTCAAATGGAACTAGAGGCCCCATTACAGAGGTCCAGTCATGTGTCGTCGCGACATGTCAGTTAGGCGGTCGCCAATCGCACAAACAAGGTTCCGTGACGTCATAGAAAAGTTGCGGGAAAGTGGCTAGGGGGTCGCGACTGCTTCACACGTTTTCTTTAATATCTCCGTTATTTGTTCGAGATTGCGATTATATTGGTATCATTGTTATCAGGGACTAAGCAGTCTTTCTAATAAACCCAACTTGTATTTTGTCTTCATGGCTCCTTTAAGCTGGTAGACCTAAGAATCGCGCTTTCAAACATTCTTGGGCCCTATCGGGGAAACCGTTTCATTTTAAAATAAGTGATGCCCTTGTATTTGGTATAGCGAGCATATGCCTCCACAATGTCCGGTTTGTCTGTTCCTTGCAAAAGCACCAGGAAAACCTGCTTAAAAACCGCATGCGCAGAGCTTTTGTAAGGCTCACGAAGCGTGGTGTTCATGAGTGTTAAATCCATACTGTGATTCATGAATGCTGCTCTGAAGTCAGGTTGCAGCGGAAGTCAACTTCACTAATTTAACAAGGAACTTTTTTGACCCGCCGTTGTGACTCAGTGGCTAAGGCGTTGTGCTGCTGAGCACAAGGAGGCGGGTTTGACCCCGGCCGGGGTAGCTTCGACGCGTTAAGCCCCATACAAAAAATTGCTCAGCGTCCACAGTCATCATCATCGTTGTGTAGCCAGGGTCTTCCAGTGACCGCTGCAGCGCGAGGAAAGTCGCCCCCTTGCGACTCCTATAGTCTCTGGATAAATCTGACGAGTTATTTCTTGTTTTTTTTTTTCAATATTACTCAAATCCACCCAAACGGAATTTGAGAAAACAGCGAAACTTAATGTTACGGGACCTAAATGCGACGCTGCCAATGCTATTATGTGATATTTTTGCATGTCAGCTAGGAAACGTTTACGGCCACAAGTAATTAAAAAGTAAGTAGCTGATTAATTCAATGTTAATCTTCTGAATATGTATTTGTTGATATCTTAAATAATTCATTCCGCCTGATAGTCCGAGCTGACGTGGGAACTCAGATGGAGGCTGCCATGTTGGTTATATGACGTCAAACCAAAAGCGCACTCGCACCCCCGGAAAATAGATTTTGCAAATTTTGATCCGTGCCACAGCAAGATCTGGTTAATTTTCGATACAAATTACGAACTGCGTACACGTTCACCGGGCATTACGTGACCTATTTTGTTGCGACCTGTTTTCTAAGGAAAAGTTCCCGAGTTTTTCTTGTCCCTGCGGTTTTTTTATCTGATTAGTTTCGGTTTCAAGATTTGGCTCATTTTGGAAAAAAGAAAAACTCTCATTTGTTTACAGTCTTCTATCGCAATGCAACCCGCCGCGGTTCCTCAGTGGCTAAGGCGTTGTGCTGCTGAGCACGAGGTCGCGGGTTCGATTTCCGGCTGCGGCGGCCGCTTTTCTGATGGAGGCGAAAAGCGTAAACGCCCGTGTTCGAGATTTCGGCACACGTAAAGATCACGAGGCGGTCAAAATTAATCGGAGCCCTCCGCTGCGGTGCGGCTCATAGCCCGTGCAGCTTCGGCGCTGCTAGGTTGTGCTGCATAAATAACAAGAAAGTACATATAAATCGAGACATGCTGATTTTGAAGACAGCGAAAAGTATTGTTTATCTGTTGATACGGCGTGCTACCCGGCCTCATAAGCCGCAATGTTGTTCAATAAAGCAATAGCCTAACCGCGCACACACTAACCGTTCGCCGATATCTTGTGACCGTCACAGCGTGTGGGTACTCCCGAAGTGATTTGTCTCGTCCACTCCAGGCGACACTTCGACATTGCTGGCACTTTGGAGCGCTTAAATCACACCAGCAGGTGTTGGGGCTTCCTCGGACGATGGGGTCTCTTGCACCTTGAAGTCAGTGTCAGCTTTGGTGAAATCATCCTCAAAATGAACTTCCGGTGGAGGACAGTAGAGCTGTCCTGTTCAAGCTTTTCCCCTTCATGCAGCTTCTCTAAGTCCACGCTCAATTCTGTCGATGCAATGTCGACGTCTTACGTACTCACACTCAAGCTTGTCGATGTCGGATAGTTGCCTATATATACTGACCTTTTTCCTGATGACGTAGCGCAGGTCGAGATCGGCGATGGCATTAGCGATAGCGCTTTCGATTGGTGGTCTCCATGTCGCAGGTCGAGTACGAGGAACGCCTCAGAATTTTTACGAAGCCGATCCGCTTAAATTTAGGTGTTCGTTCATTGTTGTCCTGCAGGCATGGCTCTTCGTCGCTGCGGGCGCTATCTGCGAGAGTCATGTCGCTTGTCTGTACGCCCGTGGTGCTGGTTGCTTCAGAGTCATTCAAGTATGGTCAGCTGGGCACTCCTTCTGAGTTAGAACAAAGTTTTTTCTGAGACCACAGACAGTGTTCCGCTTGCGTCTCAGAGCTCGACGTACTTCTCTTCAGGCGGCCCGTCCAGATATGGTCCTCCAATACCAGGTGGTAGCTATAGGGCAGAAGTTACAGTATTGTTTGGGGTACAAAGCGTGTATAGTAGGGTGTTACGAGGGTAGAAACGGGTTTTTAGTCGTGGAAAAGTGGTTGTTGTTTCGTCACGGAGTTATATTTTAGACAGCGGAGTTATATAGGAGTTGGCGCACTCCGATCCGAATCTTTGTCAAGTATATATTCCAGAAATAATTCCGGCACCGAACGGCGAGCGAAGCGGAATGAATGTGTCTCCACATAACAGCACCACCAGTGATAGGGTGAAGGACGCGGGTTCGATTCCCGGCCACGGCGGCCACTTTTCTGATGGAGGCGAAAAGCGACAACGCCCGTGTGTTCGACATTTCGGCGCACGTTACAGATCCCAGGTGGTCAAAATTAATCCGGAGCCCTCCACTACGGCGCGCCTCATCGCCTGCGTTGCGTCGGCGCGTTAAACCGTACAATCAATCAACTATCGCGATGCGAAAAGGCAATGCCCGCTTCGTTATTTCAAAGCCGTTGAAATTTAGCACGACATTAAGAACGAAAGTACAATGAAACTTATCATTTTGTTTATTGCCAGCTGGGTTACTTCGAAACCATTGAAATTTCGTGCGACATCGTTTTGTTTAGTGTAATTTTTTGCACACGAGTGTGGCTCCAATGCCTCTGTTGTCCCCCTAGCGACAAGAGGAAGGCAAGAAATAGCGAGGAGCTCTTTAATGAAAAGAGTAGGAGCTCGTCCGCATTGTGAACACCCGCCGCAGTTGAATGGCCTATTCGCCGCGCACCGACATAAAGACTTATGCGCACTCCAAAAACAATTGAGACGTTTTTTTTTTCGTTTCAGAAAGAGGCAGATACATTTAACGCGAATTTGAAAAACAAGCGGAAGGTTGTCAGTGGACCTAAATGCAACCTCGTCAAAGCGATTATATGATATATTTTACATGTCAGCTTAGGGGAATTTTATGGCCAAAAGTAATTAAAAATTATATGTGGGAGTAAACTAAATAAATTGCAACTAAAGTTATTTCGTAGGGACGGGGGAGACGAAGCTGAAAGCATCGTTTCACATCACTGTTTCATTTCGTTCACTTCTTCTTCCGTTCACTTAGTAGTTGACATCTGGGACAGATCTTTCGCCGATCTCCTAATTGCCGTCTGAATTCATAATAAGCCAGCTCCGAAAAAGCAAAAAAAGAAAGAGAAAGAAATCCGGAAACACCCACGAAACAGTCTGAACAGCCAAGCCAAAAACAAACTTCCATTGAGCGAATGGGTTTGGCTCATTTTCATCCGTGCAACTGCAGGATCTAGCTCATTTTCGATACGAACTACGATCTGCGTACACATTTTCAGGGCGTTATTTCAACTAATTTCTTGCTGCTCCTTTTCAGGGACAAGTTTCCGAGTTATTCTTCTCACTACAGTTTTATCCGACTTAGTTTCCGTTTCTGGATCTGGCTCAATTCGAGAAAGAAAGAAACGCCTCAATTGAAGGCGGCGAAAATCCGAGTGGGACAAAACACTAAATACGACGACTGACCAGCGAGGGAGGGTATACCTGAGATTAGGGGGCTACATCACTCAGATGGAACGGAAACCCGCAATGGCCGCGTCGCCCCCGAATGACACAAGAATTGATCCTTCTGATTGGCTGACGCAAAGTGACGTCACTTATGTCTGTGTGATCCGACAAAAGAAGGAGCGAAATACACTAACTGAAAGGTGCGGGCAACACCGCATCAGTCCGCTTTCCAGAGTGCGGTCTTCTGATTGGTCGAGACATTGTGACGTCACTGCCTAAGCTGTGATCTGACCAGTGGCGTCGCGAGCTCCGCGGCGAGGAAGAAGGTATGGAGCGGGGCTGTCCCCTCGGGGTGGGGTAGTTCAGGAGCGGCAGAAGGGAAAGAAAATAAAGAGCACAGATACGCGGGTGCGGGCAACATTTGTGCGCCCTGTTCATTCACGGAAACGCGGTAGCAAGCGACAATGCGCCGCCCGCCGAGGGGAGCAACCGTCAAAATTTCTACGCCCCTGCCCACTCACGCACGCACGATGCCGGCCATTCTCGTCCGCACCCGGCCCCCCGAATTCTTGTTTTGTATCTTCTGCTTGTTGTACTACTGCTTCCTTTCCTCCAGTGCGTCCGCCGAGTGATGGAATCGCGGGAGCTAGGCTGTATTGAATGAACCGCCGTGACAGAAAAGCGCGCGCCTGTTACATCACCAGGCTGTAAACGTTTTCTTCTTTTTTTTTTACGTAGACTGAGGCGCATTTTTAGTACATTTTATATATGACACATTACGAAACTGCGGCTTGTGCGAGCAATTTGCGCAGCAGGCGAAATGCACTGCTTTTTTTTTTTTTTTTTGATGCACTAGAGTAATTCGGAAATGATAGTATAGGCTACGTGACAAGGTTTGAGAGTTAACCACCCCATATAACCACCACGCGCAACCCCCAAGTTAACATACTTTTTGCTCCTGACAAATACGCACGCACATGCGCACGCGCATTCGGAAAACGTTCATTGCTCTCCTGGCTATAGTTGCAACTTCCTGTCTTCTTCGTGAGCCGAGCGGATGCTGACTGCTCAAGGATACCGGAACTCGTTGTTTATACTATGCTGGCTCGCACACCGTCCTCGGAATACCATGCTGTTGAAGGCTGGGCATAGTTGTCGTGCAAAAGACATAATGGATAGAATGATATAGCAGTTGCATAACCCTTCACTTAACGAGCTTCTCTTGAACGAATGTTTCAGTTTAACGAACTTTCATGAATATATCCCATTGGACTAAGTTTTACATCAACAAAAGATTACATCTTTATCTATCTATCTATCTATCTATCTATCTATCTATCTATCTATCTATCTATCTATCTATCTATCTATCTATCTATCTATCTATCTATCTATCTATCTATCTATCTCCTCTCTCTCTCTACTCTCTCTCTCTCTCTCTCTCTCTCTCTCTCTCTCTCTCTCTCTCTCTCTCTCTCTCTCTCTCTCTCTCTCTCTCTCTCTCTCAAAATTCGTGCGACTGAATGGATACTCAAATAATCAGTACGTCGTTCACTTAAGCGCTGAGTGTTAATTACTTACTTCACAGCAGTTTCCGTAAGACCCGCCGCGGTGGCTCAGTGGATAAGGCGTTGCGCTGCTGAGCACGAGGTCGCGGGTTCGATTCCCGACCGCAGCGGCCGCTTTTCTGATGGAGGCGAAAAGCAAAACACCCGTGTTTTACGAGATTTCGGCGCACGTTAAAGATCCCCACGTGGTCAAAATTAATCCGGAGCCCCTCCACTATACGGCGCGCCTCATCGCCTGCGTTGCGTCGACGCGTTAAACCCCACAATCAATCAATCAATCAAGTTTCCGTCAGCTTTTTTCTCCTATCTGTTTTCATCAAAATTTATTTACGCCGTATCTACACTGGGCTGTAATTAAATTGCGCCTTAGGCATGCCATTATCCGTACATGCTTCATCGAGTACGTGCTTTACTACAACGGACAGAAAAATATTTGCACTCCGGTGTAACAGTGCAGTCGCGACGTCATCATCCTCACCATCATCACCCCGCCCATTTATGCCCACTGGAGGACGAAGGCCGCTTTCATAGACCTCCAGCCACTCCTGCAATGCCGTTCCCGAGTCCATTCCTTGCCGCCGAATTTCATTACTCCATCTCTCCATCGACTTAAATGGTATTCACCTCCCTCTATCCCCTCTACCCTGGTGGTTTACCGGTTGACCTTTCGTCTCACTACATCGCCTCCCCAAGTCCATTTCTTACCCTCAATTTGAAACACGATACCTTCCTCGCGAGTTTATATCCTGATAGGAGATGCTCGCTTCCGGTCTTGCTTCACACTTATCACCTTTTGTTGCACGGCTTGATGAGCGGCCCGAAGTTTTCTCTCCAGGTGTTTAGTAAGGCGCCATGCTTCTGCCCCATATGTCATCACCCGCAATACGCATTGGTTGAATGTCAATCTTTTTAGTGATAGGGCAGCCTATTATTTGCGCGTGCTCGCCGCGCGTCACGCATAGAGTAAGCGGATCGTTCTTTTCCGCTTATGAGTAACGCAAAGCCGGCTGCGCGTTCATGCAGGCAGGTGACAGAAAGCGCGTGGCTGTCGATTCAAGAGCTACTGAATAAAGGCGAAGGCGACCCCGCGACCCCTTATGTTCTCTCTCTCCCCTCCCCCTTTTGGAGGGCCGCATATATCCGTCACGTGGCTTCAGCTGCTCAGATTTGTCGTCGATGGGGCTGGCTTGAAGCACGCATAAAAAGTCTATGAAGCTGTTTTATTTGTCGCATGGCACGCGGCCCTTAAACCTTCAGAGGGGGCAAAAGTTGTCGGATTTTATTTTGCGATGCCTCGTTGCTCCTCTCAACCTTTTTGACCCCCCGTCGTCCTCGGTCGCGGGTTCGTATTCAATAAGCGAGTGGTCGAGTCGACAAACAGTCAGTGAAAGTTTGATACGGGACAAATAAAGAGCATTGACCTAAGAGACGTCGTGTAGCGGCTCACCTTTCATCGTCAGTCGTTAAGCCTAATCACGAAAAGCCGTATCCTGTGTCCAACGGTCATTGTATGCATAAGTGCGGTCTGAGTTGACGCGCGAACTCATCCGACCAAGCGCAGATTTGAACAAACCGCTCTACCGAAAGAGCTGCTCTAGAATTTGGTTCCTTTATTTGCGTGGTTCTCTTCGGAAGATGAACTTCATATTTCCTGTCACAGCAAGAAGCGCCCTCATTATATGACTCTACTGCGACACAAACATTGTTTCAATTACCCCCAGTGACAAGTATGTTCAGCAAAAGCACCCCCACGACCAAACCAACGCTCGCTTTAAGTGATACTATATCTGAATCTTGTATGAAGGCTGTGCTGAAAAATAAACACCTTGACGCTGTCCCCTCCCCTTTTTTACTTTTTTTCCCGGCCTCCAGACGGACAGTGAAAGGTTCTGGGAATTGTGCGTAACGCGTCGCAAGTAATTAATTACTTGTAATAAATTACCGCTTACTGCAATTTTGTTACATAATTAAGGTGAAACGATCCTTGTAATTCTATAATTAAATTTCCCCTGTAATCGATTATAAAATTACCCTTTACAATATTTATCGCCTTCTTTCTCTCTGTTATTTTTGTGAAAGGGGTTGCACGTTCTATAGACAAACAGCTCTGGGCAAAAACGGTAAATGCCTTCCCTTCTTCATTTTCGAAATCACTAAGTACGGGACTTGGAGGATTAGCACGCCACTTTGGTATTCTTTGTTCCGGCGTAACTCTACACTTTTTTTGGCTCACTGGAGACCGATCCTTCTGGCTCGATGGTGTCCACCCTTAGGTGAGACAAATTACGCCTGCTGGTGGACTTTCCTTTCCGTGGTCTATAACAATTCATTCATTCATTCATTCATTCATTCATTCATTCATTTCATTCATTCATATCATTCATTTACCTGCAGCCTCGCTATTTATTCCATGCTATCTGAGGGGTACCGCCATAAAAAGGTTGTATAAAAAGTAACGTGGGACGAAATCGACTATTGTAGAGCAGTTGTTCGATTACTTTTTCAGGCTGTAATTGTAATCGGTTACTTTTTACAATGAAGTAATTGTAACTGCAGTAGGTTACTTTTTAAAGTGAAGTAGTTGGGATTGTACTCGAATAATTTCTACAGTGTAATGTAATTGTAATCGGTTACTTTTTACACGGAAGTAATTGCAATTGCAATCGGCTACCTTTTACGGTGAAGAAATTCTAATTGTTATATTTTACATTGAAACAATTATAATTGTAATCGGTTACTCTTTATACCTAATTGTAGTAGGTTACTCTTTTTCAGTAACGAGTAAAAGTGTTTCTGGCGAATGAAGAAGTTATAACTGCTGGCAGCGATCACCGATTAATTACCGCATTCACCGCGCGCTGCGCAGCCGCCCGCATCGCTTTGTTTCACGGCTCCCAAGAATCGCGCTTTCAGCCGCACGTGGCAGCGGCGCCGACTTCAGCCGTGAGCCGCAAGCCAAGGTGCCGGCAGCGCGGAAGAGTACGCTTCCTAGAAACAACCGCCGTCTCGCGCCTTCGACGCGACTCCGCCGCCAAGAACGAGCGGGCGCGAACGAAAAAAACAACCTCGAATCAAGGCAGACTAAAAAGTCACAAATGGCCATAAACGCGACGCGCTACGTCGGGGTGTACCGGATATCAAAAGGGCATAAATATAAACCCACTGCGAGAGGATGGAAAGAGAAGAGGGGGGTGAGAGGGGAGGCAACAATAGGGGGAGAGACTAGGAAGGGGAAGAGAGGGGGAGGGGAAGAGAGTACGTGAGGAGACTTGTCGGGCGGCTGCGTCGAGCGCAAGCGTTCCGATGCAGTGTGTGTGTCGGTGGCAAGGAGCGGCGCCCAAACGGCAGATGGCAAGTTCTGACGAGCCTCCAGCCGCCGCGCGAAACATCTGCTCTCTGTGATCCCGCGAGCGGCTGGCTACGCCACTGCGCCGGCACGCGTCACACAGCCGCCGGCCGGCCAGCCAGCCCGCCCGTCCATCGTGGCAAGACCGCGCGAAGCCGCTCCGGCCAGCGTGCCATAATTGGCGCGAAGACGCGGACGCCGTCTTTGGGTTGAAGCGAAGAAGTGGTTCTTTTCTCGCTTCAGTTGGCTCCGTTTTCCGTCTCGAAAGTGTCGAGAAGCGTTGCGGCTTTTTCTTTACCGACCGTTGCTGTAGGAGCCATGTGTAATGTCGGACGAAAAGTACAATATTCTTTTTAAACGTGTATTGAAAGAAATAATAGTTGCGGTTAGTTCGCGTTTTTTTTTTTCGAATTTTTCGGGGGAAAAAAGAGGAAGGGGAGAATAGTAGAGGGAAGAGCGACAATGTTTTACGTCATTTTAAATAATTGTAAAGCAATGGAGGAAAGTGTCGTTGTCCGTAATTTCATAGACAAGCGTGAGTGAGCTCTAAATAAACGTTGATAAACAGGAAACGCTGATAGACGGAGCTCTAGATAAACACTGGAAAACAGGGAAAGCTGTCTACTCTCTGACCTGCCTGATTCTGCTGTTTCTTTACAACCGATGATGATGATGACCATCATTCTGTTTGTGTGCACTGCAAGAAGAAATAGCTTTCCCGCACACTTTCAAACGCTCCTATCCTCCTACATCGTCACCTTAACCTTGTAAATGATTTATACACAATTGTCCGTAGATAATAACGGAGAAATATCAACGAAATGCAACGGGAGGATTTACCCTAGGGCGATGTACGGAAGCCAGGGTCAAGTTCGCGGAGAAAAACTGTAAACAACAACAGCGTTATTTTTTAAAAATGAATCCGTTGACCGCCCGACCTACAGAAAAGTACAAAGACCTCCGCATATCGTTGTTTGGAACGAGCGAAGCTACGATTGGACTCGGATATCTCAGAGATCCGATAGCTTTGAATTTACACCCAAAGGGGTTCCTTAAGGCTCAGTTGTTTCCCTACTCCTATTTAATATTACAATGAAGGATATCCCACCACTACTCAATGACATCAGGGACTCAAAACGACACGCTCTCTATGCTGATGATCTTACTCTATCAACACCCACCGGAACCATCGGGGATCAACAAGAAGCCATAAGGCCATCGACACCGCACAAGGATAGCTTAAAGCAAGAGGACTCCAACGAGCCCCTGAGAAATACGCTCTCCTTAATTTCAGCATACGCGCGTCCGGAAAAACAGCCCAACCTATTCCAGACCCCAACCTCTAGAGCAAAAACTGATCCGGTACGGCATTAATCCATTACAGAAAAACCCTCGGCCAACTCACGCCGGTTACGAGACGCGCCTCCCACTGTCGTTTGTACAACAAGAAAAAGACACAAGTCTCGTTGTCAAAGCCCTGCTCATTGCCCGGAAAGCGTTAGCTAACCGGTCAATTGAAAAAGGCCTAGACAACGAGCCAGTGCATGGCCTGAAAATTCGTTAGCCTCCTTAGCCATTCCTAGCCTTAAAACACGCAGAAAAACGTAAAAGGCAACGCAGCCATCCGCGAAGCTTAGGAAACGGCCTTGACTCTCCGTAAGGACGCTTAACAAGAAGCTTTTGAAGCTGTAGGCAAACTCCAGTGAAGAAGTACGGAAGCTCACCACGCAGCGCCGCAAAGTGACACCCACACACTCCGCCGTACGCAGTATTTCGCTATCCCATGCACCTCCTAAAGATAAAAAGGTCGGGATACCTCCCGAACTAAGACAACTCATCGGAGTCGTTCCTATCACTTACAACATGCATCCCACATATAACAAGCAGCGACCTAACCCAGAGCCCGTACCATCCACCAAAAATCTTGAACCCCTCCGTTCTAACCCCGAGGATGGTTGAACGCAAGCTCTTTCGTGATGGATTCTTTGGTTGGGCAATCCCACACTGCGAGTATGTGCTACTCTGGAGGTACGCACCACTTTTATAGAATACCCACAGCAACACTTCGGGTTTGCATTCCGTAGGCCTAACGTTTGTGTTTCGGGCGTACGGCCGCAAATGGTACTGCTGCTTGTCGTTTCCATGTCATGGTGCATCGAATAGACGCCGTTTCGATAAATGCCTACCACATGTAAATGATCCTAGGGCTGCACGCAATTTGGCGCTCCAGTATGGCCGTGCGCCACGTGATGTGAATGCTATGACGGTGAGCAAGTATTTCTCACAAAGTGTAACCAGTCTACTTGAAGTGTATCGTTTGCAGTACCTGAACTGGAATGGTTATTGTATTGGAAGAGCTGTCAACTTCGATGTTTTTTTAAATCTTTCAGCCAACCAATTTGGCGGCGGTTTAATCCGGCGATTGACCTGCTCTTTGTAATAAAGGTAATAAAAGAAATGTCAAATGGTGCAATCGGATAGACGCCGGCTTCATTGCCCGAGGGACCCAGGTTCGATTCCGGCCACGGGAAGCTTTTTTTTTTCTTTTATTTCGCCAACCATCACTCATCATCATCGTCAAAAAAGTTGCCTTTCCTGCAGGGCGTATTGCGTACAAACGACATCAGTGAGGACACTGAAGCTTCGCTTTAAAAAAACATCAAAACGCAAGTACACTGCAAAATGATTTACACCCTATTTGTTTATAACTAACACCATTACACCCTATCGAAAACTAAGAAACGCCATTTGTAAGGGTGTAATGAACAATAAAACACCCTTAAAAAGGTGTATGTATCCTTGTCTTTTTGCTAGGGCGTATACGGGTGTTAGTTATAGACAGTGATTTACACCTTTATACAGTGTCCGCACTACACGGATGCTTCACCGCAAGCTCAGCAGCACGCACAGGCAGCAAAGGTGATCAATACTCAAAGCACGGAGGACACCACAGTAATGGCCCGCCGACAACATTGGTACAGCAGAAGTAGCGATGACACCCATCCGCAACGACCGGCACAGAAATTATCACCGGAATTAAGGGCCCACGAGCTGCCTGTCGCAACTACCTCAGCGACAGGGTATCATCAAGCCGCCCTGCGTATACTCCGGCAAATCAAAGCCCTATCCGACCTACAAATCATCTGGCCTCCAACAAAGCCCCTCCATATACTGCTCTGTAGTCCGCCCCCACGTGGACGTGAACAATATGGAGGAGCTATGGAAGGGATGGGAGTCTCCAATTAAGCTACGCGCCTGCAGCAAACGAAGCGTCTCACACCTCTTACGCGCTCATGCACGACCAACTAACGCCTTATTTCGTCGATGCCACACCTCTACAAACACACACAGAGGTACATGCACGCTGCAGGAACGAACAGCGCAGCTTCTTAAAACCGCTTATACATCTCTCGCGAGACGACGCAACCACCTTTAGGCGTCTACAAACCAATTCATATCCCCATAGCACTTTTCTGTATGCTGTACATCCCACTCAGCATCTCGCTACTTGTGTGCCTTTGTATAAGAGTGCCAACAAACCCCCACAGTCCCTAACTGAGTGGAGCAGCTATGGCGTCTGGGGCCAAAGAGCCAGGGCAGCAAGCAAGCTCTAAGGCAGCCTGGCCTAGAACCGCCTTCGGGAGAGTGAGGCCGCTCTAGCATCATCGCCTCCCAATGATGAGCGATATATTACCAGCAGAGCTGAGGCCGAGCTTTGTCCGTCCGTCGCACCAAGAAATCTCGAAGCCTCAAGAAAAACATGAGGGTAGGGAGGTCCCGAGAGTCGAACCCGGGCCCTTTACGCTGTGAAACCGGCAACCTCACCACTGCAGGCCACCCCGAAGACCCGAAGGGTACGGTGTTAGCAGCGGCTAGGTACAATAACATGTGCAGCCAATTTAGAAAAAAAAAAAAAAAACGCTTCCCGTGGCTGGAATCGAACCTGGGTCTCTCGCGTTATTAAGCCATGGCGTCTATCCGATTTTGCTATATCATCGCATCACGGGCGCGCAGCATTTCCTTTGGGTTCGTAGCGCGGGCGTTGGCTTTGGACTTCGCAGCGGGATATAGCGTGTGCTAACGCGGTCCACTTTGGGAGAGATGTGAAAGGCTATACGGACGAAACGATCCGGGCCTGCCAGGTCACGGAGAGATTCAAGCGGCAAGTTCGGAAATCCATGCGAGGTGCAACAGCCGGGTCTCCGACGAATGGAGAGGGGCCGCCAGCTCTGCTGTTTCTCCAGCCTTGCACCAAGCTGCGCCAAGTTTTTATGAACCAATCAGATTTATACGCATATGTTTGCCTACGATTTACAGACAATCATACTAAACATGCATTTTGACCAACGACGCGCCCCCTACGCTCCGCAGCTGAGGCCGACGCCGCGGCGCGGTACACATCGAAAAAGTGAAGTGAAACAACCTAACATGCGCGGCTGTAAATCACGTGACCACACAACAATGAGGCTGACGTTTCATTTCGCGCCAAGTCTCGAGTACAGGTGGAAATGACGCTCGGCTCGTCGTGCGACGTATGCTGTGACGGAAGCTGACGGATAACGCAGCTGTGGAGGCATTTAGGGGACGCACGTACTATTTTGATCCCACTTAGTGAACACGTGGCATTCGCTACCATCATAGCTGCGTAGCGCGGAACCTGCGCGCATGCGTCTTGCGTTTGAAACGAGCGTAGCGGCTTGTCCCGCGCATATATCGTCATCGGAGCGCTGACGCGTCGTCTGGAGCTTTAGTGTTCTCGATGACGTCAAAGTTTATGCCGAGTATCAATCGTTGTAAAGAGTTAAAGCAAATGCTGCGCCACTGCCTCCGGCTAAAACTTTCACGTCTAGCACAGTAACAAAATTGATTTTTCGAATTTCACGATGCAGCTCTGTATTCTGTACTCCGTGCCGTCGTGCGCAGTCTTGGTGCGTACTGCGCTTATTGAAGTGGAATCATACCATGGACGTATAGTGCTATAGCTGCGATGAGCGTGACTGGTTGCCGCGTCCAAGCGGCTCTTGAAATTCGACGCTTAGTGTGGAAGCACTAAAATCAAAGCCCTCTTACTTAAAAGAGATTCTTAAAGCGCGAAGCTTTCTCCCACACAACCTGAGTCAAAGTCAAAAATCCAAAATCATAACTGCTTCGACCGAGTCGGAATGGAGCACGAGGTTAGCGGGTTTCGATTCCCGGCACGCGCGGCCGCCTTTTCTGATGGAGGCGAAAAGCAAAAACGCCCGTCGTGTACGAGATTCGGGTGCACGTTAAAGATCCCAGGCTGGTCAAAATTAATCCGGAGGCCCTTCACTACGGACGCGCCTCATCGCCTGCGTTGCGTCGGCGCTTAAACCCCATAATCAATCAATCAATGCTCACATCTAATAAAAAAACGCGCTTCATTGTAACGCGAGGGACCCATGTTCGATTCGACGACGAGAAGCGTTTTTTGATTTGAGACACTTCTCGTTTCATCATCATCATCATTATCATCATCATCATCATCATCAATATGTGGCCGTTGTGGAAACCATGGGTGGAAACCCATTGCGCAAAGACGGTTTTCCTGCAGTGTGTTTTGGCGTTACAATCTACGTCGTACGTGAGGAATAAAAAGCTTCGCTTTAATATTTATTTTTTTACTTTATCGTAAGCCTGATTATGTCTACTGCAGGCCTCTCCCGAAGATCTGCAGCCAGCTTATCTGAGTGCCTGAAGCCGTAGTGTGATTGTGTATAATCATTGGGAGGTTTTTATAGCAAATGTACTCAACAGGGTTGCTAAATACTTGTCTGGTGAGGAAATGCTGCGTGTGCCCAGCAGGGAGCTTCACCTAGCACGGTTGAACCTATCTAGTACAGCCTCCCGTGGTGTCCGGCGACCTTCTGAACAGACCAGGCAGCATTTCGAACCTGGTACAACGCGTAGCACGAAGGGTGCATAGAGCGCGCAAGGGGAGCGGCTTCCCCCCCGAAATCGGCCGATTTCGCGGATATGAAGAATCCCTAGGAAGAATCGTTCCCCTGGCGAAGTCTCTCGTATTTTCCAGTATATAACTTGCTTGCCCAAATGTTTATGCGTAGTAGAGAGAGGGAGAGAGATGATGATGATGATGATGATGATGATGATGATGATGATGATACTCTATGCTGTGGAAGAGATGCACGGGCTGGTGCACAGAAGACGGGAGAGACGGTAGTGCTCTGTGATGTCGTTAAAATTAATTAGGTTATCTCTGGTGGATCTGGCGCCGTGGGGGGAAGAGGGGAGGGGGGGGGGGGGGGGCATGCTGGCCCGGTGTGATATATACGCTCTCGGGCCGCCATGGATGTGCGCCGCCTCATTCCCCTCTATAGCCCTGTGTGAGCTGTGGCCCTACCGAGATAGTGGGTGGATTTTGGTGGAGAATTTGGAGCGCATTAGAGGAGATATTGCCTCGTACGCAATTTTGAATGGCCAGTTTTGAATCTGAGATAACGGGGTCTTCTATGCGACGGTCCGGCTTTAGGCCTAACGCTGCGCTTTGGTGTTATCATTGGCAACCGGTACCCGCAGCTCGACGTACTTGCCGTAATGTTGCCCGCGGCATGTCGTAAGGCTCAATTTCAACGTTACCTAAAGCTAGGCTTAAGCGTAGGACGTTAGGCCTAACGACCCGCTTTAAGGATCCAACGTCGTAAACCATTACCAAACTGATAAAAAATACTCATTGTCCTTCAAGGTGCGGGTACTCAATATGCACCGTTAGGCCTATGATCAGGCGCTCCGGCACGTCCAAGACAGTGGCTGCTGTTGAATTAGCAAATTGATATACGTACCCACAAGTTTCACACATGCGGAGTGGGGTATTTAACAACGCTTCGCAAGCAGGAACCCATGCTGCTTCAGCGTGAGTTGCTACAGGCGCTGCACTGGACAGCACAAAAACAGCATCAATAAGTCAATCAATCAATCAATCAATCAATCAATCAATCAATCAATCAATCAATCAATCATCAATCAATCAGCCAATCAATCAATCAATCCAATCAATCACTTACAGCACTAGGAGATTTGCCCACAGCAAGGAGATTCGATCCGTGCCCGAGGTTCTCGGAAACCTGTACGCATACTCTGAAGCCTACAGCAGAGGGTTACATGTACAGAGTATACATACTCGCGATGGGTATTGGACAACGCTTTTTAAGCGGGAATGCAAGCGGCATTTCGCAAGCTATGTCGTTATTTGCCCAGCCAAACCGTCTGTCATTGTTATAAACTAGTATAACTTTTAAACCCAAGATAAATTGTTCGCTCGAAGAAGACGTATTGGCAGCTGGCCCCCAACTCAGCACAACTGCAGCTGCTTTCCGCCGAAAAACGATAAATTGGAAATGTACTGCATTATTGGCAGCTGGTACCAAACTCAGCACAACTGCAGCTGCTTCCCGCCGAAAAACAATAAATTGGAAATGTACTGCATTCGTGGAAAAAAAGATGAAGCATGCATGCAGTGAACACACAATACGGGCAAAACAACGTTTTGGAAAAGCCGCTTTAGTTACGCATCACGCTCTTTCTCCGCCTATGGCTGCCGCCATTCTTGACGGCCGTGACTCAGATAGCGAACCAAAGGAGTCTGAGGACACAACGCTTAGTAGCTCATATTTCAATGCCAAGTATATTGCCGCACGCACCAAGGGTCCTGTCACTCTCTCCAGAAATTTCTAGAAACGTCAATGTCATCTCCAATTGTAACCGCTCAATGCTGTTTTTATTCTTAACTCTAGCGTACGCTGAGGGCCGTGAAATGGAATCCTCCGTGCGCCAGTGCTTGATGGTGATGAGGCGCAGCGGCAAATTCCGTTGCCGCTGTGCCTCATCACCGCAGCCGGGTGTTACTACGCGCGGCGCAAGTAGTGCGTTACTGACATGGCACGAGGTTACAAGGCAGCGCCCGCTTTCCGAATGAATAGAGTTATGGCAGGTCGGAAGACCGGTGCTGGTATACTGCGCACGGTACACGGTCAGCGCGCATGCGCTCGGCTTGTTTCGAACCTTCTGCACATGCCCATGTACGCTGGTCGTCTACTGGCCGGCGCCAGTTCTTGCTCTGCTACGCACTTCCCTCTTTAGCGAGGAAGAGGTCATGTGACGGGGGTATGTGCTCACCGCCAAGCGTAATCCACGGGCACTCGCACCGCCATGTCTAACGTTAGGGCTTCTGTAAGTTTATGAAGACGTCGGATTTCGATAACGCGTGTTTAGCTGCAGATATAAAACGAGGAACTGTTGAAGTCGAGGGCATGCAGTGGACGTAGTCAGGGGCCGTAGCTTCCCTAAATTCCCTTTACACTTCCTAGGGAGCGCTTGCTGAGGGGGGAAGCGGTGGGCACTTCGGGGCGGGCCTAAGTTTCCGTTATGCCGCGTTCGCGGTGGCTAAGATCAAGTAAACGCCGTATGTACATGCAGAATTATGCCGAATTATATAGGGACGTACAAACGACCTTTGCTTGACCCTTCTTTGAACCGTACTAGCCAGCAGAACCCTCGAACAGTTCAAGGTATACCCCCTTGCATACCTTTTCACGTTTCGACCTACTTTCGTAGACGAGACTACCGATTCTTTTTTTGTTTTTCCGTTCCATCCCTGGTCAATATGGCCTCTTCAATGAGCGTTTTGCCAGGTGAAGCGCATCATTCCCTCTTGAGTAGTAGTCGCCGAGTTTTCTCGAGCGCGACTCAACCGCGGGGGCTTTTATGTACATTTTATGCTCGCACATGTGCCAGTAAGGGTCGCGGATAACACAATGCCCCAACAGGATGTCGAGGTATGTATGGCATGCAGTGCAAAATACACACATACATTTATACATAAATTATCACATAGCTTAACAATATATACATACATTATACCCATACCTTAACAGTGCATACGTACTTACATACAGGCATGCGTACATACAAACATACTTACATACATACAAGAGATAATATACATATAATGTCGAAGCTATTAACCTATGGTGCCATAAATCTCCTCAAATTCTCGCTGTCTGATTCCTTGTTTTATTGGCACACTGCACACTCAGTGCAGTGGAAGAAGAAGACGTCAATGCATGCAGTTCAACAAACGCAGTAGAATTAATGTAACAGCTATGTTCCTGACGCAGATCCTTGGCTGAGTCCTTCGCCACAAAGTTCCTGCGAGCTCCATATTCAGCCGCCTCCATTCTGATGCGACTTGACGTGAAAATGTACTGCGGGCGGCGCTCGGCATTTACAGCTCGTCAAATCTCGTAAAGTGACAGTTGAATAGCGTTCGTTGCGTCTTCTATTTCTTGGCCCTTTTCATCGCTACTAAATCTGTTGTTGTTTGGTCTTTGAAGCATTGTCTCGCTAGGCAGGAGCCTCGTCGCTTCGTTTTCATTTGCAACGACTCTTCCACTCAGCCGTACATCTCGCAGAGATAAGTATACTCCCATGCCCTCTCCACTGCGCATGCGTCACTTTAAAGGGACCCTGCAACACTTTCGATTAACTCTTTCACTCTTTCCTTCGCGTCTGGAAGCACTGCGACAGCTATAGTTACCGCCAGCGCGGAGCAGCACTGCGTGGTTTGCTCGTCGCAGCAGATACGTCGCCTTCCGTTTCTGCTTTGCTTTTGTGGCTTTCTCTTTAAAGGGACCCTGCAACACTTTAGATAAACGCTTTCACTCTTCCCTTCGCTTCTGGAAGCACTGCAGAAGCTATAGTTATCGCCACGGTCCGGTACTGCGTGATTTGCTCGTGGCAGCAGATACGCCTTCTGTTTCTGCTTTGTTTTTGTGGCTGTATTTTTAAAGTTGGTGTTGAATGCGTTCACTGATCCAACTGAAGAAAAACCGGCCAACAGCCGCTACATGGCCTTAATGACGTAATTCGAGCGGTCGAAGAACGCTATGACTGGGAAAGAGAGAAAAATCTTTTGAGCGGGTTTCCAAGTCATCTGATGAGCATATATAGCAGTAATTTTTGGGTGAGATACTTTGCGACCACCTAATCTAAGTACTGGGTGTGTTGGGTGCCTACGTTCTACAAGAATTTAAGATTTTAAAAAAAGTTGGAAAAAGTGTTGCAGGGTCACTTTAAAGGGCCCTGCAGCACTTCCGATAAACGCTTTAACTATTTCCTTTATAGAGCAGTAATTTTTGGCTGAGGTACTTTGCGACCACCTAATTAAAGTACTGGGTGTGTTGGGGGATTACGTCCTGCAAGAATTTAAGATTTTAAAAAAAGTTGGAAAAAGTGTTGCAGGGTCACTTTAAAGGGCCCTGCAACACTTCCGATAAACGCTTTCACTCTTTCCTTTATAGAGCAGTAATTTTTGGCTGAGGTACTTTGCGACCACCTAATCAAAGTACTGGGTGTGTTGGGGGATTACGTTCTGCAAGAATTTAAGATTTTAAAAAAAGTTGGAAAAAGTGTTGCAGGGTCACTTTAAAGGGCCCTGCAACACTTCCGATAAACGCTTTCACTCTTTCCTTTGCATCTGGAGGTACTGCGAAAGGTATAGCTATCGCCAGCGCACAGCGGCACTGCGTGGTTTGCTCGTCGCAGCAGATACGCCTACCGTTTCTGCTTTGCTTTTGTGGCTTTCTTTTCAAAAGTGGCTGCCGAATGTGTTCACTGCTGTAACTGAAAGAAAGCGCGGCCAGTAGCCGCTACAGTGCTGTAATGACCTAATTCCAACTGTCGAAGAACGCCAATAATCGGGAGAGAGAGAAAATTTTTCTGAGCTAGTTTCTGAGTTATCTGATAGGCATAGAGCAAACATTTCTGGCTGAGATACTTTGCTAGCTCTATAATTACTGAGCACTGGATGTATTGGTTGACTGCGTTCTGCAAGCATTTTAGATTTCCAATAAAGTTGGAAAAGTGTTGCAGGGTCCCTTTAAATGGCCCCGATATGCGGACTTAAATCATTTGTTGCTTGATACAGTCGTATAAGTACGCAGGTCAGCGTAAATGTATGAATTGATTGATTGTGGGGTTCAACGCACCGACGCTATACACAGGCGATGAGGCGCACAGTAGTGGAGGGCTCCGGATTAATTTTGACCACCCCGGGATCTTTAACGTGCGTCGAAATCTCGAACACACGGACGTTTTTGCTTTTCGCCTCTATCAGAAAAGTGACCGCCGCGGCCGGGAATCGAACCCGCGTCCTACATGTATTAAGGGTTTGTAGATGTAGCGCTTGGATATTGAAGACGAGAGTCATAAATTGACCTATACAAACTAGCTTAGAAGACATCGCATACAGCTCAAATTAAGGGAGAGACAAGGAGAAATATTTTATCGACGCGTGAGCACGAGAATGTTAGGGCCTCCACTCCGTGAAATGACTCCATAGTCCAAAACGCCTTGGTGCTGGCTGGCCGTCCGGGTCTGCACCAGCAGTAGTCGCTGGCCCGAGAGCTCGGAGCTGGAAGGTTCGTTGGCACTCCAATACGAGGTGGTATATAGTGTGCCAGCTACAGGGCAGACATCACAGGTCGCGGGGTATTGGGTGGGGCACAAAGCGTGCAGTAGGGTGTTATGAGGGTAGAAATTAGTTTTTAGTACCAGAAAAGTGGTTGCTTCGTCGCCGAGTCGACTTTTAAACAGCGGAGTTAATGGGAGTTGGCGCACTCCAACGCGGGTGTTTGTCGAGTATTCCAAAAATAATTCCGGCATCGAACGGCGAGCAAAGCGGAATGAATGTGTCTCTACATAACAGCACCACCAGCGGTAGGGTGAAGGACGCGGGTTCGATTCCCGGCCGTGGCGGCCGCTTTTCTGATGGAGGCGAAAAGCAAAACACGCCGGCGTACGAGATTTCGGCGCACGTTAAAGATCCCGGGGCGGTCAAAATTGATCCGGAGCCCAGCGCGCCTCATCGCCTGCGTTGCGTCGGCGCGTTAAACCCTCCAATCAATCGGGTGACTCAGTGCGCAATCTTATTTCGTATCTAGAGCATGGCGAGTCAGGGACATGAGACACTGTCACGAAACATATGCATGTGGTTTCCTCCGCGAGCGTTTAAAAAAATGCTGCTGATTGTAAGATGCTGTACTATCGCGGCCTCGGTGACCCGATAAGGGCTGTGCGGGCTTCTGTTGCTTGTTATCGCGCGCAGCGGCCTCGTCGGGCCTGTCGTTTCCCGCCTCGATAGCTCAGTATCGTGTGGACGAGTCAGAGCTCACCAGTGATATAGCTTTCGCTCGGCCTATCGGGTATCTCGGCAGCGCCAGAGGAGAAAGCCGCGGCGGCCTACATACCTACAAAGCATCAGTTTGCGCAAACAGGACGCTGTCGACGAGAGAAAAAGAAAGGATAAGGGCGTTAGCGTTTATCGACAGGCGCATTCAGCCTTAGTGTGGAGGTTGCAATAGGACGACGTTAACTTTTGGATGCTTGTGTATACTCAAGGTTACGTGTTAGGTGCATTCGCCGTACCAAAAAATCTATTGAGCATCAGAAGGAAAAATCACCCCGAGAAATGCAAAGGGCAAAGAGCTGTAATTATAGAGCATTCAAGAAACGTGGAAGTTTATCGCTCCGCCATCTTTGCTGAATCGTGACGTCAAACCTTTCTTTCGAATTCGGTCCACAGAGACGAAGCAACACATCGGGGCCGTTTGCCGCTTGCGGTTTGATAGCCGTTTCGATATACTTGATATCGGACTTTCATATTGGCGGTTTTGCATACGTTCTTGTGCGAAGGTTTTCTCCTTTTTTTTTTTTTTTTTAGTTGAGCGTCAAGCTTCAGTTCATTTTTCTTTCGTGTTTTACACAGCCAGCGGTGCCACGGGTCTTGAAATTTGCTGCACATCGGCGGTGTCACTTCAACTGTGCATATTACGTGGCTTGTCACGGGCTGCGCCCGGTTAATTTCCCTCCTTCAAAGACGTAATACCCGCCACTTGGGGCCGCGCCGGATGCCTCGCGCTCAACAGAGCAGAACGCCCAAGCCATTTGGCTGCCGCGGCGCTGGGGGCTATGAGGGGAGATTCGTACAATTTGCCCCGAGAAATTTTGCGATAGACCTTTTCAACTTAGGAGCCGTTTTTATCATTGGGCTGTGCTAGCGTTTATCTAATTGGCGCAGTCGACAGGACATCTGACTGCACATGCGCAGTACAGTTCCGAGATTTTGCGCTCTCGTATAGACATTTTCAACACAGCGGCCGTTTTCGTCATTGGCTGGGCTAGAGCTTATCTAATGGCGCAGTCGACAGGACCATCTGACTAAGCATGCGCAGTACAGTCCTGAGCAATCCAAGGTGTTATCGATGTTTGCAGGTTCGAAAAGGTCCATATGCAGGGATAAGTGAGAAGTGAGGGAGAAGTGAGAGGGGTGAGAAGTGAGAAGGAGAAGTGAGAGGGGGGGGGAGATACTGGTGAGGTGAAAGTGACCAAGTTCGTAAACACGCATCTCTCGTACCCCGCAATCGCACTGCTGGCGCCAACCCGAACGCAACAATCGAAATGAGTTTCCCTCATTTTTTTACCACTTAGCATCAATCTTGGGCCACTAGTATACGCATCCAGTACAGCACAAAAACCGTGGTGCCAGCGATTTGCCAGATTACGACGGGTAATGAAGTCAACTGCGCAGGAAGATTTCAATAAGTCAAATCAGTCAATTAATCTGTCAATGAATGAATGCGTCAATCATTTAGTCAATTCTCTATCACGTCACAGAAGTTTGTCAGATTGGCGAACGCCTGCCTAAGCCAGTTTGTTCAATAAATCAACGAATCAGTCAATTAAAGGCGATTTAGCCTTTAGTCTCTGTCCCTGTAGCACACTATGTATTTTGGTTTCTCCGAATAATGGATAAATGAAGGATGAATGAATGAATCTGTCAATGAATGAATGCGTCAATCATTCAGTCAATTCTCTATGACGTTACAGAAGTTTGTCTGATTGGTCGAACGCCTGCCTAAGCGCGTTCTATTCCTTTTGATAGTGTCATTTAAATGGTAGCAAGCGGATGACACACTATATTTTTGGCTCTGGCCTCTCTTGCGTCTTTCGTGCACATAATACATCGCTGTAGTGCAAAGTTGTGAAAGTTTTTAGGTACTTCTTCCTTTAATAAAAACTTTTTTCTTTTTGTGTGGTTGGAATGTAGCTCAGTGAGTTACCGAGGGCTCGTTCTTTCGAATTCAAACGACGTTGTATTTTGTCTTCAGACCCCTTTAGCCATGCGAGCCAGGCGCTGACAGCAAAACAAACGAATAACAAAGCGAGGTTCGCGGCTTTGGATGTAGAACGGTCGCGCTATTTCGAATCGCACTGGTGTTGTTTCGGGGTCAAGTTCGTGACATATATCACGAACATTACAGGCGGCACTGAAACAGTGCGCGTGATTCCGCTGGTTATTTTCGTTCTCACCAGCAGCCTGACAGCTGGCTTAGCTGTTTTCAGACGTTTGAAGCAGCCTTGACATTTATTGCCCGTTCGCATACATGATCAGCTCGGCTTAACGGGGCTGCAGACGACGCTGATATGTTTTGCTCCGTTCGAGAATTTTATTCTGCCGTCGCCGTTTTATTATGGTTTTAGTATTTAATGGAGGGCTGCTGTAGCATATTATGCGCGTCAATGCCGTCTTTACACGATGCAGCGGTAATACGAAAATTATACCAGCGAATGTAAACCTCGAGCACACTGAAAACGTGAAAAAAAAAAAAAAAAAAACGAATGGGCGCGGCACCACCAGAAAACCTAATTCACGTTGTAGTGGGAATATAAATATTGTGAGCACAGGCGTACTCGTTGCTATATAACTGTTACCGGAATGGTCAATCCCACCTAGCAAATCATCATCAGTATGTCACATGCGAGCACCACACCATCTTCATCTATCATCGTCGCGCCTTCCCCATCTTCGCTTTTTGCAACGGCTTCCCGGCGAGGCTGCGTCGTCATTAAACGCGTCCTTGAAGTCTCCCGTGCCCGAGTCTTGCAATGTATACAATAGAAAGTATGAAGTGCATGGCAACTGGTATTCATATTTTAAAAAATCACGTCGAAAAAAATATTTATTCAGGCCTTATCAATTGGGTTCGCCATAACGGCCGGCCCACGGCCGCAACGTCAGAATAAATGTTGTTTTGGAAGTTATTTGTGATTATATATATATATATATATATATATATATATATGAGAGAGAGAGATAGAGAGAGAGAGAGACGCGAAAAACATAAAAAATAAGTTTACTGACGTTCAAGAAGAGGACTTTCTTTCTGCACTTTGAAGAAAGGAAGTCCTCTTCCTGAAAACGTCAGTAAACTTTATTTTTTAATTGTTTTTTCTCGTGTGCCTCTGTCTCTACTTGGCTTATTTTCTCGCGCTCTGTGAATTTAGAGAGAGAGAGAGAGAGAGGACTTACCAAATTTTATTAGCTGGCAACTGTAACTATTCATATATTAATACACCTTATAACAATGGGAAATTAGGGGCCCATGTAATGAACACGGAAAGGAAACTAAAGAGTAACCACCGCCAAACAGGGCATAAGGGAGGTAGCCACTTTTCTTTTGGTATGCTAAAAGAAAAAGAAGGAAAAAGCATGTATACCCCAGATCCGAACCCAGAAATTCAGACGTGACAGACGCTTCACCAATTGAACTCCCTGGACGATGGTACTGCCCTCCACCTACTGTCCCGACATCATCCTACGTTTAGGTGAACAGTTAGTTGAATGCAAACAAGCCTTGTTTGGGAAAGCCTGAGCAATGAAGCTACGAAGACCGGGGACACGATCGTCCACTTGACTAACGTACTTATCAAATTACAGCATCGACCAACCGGCCAACGACAGTGACCGCTGCGGAGCTTCATGAAAGCCCTCTATCGAACGCTGTGCTTGTAATCCATCTTGCGGGGAATTTCCAGCTCGTCGTAGCTGATGACTTGCGCCTAGGCTGTTGCTCGCGACATTAGTAATCTCAGTAAGCGTCAACTGAAACATTATGATCATTTCTGATGAAGATGAAATGTGCAATACGCTACACTGCTGCAGTTTCAACATGTTTGGTTCATCTCTCGTCGAGGAATTTGTTGCGGTATTCAATGGTAAATTTTCACTACTTCGATCCCAAGTGTTTTCGTGAACGTGCGAATGATTGGCAGCGCTCAATAAACGTTTTATTGCCACCGACTGGGTATTAGAAACTGCAACAAAATTGTGCTAAATAGCAGGGAGGGAATATGCTTTTTAGCATTGCGCACATGATCCGACAGCTACAGCTGAGTTTTGCCTGGAACATAAGCGTTCATCTAGCCCCCTTGCTACATTATTTTCGATTAGAAACATTTCACGGACATAATGGGTTTACCATCACTGTTGGTAGCAAATTAAGCGCCATCATAATACCGGGATTTGCTCTCAATGTCTTCCCACCGCCGACACCATTTTGTGACATAAATATACAGCTCCTAATTGCGCGCATTTTAAAAAGCATGACCGAGCGCCAGTACGCGGTGCTGATCCATCTCCATCATTCTTCGGTATCACGCCCACTTTTCAAACGGGGGCGTGATTGCTGCTTTATCCGCTATAGGCGCAGCATCTAGGCCGAGTAAACTATCTCGGAGTGTCAGCTGTAATCAGACACCGCCATTTTCACTTCTCATTGTGACCATCTTACCCTTTCAAATGTGTCTCACACCCACCCCATCACTTTTTAAAACACAAACACTCCTCAGGCGCTCTTGCGCCACTAACACACATTTTTTGATATTTTAGCGGGCGTTGATTGAGTCGCTACGACTGCCCTGAAGAAATTTTCAAACCGCTGAATGTTTTTGACGCACGACAATCCACCCCGTTTTACGTAGTCGCTCGTCCGCTGCAAACAGTAGAAACGCAGCAGCGACATGCTCGTTTTCGTGCTCCGTTCCGTGCGTGTGTGCTTACGTCGTAAAAAAACAGAGCACGCGATGTTTGAAGCTCTCCTTGTTTTGCATTCTCTACTCAACAGCTGAACGAACGAATGACAGATCGTGGAAAAAAACACGAGCAGACGAAGCCAGCGTCGGCAGTTGCCGTCATTGCTTTCCGCTCCCGTCTGGAGAGGGCACCACAATCGCCAACTTTTCCGCTCTTCTATCTCTCTCTCCTTTGCGTCACAGGTGACGTCACTTCAGAGCGCGCGAGGACTGCCGGGAATCCCGAGCCGTCCACAAAGCCAAGCCGGGGGCGACCAGAGGCGCAGGACTACGTCGCACCGCCTTCCGACGACGGGATGGAGCTCTCCTCCGTCGGCGAGCGCGTCTTCGCCGCCGAGTGCATCCAAAAGAAGCGGATCCGCAAGGTAGGCACCCGCGCCCGGCATCGTTCGAGCTGGTACGCTCACGATCGGCGTGCTTTCGGCGCAACCCTAGCCGCGTTTTCTGTCTCGATTTCGGACCTCGCAACGTTCCATTGCAGGGCCGTGTCGAATACCTGGTCAAGTGGCGCGGCTGGAGTCATAAGTAAGTAGCTGCCATTTTCGTCTTTTTGCTCGCGTATGCATCCAACGCGGTCACGCATCGACGGCGCAAGGGTACTTTTAATCGCACTGCGTGTTGCAGCCGAAAACCTAGCGCGCCACCATGTTTTTCTCGCGTCGTTGTGACGGCTGCGCCCCCCCCCCCTTCCCTCCCCCCGCAACCCTCCATTTCGAGTGATTCTGACGCTACGGCGGGCGTTGCCTATTTGGCATGTTTATTGTGCGACACAGCCGCTGAACGTCGAGTTTGGGTGCAGTTCCCGTCTCATTCTGACCGTGCGTAACGCAGGTACAACACCTGGGAACCGGAGGAAAACATTTTGGACGTGCGGTTGCTGGAAGCCTTCGAGAGCAGGTAAGAGGGCGAGTGCGTATGTGGCGAGGAGAACCTCGGGGTTGTTTGGTTCGTTCCGCGGGGTCGCGGCTCTCCTCCTCCCACTGTCGGACCGGTTTCCTTCCTCTCGGGGCTCTTTTCCTTCTTTCTAGCCGCTCCTGCCCACGTGCGTTTTCTTTTTATTTTGTATTTGTGTGTCGTCTGCGATCTGGCGTGCGCGGTCGCAAGGCCTCGTCCCTCTCAAAATGGCCGCCGCCTTTGTCGCTCACTCGGTAGCTACTAGATTTACGCAGTTTATGGTTGCCAAATTACTAGTCAAGCTGGGTGTACTGGTAATATATGGTCGCTGTGTATGATGAGATGCGCGCCGCTAACGCGTTAACAGAGGCGCAGCCTGTTAACTGACCGTACTCTACTGCCACAGGTCTTCCGGGGCTTTCGCCGCCGGCAGCGCCGCCTTGCATGTTTAGGGAAGTGTAATCCCGGATAATTATTGGCCGCGGGGGCCGAGTAGGATAATGGAAAGTCACGTGACCAGTAGCACGAGTTGACCGCGACATGTTTTCTTTTATTTACTTGTGTGGCCATCTCGGTAGTCGGTGACAGTCGCTGACTCTTGGTGTCAGAGGCGTGCTTGGCGTAACGTACTCATTGTAACTTTTGCGTCTCGCTGACGCACAGTCGCGGGCGTCTTGAATCGATCTCGCGAAGTGCTTGACGAGTTAACTTTTGCGCGCGTGCGCTGTCTGCCATTGACGTCAGCATGCGTCTCCGGTCTCGGCGTTTCCACGTGTGAGTCACCTTTGAGCCCGCCCGGGCGACACTCTTTCGGTAACGAGTTTGTTGATTGCTTTTTTTTTTTTAATCTTGCAGCCAGAAAGATACGGGGCCCGGGAAGCGAGGCCAAAAGCCAAAGAAAGAAAGGAGCCAGGTAAGGGCCTTGAAAATTACCCTCTCGTAGGCGATCTTATGCAGCGCACTTGCCATTTACACTGCTTTTACATGAATGCTGGTGCGCCAAAGTGGCGTTGCTCATTTCACTACAAGCGAGTTGGTTTTGTGCCGACCGCATGTTCTGATTTGGGCAAGAATTGTTGTGGTGGGCGCATGTCGACAGCCTCTTGTCCCATTTAATTATGTGAGAAATTTCTTACTTCGCAAGCCTTATTATTGTGCTGCATATGAATATTCTAGTCATTCAGCCCTAGTATGCCGGCCTGTAACAACTTACAGTAGGAGGCTTGGAAAATGGCTTGCTGCACTGATGTGAACTTGCTCCACCATGGATTCATATTCACCTTTAGGGCAGTTCTCGCAGTCCTTGAATGAGCCAGAACTACATTTATCATCAGCATCCGACAACTTTTAAAAGGACACTGAAGAGTGCTATAGACATTGTCGTTAAGTTAGATTAATGAAATTTTGTGTTTAGAATTTATAGCTAGTTCACCAAAGCTCGAAGATTTGCATTTCCCCTGTATACCATCCTTGTTTCTAATTCAGGGACACTGCACTGCAGATTTTGTTGGAGGGAATTAAAAATTTTGGAGATTTAGTAACGTGCTGGAGCTGCACTTAGGCCACGCCGTGTGGCGTAGTGCAAGTCTCCAGGTTAATTTTGACCACTCTTGGTACATTAACGCGTACCAAAATTTTGACAAGCATTTTCACCTTACGTTTTTGTGAGAGAAGTGGCTGGGATTCAACCCGCATCCATGGGCTCGGCTGCATAATGCCTTAGCCACTGAGCCACCACGGCTGGTGCAAGACGGCATATCGCAAATCTGAGAGCGTTTAACTTGTACAAGCTGTCCGTGAAGGGACAAAAAGAAAAAGTCTGAGAAATGAGTGAATGTCGGAATTTTGAAGGCTGCATTAACAGCAAACTGAATTGCAAATCTTCGTTACAGTTTTGCGAGTTGGCTGAGAAGGTAGATTCAAGTTAGGCTTCTTCTAGCTTTGCGAGGGAATAAATGTTCAGGATAGTGTGAAATGGTGAGACAAGAGTGATTGATACTTGTGCTACACAGGAGTTTGGAAGGACATTCGAGGGCTTTCAAAATTCAAACTGGAAGGAGTTCCACGGATCGACGTGACAATTTTCAGAGGTAGTTGAAAGCATTCACCAGCCATGTTTTTGTGTTGCTGCTGCCGCTGCCCTGTTTCGTACTTCTGATTTGAGGTGTTAAACTGGGCCAACAACACACCGTTGGGAGTGATGAAATTGGTTATAACCAACAAACGTGCGCAATACAGGATGGTCAATCTGGCTTCTCTAAATCGTCCTTTCTTTCATTTCCTCACCTCCTGTGGCAAGAGTACAAAGTTACCTTGTAATTGTAGGTTCAGTAATTAAAACCTAAACAAGTGAAAAGGTATTGAGAATATGCTCTTTGAAAACCAAGGTCACTTTTAAATATTTTTGTATTTGCGGCATGCAGAAACTGTGCCTGAGATTACGAATGTTCGCGTTTCAAAGGCCTTTGAGAACCTCTAAGGTCGCTACTGGTGATTCTTTGACCCAAATGGCATTTCAACCCAATGCCTTTGAATAATGACAGCATCTGCACTCCGTGGATGATGGCGAGGGTGCGGAGTACGGGGACTCGAAATGACATCCAAGTTGCGCTCCGAGTGACATCCGATTTGCGCCCCGACCATCATTCAATTTGTGCCGTGAGTTGCGCCACGATTATTCCCTAAATTAAACTGCAACTCGCTGCTCAAATCGAATTTTGCTTGACGGTGGTGTGCGCATGGATGGAAGCGGACGGACATTGGGGGGTCCTAAGGTACTCCGCACCATTACAGGCGAGGGAGTAGGCCGTTTGACTGTCGGGTACTAACTCACGGTCGTGTCCCAATGGGTAAGATGACTGACACTAACTCTGTCTGGTCTACCAGACACAGGCTCGAATCCTGCCGGTGCCTGTGTGATTTTTTGCGGTTGTAAACGCTATGCGCACAGACGTCGGACTGGACATTGTGCGGTCCTAAGGTACTCCGCACCTAAAACGCCACGTAGCAGCTCAATAGTTGCATTTGAGTCAAATGACGTTTGGTTCAAAGGCCTTTGAACTGCCCGTGTCGCAGGGGTATTTTCTGAAATTGCTGACCGCTCGTAGAGGTGAGAAATTCTCGTTCGTGCCACACGTGCTGCGATCGGTCTTCCCCGGGCTTCCATTCCGGATAGCTGATTCGTTCATTACTGACGAGCAGTTGGCTCATCATGGAGCTGCTGAGTGACTTCAGAATTAGTTTTAGGGTTTTACACGCTGAAACTTCGTAAAGGATATGAGGTGCACTGCACTAAGGGCTGCAGATTGATTGATTGTCTGGGGACCTTTACCGTGTGCCGATACCCGAGAACTTCAATGGTCTCGTTCCTAGCCTCCACACACACAAAAAAAAAAACTGCTGTGCTTCCAAGGCCGAGATCGAACCCACCTGTTTAAAGGAGTACTGACACGAAATTTCAAAGCTGTGATAACTATGTAAAACGCTTCCTTTTTATCAGGAGATATTCCCAGCAAGTTTCATACAGCAACAGTTCAGCGAAGCATATTTAAAATCCATTTTAATCATCGCCCGCACGAGAAGCCTCAGAGCGAGCCGACATGACATCATGTGCTACTTGCCCCCAAACTGCCGACGTCGGGGCTCCCGTGACAAAGCCGACGCGCTGGCTGTGGTTGGCGCGCGCGACGGGTGTGTGTACACGTCATGGTTTTGGGACTGACGTCATGCTGCCCGGGCCTGTGGGGGCGGCAAAGACCTCGGCCGGTCTGGGCGCGCGCGCTTCCAGAGAGCAGCGATGCGGCAAGAATAGTGACGTCATGTGATACATCCTGTTATGGCGGCTGCTCGGCGTTTTTCAGTCCGGAAACCGAAACTGGCACGAGTTAAACGACGCCGTAAATGAATGTTTACGCTGCGCTCGACCGTCTAATCTGTCATTCTATGATTAGTGGGCTGTAGGCCCGCATAGCAGCGAAAAAAAACGAAACACGAAAATTTCGTGTCAGTGCTCCTTTAATTAAGCTAAGCCCACACGTTCATAGTAGAGCTTGGCGGCTTGCTCTTCTCACAAGTCTGCTAATTGGGAGATCTCTCGTTTCTAGCTTAGGCACGCTGTTTACAAGGTCGCATGAATTTGTAAGAACTTGTAAACATCCTTATGGTGGTGTTGCACATAACTGTTTGTATATGTGGCTGAAGCACCTGGCTGTTTGTATGGACTTTTCTTCGAGGACGAATTGAGGGTTCGAGGTTCCCTATGGGGTGCGTAACCAGACATACCCTACACATGTTTGTAAATGTCTCCTAATTCGACCAGATTTAGGGGAAATCCCCAAGGTGGAGTAAGTTCCTGCGAAGGAAAGTTAAACTGCGAACTTTCTGAGGAAGCTGTATAGCTTTCCTTTGTAGCCGTATGGCTGCATTCAGGTGGATGTCAAACTTTCCTTCGCAGTAAATGTCTCCTAGTGTGTACTAGGGCACCATTGGGTAGTGCTTTTTAGCAAGAATTTTCTGGGGGACAACCGTTGCAAGGACAGGCTTTGTTGCTGCCCAGTCAAATATTGTGGATTTCCAGGCAAGGCAGCACATTTAAATTGTTTCTTGTGCCATCTCCCACTGTTTCAGAGCACAGGTGAGCAGCACCAGGAGTTCCGGCACGACTCCAAGGGGAAGAGCGAGGACGACGCATCCAACGATGCCCCCGCCACTCCACACGGAAACAGCTCGAGTACGGAGACAACCTCCGCCATGTCTCCCTCTCGTAGCCCTCCCCCCACGCTGTCTCCCGCCGTTGCCGCAACACCCGAAGACAAAGAAGGCTCTGCGGCACCGTCTGCGTCGCGGCTTTCGGCGTCCTCATCGCCACCCACCATAGCGCCGCAACTGCCGGCCGCCCAGCCGGCTCCCATTGCGACGCCGAAGCCGCAGCCAGTCGAAGCCAGAAGAGTCTCCTCTCGCCAAGGCCAAGCCCCCCGCCCCTGTCCGGCTTCCCACCAGTCCGCCGCCATTACTTTCTCAGCCGGCAACCAAGGTGCCGAAGGAGCAGGATGAGAAGGCCAAACCAGCAGGTCGGGGTTGGCAAAGAACCACCTGCCGGTCCCCCGTCTGCAGAGAAAAAGCCCGAACCGGCGGTAGCGCCTTTGCCACTCTCCAAGCCGCGCCAAGTCGAGCCAAGCTCAACTCCGCCAGTCTTGGAAGCGGCCAAGAAGCCAGACCCGCCTCCGGTCGCTGCCAAGCGCAAGCTGGATGCAGCGCGGCCGTTGTCAGTGGCCTCTAGTCCCCAGAACCGGGTCGGTGCTCTGAACCAGCAGCCTCCTGCAAAGATGCCCAGGCTGTCGAAGCCGCCTGACATGCCGGCAGTGGTCCACACCGTTCCGAGGCCGCCAACGGTTCCGGCGACCCCACCGTTCATTAACGGTTCGGCCGCCAGGGCCCCGCTGCGACCGCCCATGAGCTTCAAGCCCATCACGCCACGCATGGCGGTCGGCGGCGGCGGAGTTTCTTCTCCTCAGCCGACGGTCGGGCACCACAGCCATCCCCCTGCATCGCACCTCGCCGTGCCCCCTGTAGCCGCCCGCTTGGGTACCGGGCAGCTCGGACCGGCAACGGTTGCGCGGATCTCCCGGCCGCCGTCGCACCTGGTGGTCTCCTCCGCCGGTTCGCCGGTCACCAGTTCCGCCAACTCTGCCGGTCCTACCCAGAGTCCCACCGTACCCGCCGCCGTGTTGCCCCCACAGCCGACCCGTTCCGCCGACCGTCGCCGTTCCCCCACAGCCGACGCCACCGTCGCCGATCATCCCGAACGGTCGGGAGGTCGTCGCGCCCGTCGGCAACCGCGAGTCGGCCGCCTGCAAGCCGGCCGTGTCGGCGGTCTCCCAGGAGAAGCCCCTGCACAGTCACAATGGCCAGGCTGCGTCGCCTCCCACGCTGCTGCCGCCGAAAGAAGCCAGCACCGAGCCGGCCCTAGCCGAGCCGGAGTACAGCCGGTCGGCCATCATCCCCGACTTCTGGCAGAAGCAGAGCCCGGTGGTTGATCAGGTCCTCATCACGGATGTGACGGCCAACCTGGTCACAGTGACTGTGCGCGAGTGCAGGACACAGGCGGGGTTCTTCCGCGACCGCGGCAAAGAGCAGGCCACCAAGGACATTAAGTGAGCGTCGTGGTCGTGTTCTTGTTTTTTTTTTTTTTTAACGTCGAGTGAGAAGAGTGTCGCGAGCCGGGCGCGAGTGTTCCACGCGTGAGAAGGGGGTAGCCTAACTGGCTGCCCCATGTCATAGCCTCGTAACGTCAGTCAGTGTCGTGGCAGGTCTTCATTTCTCTTTTCTTTTTTGTCTCATTTTCTGCCGAGCTTGAAAGCCCGAGAGAGGTTGCAACACTGGTGGTGACGAACGCCGGAATGGTGAATCGGTGACGCTTTGAAAGTTTTCGTCGACAGCGAGTCTAAGATTTGGTAGTGATGTGGTTAGTGACCGAAGTTGCATTTTTCGCCTGTCGGGAAAACACGTGAAGTGCTTTTCAGTGGGAATTGTTTGTGTCATACCCTTGTAACGTCAGTGAGTGTAGCAAGTCTTTTCTTTCTCCCTTCTTTTTTTCCTGCCGAGCCTGAGAGGGGTTGTGACTCTGACGGTGAACACCAAAATGGTGAATCAGTGTCCTCCTCTGGAAAGTTGTTTTCATGATGGCGATGGGAGGGTGTTCTAGTGTTGCGGCCACGTGACAGAAGTTGCTTTCATCCTGTCGTGGAAAAAAAGTCAAATGCATTTAAATCTTTTTTTTTTTTTTACTTCGGTCCTCGTAGCTTTTTGCACACGACGGGTAGCAACACATCCGTAGCCGTATTTGGGGACTGTTGTCATGGCATGTCGGCTGTTTTTGCAGCTTTTTTTCTAGTGGTGGCTTTAAAAGCTACTCTGAAGTCACTGAGAAACTTTAGATTCCTTTTTTTTTTTTTTTCTGGGCAGTACTCAACGGTGTTTTTTTTTTTTTTTTTCATTTTTTGTATATGTGTCATTTAGTGTAGCCGTTGTCTTTCTTTCAAGGCGCACAACCTTGTGTCCATTGTCGGTTTTTCCTTTTTCTGTGTATAGTTATTTACTTGTGGTGTTCTACAACCTTCCTATGCACGTCTACCGTATTTAAGTGTCTCCCAAAGTGACTGTCACGAACTTCTGCAATAGTGCCTGGTGATTCTGTGTAGAGCGTCTTACTCTGCATACCCGGTTTCGGTTGGATGTACATCCGGGAGCACGTCAAGTTCTGGCTGGACTTGGGTTGGATTGTTGTGTGTCGTGCTTACGCGCATCGACTTGGCCCCAAAAGCACCTGCCGCTAAGAGACTGCAGGTGAGCGTGAATTGCAGTGTGGGAAGCGAAGTCCAAAGAAGGCGCCATGCCCTCCGTGAATACTATAAGGATTCTATTCATCTTCTGCTGGAATGCCGATGCGCTACGATCAACTGGGTGAGGGGAGGGGTTGGGGGGGCGATGGGTGTTAGAATACAGCCATGGCATGTACGCTGTGTTTGACCTGTGCTTTTTATTTTCTCTCTCACCGAATATTTGGTGCTTTCTGTTTGTTTGCTGTAGTTTTGGGAAGAGTTTAGTTATTCCTGTGGAGCTGTTGGTAGACTGAGGGACTATCTAATATATTCTGTTGGCTCTTGCTAGTTGTGTTGTCTTGTGAAGACCCGGAGAAGTACCTGTTTTGCGAGTGTGTGTGCTGAAAAGTTTCGACACCAAGTTGGTTTGACCAGTACTGGCAAAAAAACAAAAGTGTTGACGTGACTCTAAGCTGCCAAAATTTATCGGTGACTGCTGCGTATGGTGATGCAAGTTTGCTTGGAGCCCTGTCGGGTTTTGAAAGCGATGCCGTGAAGTGCACTCACCTGCATCTATCGATCTTTCAACGAAGTCGACATACCTTTTTTTCTTCTGTAAGTCAGGGCGGAGGCATAAGATTGAATGGTGAACAATGTGTCGGGTACCACTCGGAGCCGGCTGTTGCCTATGCACATTTCTGCACTCTTCATTGGTGACGTTTTCATCTGCTTCTGCTGCAAGCAATGCTAGCGCACACTTTCTTGTACAGATGCATGCAGAGTGTTGTTCTTTCAGTTTGGTTTGGTTCAAAGGACATGCCATGGTACAAAAAAATGAAATCTGTGAATAAAATGTACATAGACCGAGTGTGTGTGTGTTCCGGTGTCTTTTCTTTACCAGAAGTTAGAGTGGTAGTACAGCTACTGCCTAGCTGGGTAAGTGGTTTGCTCCCACGCAATTCCTGTGGGGCTAAGGATGTGAGAGGTTCTCCAGTTTTCAGTCAATCCCGAATGAAATCCTGAATTAACGAATGAAATGAGATAATTCTCAGATATATGAATGGCAGCCTACTATTGTCCCTGAAGAAGAAAGTATGATAGCTGCATCTTACCGGTACTCGCCTACGGGGCAGAAACTTGGAGGCTCACTAAGAGGGTTCAACTTAAATTCAGAATGACTCAGCGGGCAATGGAAGGGAAGATGATAGGTGTAACATTAAGCGACAAGAAGAGAGCGGAGTGGGTCAGGGAACAAACGCGTGTCAAGGACATACTAGCAGAAATTAAGAAGAAATGGACGTGGGCAGGGCATGTAATGGGAAGGCAAGATAACTGTTGGTCAGTAAGAACAACAGTGTCGTCTTAGAGAAAACAAGCATAGCAGGAGGCAGCAGAAAGTTGCATGGGCAGATGAGATCAAGAAGTTTGCGGGGATAAATTGGAGATTAATGGGAGAAGCCTTTGCCCTGCAGTGGGCATAGATAGGCTGATGATGATGAAATCCTGGAGGTCACTGGCACAGTTGACCGACATACCAGTGGAGTTTTGCAATCCAAGGATGCAAGGCAACATTACCATTCCTTGTCTTCAGTTTTGCATTGCGGTATGAAGGCCTCATGGGTGTTGAAGGAGGAACTGCGATAGAATGTTTGCTTCATCAGGTTTTCAATAGTTGTGTTGTGGAAGAGAAAAGCAAGGTGCATTTTTAATTAGTCCGTGTAGCTAGCATGGCGAACATGGGGAGGCTTCCTATATTGCATCTGTCTTTGTGACAAGCCACGATATGCACGGTTTGATCTTTACATCGAAGTATAAAAGCGACGTGATGACTAGAGGCCTGATCTGTAGGCATTAAAAAAGTGTGTTTTAGGCCCCAACATCGTAAATATAGGCGTCATAAATTTTATGTGTAAATAATTTCAAACTAGGACGTGCGCGACCTGCAATTACGATAGCTAAACGAGAAATGCTATTCTTTATGACGGCACAAAGACACCAGCAGTCGTACATAGCCGTTCAGTTGTCCCCTAACTCTGATGGACTAATGACGATCCATTGGCGGAATTCATTCAACCACCGCACGTGCTCACATTCGTGCTCAATGGTCCATGTGGTTTGCTCGACCGTCACATATAGTAAAACAGGCGTGAAAAAGAACACTTGAGAGCTGGAAATACTGATTGAAAACTGCTACTTTATGTCTGCCTGACGCAATTTAATTACGACAGAACAAAAAAGACACATAATGAACTTTAGAGACGATTTATCAAGGCATTAACATGCTCATGCTCTTACATGAGGGCTGTTAGGTGCAACTCTAGCAATTTTCTCATATACATTGGTATAATACGAATTGTTCAAGCAAGCCGTCCCAACACGTCCAAATACACTTTTACCCATTCACAGAGCATGTCCAAAAGGTGTTAAGCAGCCAAACAGCAGTTTTGTGGAAAAGCGTGTCTTAGAACCCGTCGGAAGAGTGAATTTTAAGACGTAAGGAAACGCAGCAGCTCATTGATGTTTCAGTGTTGGCTTTTCAATACAGGAAGGATCTGCTAGCACAGGCGGGTTCGATGCTCAACCGTTGCGTTCAAAATAAAGCTGTATTTGAGTATATGCTTTAGAAACGAGGATGCGACTGCACATGTTTGAAGAAGTATGTTTGGACAGCCCGAAGAACTCAGCCTAAGAGGGAGAGAAGGAACTTTATTTGCCCAGAAGTCGAGAACTTGGAGGCTCACTAATAGGGTTCAACTTAAATTGAGGACGCCTCAGCGAGCAATGGAACAGAAGATGATAGGCAAGGGACAAGAAGAGATGCGGAGTGGGTCAGGGAACAACCGCGCTGTTGAGGACATATTAGCAGGAATTGAGAAGAAGAAATGGGTGTGGGCAGGGCATGTAATGCGAAGGCAAGATAACTGTTGGTCACTAAGGGAAACAGAGTGGATCCCCAGAGAAGGCAAGCTTGGCAGGGGGCGGCAGAAAGTTAGACGGGCAGATGAGATCAAGAAGTTTGCGGGGATAAATTGGACGCAGTTGGCACAGGACCGGGGGAAATTGGAAATCCATGGGAGAGGCCTTTTCCCTGCAGTGGGCGTAGATAGGCTGCTGCTGATGATGATGATGAGAGAGCTTGGGCTCTCTCTGTTGCGTTAGTCAGCCAGGAGATCTTGGCTTTTTCGGCCGTATGGACAAGGTGTAGCTGTGTTAGGGGATCGGAGCTGCGCAGCAGGGTTTCCCAGTGCTCTAGATGTGTAATGTTATGGGGGTAAGAAGGTCTTGTTCCGTGGTTTCTTTTGGCATTTCCATGTTATGTGCGTGAGGTCTGTGCGGTGGCCGCAGTGTTTGCACTTATCTGAGAAGATCTCTGGATGGAAGTAGCTATAGGCCAGCGGGTTCGGGTAGGTATTGGTTTGAAGTTGCCTGCATGCCTTGGCCTGCGCAGCGTTGAGTGTGTGGTGGGCGGCTGGAAATTCGCACCTGCTGTGTTCGTAGTAATTTGTCATCTCTTAGCACGAGTTGACGCTGTCGAATTTCTCTGAGTGCTCTGTTGCCACTGCGGGGGGGGGGGGGGGGTAATTGCTGCTCAGGTGACAATCTCGCAAGCAGCTGTGTGGGCCTGTTCGTTGCCCTGTAACCCTTCGTGTGCAGGAGCCCAGATAAGTTTCGTTGATCGGTAATTTGGTGCTCGCAGCTGTTGAAGCATTCTTGCGGCGACTGCAGCTACGTATTGCTGTAGCTACGTATGGCTGCCTTCAAGTTGCTGATTATGTATCTGGCCCTGGTTGTGGGGATCGTTAGAGCGATTGCTGCCTGTTCTGAAGGCGTAGTATTTTTTGTGAGAACTGTCGCCGAGGGGAGCGCTTGTCCTGTGTGGTCCACCACCACCACGACCATGGCGTTGTTGTACGGATAGTCTGCTGCGTCAACAAATACTGCTTCGGGATTGCTGCCCTATTGTTTTGCGAGGGCATGTGCTGTGGCCGCTCTCCGGACCTTGTCATTTGTCGGATCCATGTTTAAGGGTAGTGGAGTACTAGGAGCTCTCGTGGCATGGTGGGTACGTCAACCGCTCCGCTTTTATCAATCCGTAGGGGACGCAAAGTTCTCTTATAGGATGTGTCGCCAAGTATGAGTTTTGGAGGGTCTTTCAAGTTGCGAGATCTGCTGTGCCTTTATGAGCTCGTCGATGCGGTTGTGAAGGCCCAAGGCATCAAACCTTTCATTTGGGGTTGAAATGGGCAGTCCAATAGTTCTTTCATATGCTCTCTTAATCATATTGTTGATTTCTTCCCACTTCTTTATATTTAAGTATGGTGTGGCGTAGACGATGTGGGAAATAATGAAAGCCTGGACAAATTTTATTGTGCTTTCTTTCATTGCCCCTTTTCTGTTGGTTATGCGAGAGATAAGGCGGATGGTCTGCGTAGTTTACTTGTCAAATGCAGGTATGATATTCTTGTTACTTCTCGTGGTGTGGATATGTAGACCCAGGATTCGAATTGAGTTTACAGTAGGTATGGTTCTTCCTGGGTGATGCAGCTCAATTTGGGGATCATCAGGGGACATTGAACGTCGCTTTCGCTGTGCAGGTCTGGAGGTGAAAAGCAAATGCCCGTGTGTACGAGATTTCGGCGCACGTTAAAGATCCACAGGTGGCCAAAATAATAGGAGCCCCCCACTGCGGCCGTGCCTCATAGCCTGCATTGCGTCGGCGTGTTAAACCCTACAATCAATCAATCGATCAATAAATCGCTGTGCAGGGCGGAGGATCAGTAGTGCTGACTTCTCCGTGGAGCAGGTCAGACCCTTAGGAGAGATGAATGCGTTTATCGTATCTACCAACGTTACTCGAATGTTGGCATCAATGGCGCGCTGTAGTCATTCTTGTATTTCTCCTTCACTGCCTTTATTAGTCCAGAGCATGATATCGTCTGCATAAAAACTGAATTTCGGGTTGTATATCTCCTTTACTTTTTTTCAGTAGATCCGGCCTAAGAATCACAGTGAAAATTGTGGAAACAGTAGCAACTACCACCATCTCCAGATTTTTGGATTTGGGCCTCTTGTTACATGAGTCCAATTCCACCGCTGCAAGTGACTGTTTTCGGGAAGTTGGTTGAACTGGAGGACTGCCCGGGTTGAACCCAATAGAATTCCGAAGAGTCGATGCTAGCTGCTCGGTAACAAATTGCACTTCGAAAGCGAAAGTTGAGGCTAATAGTGTGTTCATATTTGCGCCGATTTCGAAAATAGGCACTTATTGGCATTTCGGCACAAATGCCAAAATTGCATTTATAGGCACTATAAAAACACCATAAAAGCTCTTCTTACCCTCTAATACCTGCTTATATATCAATGTGTCATGGTAGGATCACAAGTAACAAAATAGGCATTTGCCTAATAAATTCCAGTCTCTAGCGATGACATATCGCTATCAAACTACAGTTCCGTGTCGAAGCCCTGTGAATGAAAGGGGCAGATAGAATTGAAAACCCGCTGCCGATGGTTCATCGGATCAGCTTAGAAATTGCGGCTCTTAATGCGGGTAGCGAGAGCCTATATTACAAAAGAGCGCAGAAAAGGCGCAGAATAAGAACACATAGGATGGTGCGCGGCTGTGTATCTCTTCTCGCGCATTTTTCTAAAATCTTAAACCAACCCTCCCAACTTCAAATTGTGCTGAAAGACCATATAGTCTCGAGTCTGCAGTTGTAGAATCCACTTAGCACTTCATACTCTGCTTAGATGCACTGCTGCAATTTAACACGCTCGAGCATATTTCTTTTCGTTTGTTCTGAGTTAGGCGCCGAAATTCTGATACATAAGACGTCAGTCGCCCGTTGGCGCCGGCAATCAGGCCTACGTCATCAAGCAATTTCCGTGACATCATGCCAGCTGCAACCTCTCGTTCATAAAGTTTGCTCGGTTTGCTCTCGTCATAGCGGAAGACATGCGGGATACGGCAAAGTTTTGGCAAATAGCCCATCGTAAAAGCGGTCAAGGTAGTACATATCATTGGTTCCTTCAAAATTGATATGCATTGCAAAATGAAAACAATAAAAACGCGTGACACGATATGTCCTTCACGCCTTCAAAATAAATGCATAATTTGTCATGTTAGTACACTGAATCGTTAACACTAAGCGATGGTTCGCACAAATCAGTAGAAAAGAAATTTATAGTGAACGCACCATCGACGTACAAGATAGCTGCTTACATTGAAGCCAAATTTAAGGGGACTCGGCGTGTAGCAACGTTTTCAGATGAGGTTGGTGTGTAGGAGAGTTTAGAGAGACTGTCCATTACACACTGCAGTAGACACTTCTCACGAAAGCTACCGTGTGTGGTGCGGAATGCACGTGTAGCTAAAGCCCCTCTAACTGCTCTCGCCGGCAGCGGTGCACACGGTGGGGGGGCTTTACGAATATAAAAGTAACCACCAACTCTACTTCCACAAAAACGAATACACAATATCGCAAAATCAATGGAGGATCAGTTATATACCCTTTTTTGCGCCTGAATCTCCGCCCGCTGGGTAGCCGTGATCGTATAGTGGTTAGTACCTTGCGTTGTGGCCGCAATAACCCAGGTTCGAATCCTGGTCACGGCAAATTTTTTTTTTTTTTTTTTGTTGCAAAATTTTTGTTTGCACAAGGTAGATTTCGACACTTACGTTATTTATAGACTGGGGTGATAGCAAACCAGACATGAATAAGCGACAACAATAAGCCAGTGAAAACAGACCGATGCCAAGGGTTTATTCTCGAATGCACTCCATAAGGCTTGCCATAAAAGAAGTGGACAAATTAAGCAATTTTTTAAAGAACGATGAAGTGATCAATTGGATTTCATACCTTCACGGCCGCTAGCAATTTCTTGTATTCAAAAAACACTGTTCCAAACATTTGTCCCTTATGGTGTGCCACAATGCTCGGTATACCTGCCCAGACGTGAAAATAATATTTTTTTTTCTAGCTGAATTATTAAACCACAAATTTCTTCTAGCTAGACATAGGCAGAAAACATAGGCAGAATTTCTAGCGAGAAATTTACTTTCTAGCTCATTTTTAGCTGGATAGAGATTTTGTTCCGGCTGGCATCTCCAGCTAGCATTTGTCAGTCCAGCTGGATGAAGAAAAAAAGACCTGCAACCTGGAAATAATCGTTTCTAAGTAGACTACGAATTTTTTTCGAGTTAGAAGCTTTCGATTCCAGCTAGAATCTATAAATCTAGTCAGAAATGAAGCTAGAAATTATGATTTCTCGCTGGAATTGCTCTTTCCATTTTCACGGGGGTGATTCTAATAAATTTTGTTTATATTGTACATTAACGATATAATTGAAGAGTGAATGCAAATTTGAGACTTCACACCGACGATAGTGTGATTTATTCCAATATAGGGACCACATCAGACCAACATAGGTAAATGATCTACCAATAACATATATAGTTGTATGGTGTAATTTGTGGCAGCTGTCAATAAATTTTGACAAAACTATGTGTACATTACTGAAAATAAACAAGCCACTCCACTTTAAATACTCTGCTAAAAACAATCTTCTCTGAGGTAGTGTAGGCAATCTGAGGTAGTGTGTGCACTTCAAATGACCTCAGTTGGAACAGCTTTTTTTTTTCTAGTCCTTTTATACGCGTACTTGCCTATAAAACTGTCGCTCTCCAAACATCATACTACGGATGATTATTTGGGGCTCCTATACACAAACCAATTGCATTGACAAAATGGAAAGATACCAAAAAAGCCTAATTATATATATATATATATATATATATATATATATATCTGCTCGCTGATTTTCTTTGGTCGCACTTCAGTGACAGAACTCTTACCCAGAGCACGTTTACCATCATTATCCTAAATTTCCGATAAAGAAACTTCAGCCTGGGGCTGAAGTTTCTTTGTAAATTAAATAATTGGCATTTTAATATAATCTCGAGATACTTTTTCGTTTTCTCTGAGTATGCTATAGACAAAGGCACAGGTTCACAACCACCGGCCCCTTTTCAAAATCGGACAAACTGTTTTCTTTAATTATGAGAACAGAGTTGGTTGGGACAACCTTCCTAATAGTGATAATATAGTGAAGTGTCTTCTAGGCCAGCGTTGCGTTGTTTACATCAATTAAGTGTCCCTTCATCGACAGTGTTGTTATGATTGCGTGAATTATATTTTGTTTTCAGCGGACATTTCGGTACAATCCTGCCAAAATTCCTTGTGGGAATTGCAGTATAAATAAATAAATAAATAAATAAATAAATAAATAAATAAATTGGAACTATAAAACGCAGCCCTACAGTGAGTGTAACTATGCTGTTACCATATTCTCACTGTTACTATCCTAAGCACGATAGTAAACCAAACGAAACAGATTTGAAAACGTTAGAATTTATTACGTGTCATTAATACGCCAATATACGTGAGACTGAAATGTGGGGGTTACATTTTATCGGCGGCGAAAGGTAAATTCGAATTTCTGTTAAGGATCCCAAGGACGCGGGTTCGGTCCCAGCTGCGGTGGCTGCTTTTCTGATGGAGGCGAAAAGCGAAAATGCCCGTGTGTCTAGATTTTGGCGCGCGCCAAGGATTCCTAGGGCGGACAAAATTAATCCTGAGCCCACCCTCCCATACGGCGCGCCTCCTAGCCTTCGGCGCGTTAAACATCATCATCATCAGTCGTCGAATTTCTGTTAAGCGGTCTAACGTAGTTAATTTTTTTAAATCGCGCATCGTAGGTTTCCAATGGGTGCTATAAAACCAGAAATTCTGGGAGTGACAGTTTCATAATCATTTGCGCGTATGTCCGCTTCGATCTGTATATCACAGGCAAATTCGGCGCGTCTGCGTAGCTTCAAAAATTACATACAAGGAAAACTTATACTTCGTGTGCACTTTATATATATATATATATATATATATATATATATATATATATATATATATATTATATATATATATATATATATATATAGATATATATAATTATGGTGTGTGTGTGTGTGTGTGTGTGTAAGCAACAGAAGAAACTTCTCCAGGATCCAGAAGAAGTATTTGAGAAAATAGTTCGACTAACGATTAACAAACATAGTGTTTTACTGACGTTTCGACTGGAAGGCCAGTCTTCATAGATTACTCCGATGAAGACTGGTCCTCCAGTCGAACAGTCGAAATGTCAGTAGACTGCTTTTTTAATATTTTTGTCGCCTGTCTACGTTTTTACTTACCTTAAACATATATATATATATATATATATATATATACAGTGTGTTGCGACGATAACTGGAACACTTTAAAAAATTTTCCTGAGCGATCCGCGCTCTGTTGCGCTCAAATTCACACAAAGGTCGCATTTGTGGTCTATTTTGTTTGACCCGGGAACAACAACGTATATATAAATATAACGATTTATATAAATGGCGGAGATTTGGACGTGCGAGCCCGAAAACCGGGTTTTCTGATCGTCTGTTAGCTCATTTCTAGGTGCATTTTCTGATCGTCTGCTGCACCATTTGGCTCCGTACGTGAATCCCAAACATGCGTTTCACTCTGCAGGTGGTTCCGTCGTTCAACATCAACTTGCGCTGGCTCGCACGTCCAAATCAGCGCCATTTTCCCATAGGCGAAAATGTTTTTATTTATTTTCAGAATAAACAGGTAAGTACCGTTGTTGTTCCCGGTGTAAACAAATAGACCACAAAATGCGACCTTTGCGTGAAGTTTAGCGCGAACAGACGGCGGATCGCTCAGGAAATAAATATATAATATATATATATATATATATAATTATATATAAAATATATAATTTTATATTTTATATATTATATATATATATATATTATATATATATATATATATATATTCCTAATCGGCGTCAGCCTGTAAATACACCTGGACATACTTATTTGTCCTCCATTTTGTTGCAGTTGCACGCACTTCGAAGCGGACACGCCCATAGCCTGCAACGTTCCAACCTTACCCTACTCACCGCAGCATTCATTGCCTCAGGAAATCCCCGCCCCGAGATGAGTACCGTCCCATCCCCCCTTTCTCCTCCTTCTCGAGGCGACAACACCACGCGAGCACGATCGCTCTCCAAACCTTCCAGTGTTCTTCGTTTTTAACTCTGTCACACACATTTCCTTCATCTCGGATGACCTCTGTGACAAATAAATAAGTTGCGCTGAATTCCATACCCTTCGGGCAAAGTCTACGCTTTGAGGCCGGCGCTATGTCATTCTCACCGACCTCATGGCGTTGTGTTTGCCGCAGAAATAAAGAGGGTCACCGAAATGACGGCAGAGGGAACACTCTCGCGTTTTTCGATCGACACACAGACCCGCTTCGATCGTCGCCCAAGCAGAAAAGTAGCGCACACACAAGAGCACTTCCTCTGTGAGCGCGGCCGTGTTTCGACATGCAGGACGATCCGGGCTACGCTGAAGCCGGGTCGCTCTCCCCCTCCAGGCCGTCGTCGCCGAATTTTCAAGGCCGCGCAGGGGGGGCTCGGCTGGCTTCGCGCGGCTCTGAAAAGGAAGCAAGCTGCGACGGAAAAGTACAGAAAGCGAGGGAGAGAGAAAGAGAGAGACGCTGGGACGGTTCCTGGGAACAACATTTCTTTATCGCCGCAGTCATATGTTTGTAAATATACCTGTTGCGCCGCCGGCTTATCGAAGAGTTTGTTGCCCCATGAGCGTCTACGAGGATTCTCTTTTCTGGGAATCTGACGTACCCCCTCACCCTCTTCCCCCCCTTTTCGAGGCTCAGAACGATCTTTCCATGATTCCTTCCGTGGGTATACGGGGCCTCTTTTTGGAGCCCCTCGTACCCGAGCGAAAGGTCCCGAACCCTTTCCCGCCAAAAGTAAACAAACTACCAGCGCATTTCAATACCCGCCTCAAAATAGGCCACCGCAAGACGAACGCACGTGCGAATTGTGTTCACTGCGCTCAGTCTACAGCGGTGCCGAATCGCTAGCAGATAGATGTGCATGAGAAAAGCGCTGGAACGGCTCGTGGGCGATCTGCCACGAGGGGATCGACCGGCACAAAATTTCAATGCCGCTCATCCTAACTGGGGCTACCACTACAAAAACCAGCGGGGCTCCATTCTGGCCAATGTTATCGACGACCTTAATCTACTGCTGCTCAACCAACCTGATTCACCAACCCGCACTGGTACAAGCGTCACCAGGGATACTACCCCGGATCTTTCATTTCTTTTGGGCTCCCTAGACGTCTCCTGGTTTCTCCCGCAGGAAACCTTGGATCTGATCACGAGCTTATACTAATAACAATTAAAAACCACATGTATAAGCTCAGCTGGGGTGGCACGCCTTACCAACTGGGACGACCTTCAGAAAAGCAAATTCTTCCAAACCTATTGACCCCAGTCAGCCCTATCAGCATGGATTGATGATTTACTTCAAACTGTTCACTCAACAACCAAAACCGTGGCTATCACCTACCCACACCCTGATGTCGACCCGAAACTCTTCAGGCTTGGGAGGCACGACGGAGCTCACCAAGCGCTGGAAGCGACAGCGGCACAACCGCAAACTGCGTCCTCCGAATCGCTCTTCTAAATCAACAAGCAACAGAGTACGCCAACCACCTTTCAAAGGAAAATTGGCTACAGCTGTGTCGACAGCCTCCAAGGTGCCCTGACAACCAAAAAGAACTTGGCACCTGCTCCGGCATCTCAGTCGACCCCCAAACCAATAGGAGCGCTTCTCATCGAGCATTGACCAAACTCTTCATTCTTTAGATGGCTCTTCTGAAGCCCTCATGCGTTCCTTAGGAAATAAATACCTCCACACAGCCAGAAATTTCACTCCCCCTCTCTACACTAGGCCAGCCAAATCCGGACCTTGATCGAAATTTTCAACTTCACACGAACTCCGCACATCGCTTTCCGAATGCAACTAAAAAACAGCACCCGGGCACGGATCATGTGACCTATCGTCTCTTAACCAACTTGGATGATGACTCAATGGAACAGCTTCTGCAGCATATTAACGCCCATTGGAAATCTGTAAAACTTCCCCCACAATGGAAAACAGCAGAGATCCACTTTATCCCGAAGCCTAACAAGTCCCCACACCTGGACAACCTTCGTCCTATTTCTTTAACATCTTGTGTGGGTAAATTGGTGGAGCGCATGTTTACTCCGACGTCTACAACTCTACCTAGAAGCCAAGGATCTCATCCCAAATACAATAGTATGGTTTCAGAAAGCATCTGTGCACTCAAGACATCCTTCTTCCGCATAAAGGAAGAAATTCTCATACCAGCCTCCCGAAATTCACCTCGTGCAATTCTTGCATTGGACTTAAAGGGAGCCTTCGATAACGTCTCTCATTCTGCCATCCTCTTCCGTCTCAACGAACATGCTGCGGCTTCCGTACTTACTCCTACATTGCCGATTTCTCACCCTACTGACAGGCGATCCTAAAAGCAGGCGATGTGAATCTGATCCCATCACCCTAGGAGATCGAGGCACTCCTCAATGTTCTGTTCTTTCACCTTTGCTTTTTAATATCGCTCTCCTAGACCTCCCTCGTCAGCTTAAGCCATTTCCCGTGTTCATCACGCACTGTATGCGGATGATATTACCAGTTTGGACTGACACGGATTCTTTAGGTGAAATTCAAGATACCCTTCAAAAAGCCACTGACACTGTAAAACAATATGCCTCATCAATTGGCCTTCGGTGTTCCCCTAAAAAATCTGACCTCATCATTGTACGGAAAAGTCCCCCTGCATTAAATAAAGAATCAGTTCAAATTACCCTCGATGGTCAGCTTATACGTCACAGACCTTCACTCAAGATACTTGGTGTTACAATCCAGGCCAATACACGGAACGATCAGACAGTATTCAAGCTCACCACAGTATTCACTCAAGTTACCCACATGCTTCGCCGCATCTCCAATCGACATCGCTGGAGGAAGACCTTCTCCGCCTTATCCGCGCCTTCCTCATATCACGGGTCATCTACATCGCCCCCTACCTAACTCTCAGCAAAAGTGACACGGAAGCCATTGATCGCCTCATCCGCAAAGCTATAAAGAAAGCTCTTAATCTTCATATGCCCACCGCGACAACTAAACTGCTCCAATTAGGCATTCACAACTCGGTCACGGAACTCATCGAAGGGCATCTTTCGAGTCAACGTTTCCGCCTAACACCAACAGGACTGGCACTTTTACAGGACCTCAAAATGTCAACTCCTCAGACCACGGACAGAAAACCTCTTCCCCATAAAATTGGCGTCAATCCATTCGTGTCCGCCTCTTCCCAAAAATATGCATCCAACTTCGCACTCCGGTCGTCGAACACGCCCGTAGCCAAGCCCAGAACGAATCTACGGAAACAATCCTAATATTTTGTACACAGATGCCAGCCATTACTCCAATCCGTCCCATCACTTAGCCATAGCGACCACTAAAGACAAGATCATCACCTGTCCTCAATCAAGACACATCTATCTGGGCCGCGGAAGAATTTGCTGTGGCTCTCGCCATCACTCAAACCCCGCAACGATTCTAATTACGGACTGTCAAGCCGTCTGTCGCAGCCTTTTATCAGGTTACGTGGCCTCAACTACGTGGAAGCTCACTGGCTCAACACGCCCCCACAGGAAGATCGACTTGTGTGGACCCCGGACACTCCTCACTAACGGGCAAATTTTGCCCATAGACAAGCCTGCGAACTCTCCTCACCAGGCCTCTGAGGAAACACCAAGTCTCGTTCCCCTGACTCACATTTCAAGACATCACCCAACATTACCGCACATCAAGACAACATTTCCCCTCCTCACCGCAGCTTACTAAAACAGAAGAAGTAATACTCCGGAGGCTTCAAACACCTTTCATCACCCAACTTGGCTACATCGGATGTACCCCACCCAATACCCTGCCACATGTAATTCTGCCCTAACCATGTACCCTCATACACATGATCTCGGGGTGCGCACACAACCCAGCCCTCCCACATTTACCCACTTCCCTTCCCTCCTATAGCTGTGGGAGAACCTGACGACCAGCGCCGGCTTGGATGCACAGTCACTCCTGGTGTCCAGGCTTGAGACAGCAAGGTCGTCCCATGGTCTCCTGGACTGAGGATCCACTCCCACATCACCAGGCTCACAATAAAGTTTTTCCTCCTCGTCGGCCTGTACGAACAAGGTGAATAGGTTGGGTGCGTTGTTACCACCATAGATACATTTATTAGAAAATTGGGTGACTGCATGGTTGACTGACAGATAGATAGATAGATAGATAGATAGATAGATAGATAGATAGATAGATAGATAGATAGATAGATAGATAGATAGATAGATAGATAGATAGATAGATAGATAGATAGATTTTGACACGCATGGCCCATGGTTCTGTGAACAAAAACCTCAAGTATACCTAAGCACGTCTCATGGGTTGTGAATGCGACAGCACTTACGTCCTCTTTCCGCTTGAGACTGCGCTCACGATCCGTTTCCACCTTAGCGCTTTCGAATGGCTTCGATCTGTCTCCTACGCGTTGCGCCACCGCTCGCTCCTGCCGCTGTGCAATGGGAGGGTTGCCGGCGATGGTGATTTTCGCGGCCTGCCTGTTCACTCGTCCGGCCGTGTTCTTCCGTTGCTTTACGTCACTACCGCGGACGGTCACCTTTCGCTGCAGCGGAGTTTGTACGCGTTCGCGCTATGGAACGCCTTGCGCTATGGAACGCTGACAAGTAGTTAAGCCGTTTGACGGCTTTCGACGCCGAGGCCGGCTTTTTCGCCCAATGGGCCGTTGAATGGTTTCGCATTAAAATGCGGTGAGAGGAGCAATGAAAAACAGTGGGAATGATGGCTTGACTGGCGCCAACTTTCGGACGGCAGAAAACAACACAAAACTGGCATGCGTGAAAGTTCACCAATGCCACTAAAGACCTTTAGGGTGGCCCGCGGAAATACCATTGTAAAGAGCGAAATCTATACCTGTTACGAAATCACACATTCAGTGAAAAGAAGCATAGTGATCCCACTGTACACTGTATTGCAATGGGTCCACCAAAAGAAAAAAAAAATAATGCAGACGGGGGCATTCAGTTTAATTCGATACATAGTGCCAAATTTGCTGGCATCCAGATGCCGTGGTGGAGCACCCACATCCCTATTGAGACGTTCCGTGTATAAGTAATTCATACGGAGTATTACGCGCCCAGGCGTAACCTTTCCAAAAACAAAGAATCAAGTCATTTCATCAGAACAGAAACGTTTGACACAGTTTTCGTGTTCTGTCTTAATTAAACGCAAGATATGACACCACAAATTTTCCGTATGCTTTCTTAGTACTCATATACGAAATTCATGCGGACCACGATTTGGCGTTTCTGGCGGTAGTACGTAGATAAAACCGGTGTCAAAATTTCTTTACGTAATACCGTACTCTATTATTACGTGTTGTGAACACATATTCATGTTTTTAGTCCGGCGGTGTGTCAGTAAAGGCAAAAAAAAAAAAAACTGGTTGATCCCTCCGTCCTAGGGATCGGTAAAACACGAAAGTGAAATGTGCAACGAAATCTGCCGCTGAGCTCATTTGCGGGTGGCGGCTTGTCTCATGGGTTGCAGCGACGTCCTGCTGGTGGGTCGTTTCGGCAAAGGTGTACTGGCGTCATTTCCGTGACGGATATGACATCAGTGAAATCTTGATGTATCCCGGCATAAAACACTTTCGTGTCAAAATATAAAACCCGAAAACGAACAACTCTAAGAATAACGTACCTGATGATGATGATGATTGCTATTGGTTTCCCTTTGAAGCGGGTGATGACATGTCATCTTACCAAAAAGGACTAATATAACCATGTTTTACACTCTTGGTTTAATACTAGCGCTGCTTAGGCAGGCACTAAAGCTTATTAGGCACAAACTTTTCCCGTTACAGGTGGTACTGTCCTAGGCAATATTCCCTCTCGCTTTCGTCCACAGATAATTTTTTGTCCCCTGAGCTGAATTAAAATAACCCATGTTTTACACTCTTGGTTTAATACTAGCGCTGCTTAGGCAGGCACAAAAGCTTTTAGGCACAAAATACTTTTCTTTACTATACGTCTTAATATTTCCCTTGTTTTCGTCCGCTGTAACTGTCCTAGACCTTGTTACTCCTATCTGATTGTCACAATCTGCCGCTTGACCTTATTTGCTTCTGTTTGTTTGCGAACCCTCTTGCTTCGCAAAGTTCTGGCTCTTTCCTAGATAACATGACCCTTTTTGGTAAACTTCCAAAACCACGAAGCACTCTAGATACGTACTATATATGTTCCAATTTTCCTTTAATCGGGATGTGTCACTTACAAAAGAAATTACCCTTGTACCTCGTTAAACAGCTGTTAGTGCACATTTTTCCCGATACTTTTTCCCGCAGTGTACTTCCTGGCAATTTCCTTTTCGCCAAGATTTTTCTTTCGTCCCTCACGTTAGACTTCTTAACCAATCGGGTCTGAAGCCCAATATATCCTCAGAGATTTGGATGGATACCCTCATTCTAACCTGATGTCCGCATAGTTTCTGCTCTTTCGCAGACCCTGCATACCCATCATTTTAGTATACTTCCCACAAACTTTCCCAACCATTTAGTACTAAAGGTTGCTTCCCCGCAATAAGACCCTGTTTTGCAGGGGTGGCACCCTTTACAGGCGGCTTGCTTCGCGTTGTACTGGCGTCCACTTCCGTGACGGATTTGACGCAAGTGAAATCTTCGAAGATCCTGCAATAAAACACTTTCGTGTTAAAATTCAGGGAAGCTTGCACTCACGCGCAAGACTTGGATGACGAAGCTGTTTGTAGGGGAGCATCGCCGGACACACAGGTAAGTTTCAGAATCATTGTTTATTAAGTGGCGAATGCACTTCTTAAGCGACCCTGAACCTGCGTCCACCGGCGATGTCCGCGCTCGTGCGAACGCGCAGCCTGGCCGCTGACATGGCACATACCCACGTGGGGGATTGGCCAGGAATCTCCTCGTCTTCCTTGGCAACGGGGGGAGATGGGCGCGCGCTGCCTGGCCGCTGACATGGCACATACCCACGTGGGGGATTGGCCAGGAATCGGGCGTGAGAAGGGCTAATGTACCCGCTTAAAGGAGTACTGACACGAAATTTCAAAGCTGAGATCCGCTCTAGCAATCAAGTACAACGACAACACAAATAGGGTGTCTGTGAATAATGCATCTTTCTTTTCTTTGTAGTTGTGTGTGTGTGTGTGTGTGTGTGATCTCTCTTTTCGCGAACATTACCGAACCGCGCAAATTCAACTCGTTGCATTCGCACTTTCACATTCTTCCCCTCGGGAAATGCGGGGAATTTTTTGCATTTTTGCGGTGCTAGTAATCGCCGTCATATGCACTGAAGAGTCATCATATGCCGTTGCCTGCGAACCCAACTTCCGGGCTTCCCGACCGAGGACAGGCGACTCGGCACCTGCACCACCCCTCCAACACAGATCACTATACCGCCACAGTCACTGCCACAACCCCCTCCTCACCTGTTGCTCACTACTGCAGAGGCCCGAACGTGGGGCAGATTACAGACCGACACGAATTTGAACTCCACCATAGCCCCGCCTCACTTTCTCCTACACTCTCTCCGCAACATCATATCTTGTATGCCTCTATAGAACCCACTACATCCCGACCCCATCCTCTTCCCATCCCCTGAGCGGTCTGAAATGACGCACTGACCAGGGGCGGTATTCTCGTGTTTGTCCGTTTTGAAAACGACCGTTTTGGGCGTCCGTTTTATTGTGACGTACTTCCAGGTGTGGGCGGGCTTTGGGTTGACTTTTGCGCAACTGTTCTTGTAAACACATTTTAAAAAACTAAACCTATTTTAAACTATCTTTTACGTGTTTATTGTTCCGCTAGCGAACCAACAATTAGGTGACGAAAAATCGTCTGCTCCAGATCGTCTACTCGGAGAAGCCGCGGCTCATAGCTCCGCCGTGCTTGCATGGCGTCCCATCCGCGTGTTCGCTTTTAGCTAATCAGGGCTTGCTCAAAACGGACACTTTTGAAACGGACACAAAACGGACAAAACGCGAGAATACTTCCCCAGCTACCACCCGGAGAAACAGCAGCGACGCGTGATCAACCGGGCCACCCTGGCAGCCCACAATCGCAACAAAATGGAATAAACGTGTTTCCACTCACTCCACTCGGGCTGCAAAAGTGCATACACGACATCCGTCTTGTGGCACAATCCATATCGTTCGCAGATGTCATTCCTCACCTACAGCAAGAAACAGTGTACTGCAGATCCGCATTGAATGGTTACCTGGAAGTATATATAGGGAGGCGGTCGCACGTCTACCGTGACGTGACCGCTACCAAATTTCCCAAGGACCCCAGCAGGAAACTGGCACGACAGAAGGAGAATCTCCAACGTACGTGCCACACGAGCTCTCATACCCCCGCGAGGTTTAAACCTTCCGGATAACATTAACCCGCTGAGTAGCGGTTGCGCTGTGGACTACGCGCTGGGATGGCCCTGACGCCGTCGGTGATTGCCTTCCGGCCACCACAGTATCACGGCCCACGGCCCATACGGCTCCACCTGCCCGTTATGCGACTCCTCCATACAGGACGTGAATGTGCCGCATGTGACGTGAACTTTCCCAAGATTGCATCAAGTTCGACGTTGCAGTGCTCTGTCCGTGGACAACCCGTGGATTTCATACAGGTGTTCTGCTGAACACGAGGACGCGGGTTTGATTCCCGGCAGCGGCGGCCGCTTTTCTGATGGAGGCGACAAGCAAAAACTCTCGTGTGTTCGAATTTTCGGCGCACGTTAAATATCCCTAGGTGGTCGAAATTAATCCGGAGCCCTCCACTACGGTGCACCTCATCGCGTGCGTAGCGTCGGCGGGTTAAACTCCTCAATCAATCAATCAATCAATCAATCAATCAATCAATCAATCAATCAATCAATCAATCAATCAATCAATCAATCAATCAATCAATCAATCAATCAATCAGACTCCATACAGGAACCCATTTTGTTCGGGCCCCTGTGAACACGTTTACTAATTATGCCACAGGGCAAACTTTCGAGGCAAAAAAAAAATCACTGCATCCTACTAGAGCTGTTTCCTCCTAACTGTTTACGCATGAGAACCCCCCCCCCCCCTCCCTCTAAAAGCACGAACCACTTCATTAAGGTGAAAAATAAGACATCAGCAGCCTTCTTGTGAAGCATTTCGGAAATTCCTGGCAAAGCAATGAAAAGCTTGCTTACTTCGTGAGTGCTTTCAGGCGTGTCCAAGAAAATTATCGTAGGGAGGAATTCGAAAAGAGCTGCTAATAGCGCCAAGAGGACTCACCCGTTCTCCATGTATACAGTTCCACTGCTCTTGAAGCCCTGTTGCATATTTTTAATGCCTTTTGAACCAAAATTCACTCGCACCATGCTTGAAATAAAGCTTTCATAAAAGTCTCGCATCAACTTGAGTGTTTCAATTCAATATGAGCCAAATCCAAATTTATCACCACAATGTTACTCAAGTTCACGGCATGATTTGTAATTACTTGTGGCCATAAACTTCCCCTAGCTGACATGTAAAATATATCATATAACAAGTTTGACGGCGCTGCATTTAGTTCCGGTAACAAACTTTCGCTTGTTTCTCAAATTCGCGTTAGGTGGACCTGGCTCATCTCGAAAAAAAAAAAAAAACGTCTCAAATGCAAGTACAGTGGTAAAACGAAACCGCCAAGCCTCCTCACTAGTATCCGTAGAAAACGTGCTCTTAGGTAATGTAGCACCGCTAAGCATATTGTCCCAAGCCTATTGTGCTAAGCCTATTGTGCGTCCCCTTGAGCTTGCGTCTTTCCTTTCACTGATAAAAAAAACACAACTCCATGCCCCCATCCCCTAACTCCATTACAAAAGGAAAGCGTATCTGGACACGTTTTCTTTGTTGTTTAATTGCCGGGAATGAAATTAGGTGCCCAAACTAAGCACATCTAAGTGCCCACTTGTGCTGTCTCGCGAATTTCCTACGTCATTCATCATCGTTCGTTACACTCACGGCGAAGGGGCAGTTTGTTCTGTCATCTAGCGGCAGCGCCTTTGAAGTGTCCCTCGTGAGTGCACTGACACAGTGCTTGCTTGACACTGGTATTCGTGCATATACACAGCATAAACAGTGTTACACCGCCGGCCTGGCTACACAAGCAACAGCGCGGGTGGTCGTAACGCATTGCTGGGGGCTAATTTTCCTTGAACGTGGTTAAGTAAACTTCGAGCGCTAACTAGCACAGCAGATGCATGAACCACCCGGAGCAAATAAAAAACGCAGTAAAAATTAAACAGGAGGGAAAGATACACGGAAAGGCACGCACGCTGTAAGCTCAGCCTCGGTTCAGCGCCTGAGCTTGCGTGTGCGTGTCTCTGCGCCTCACCGACTGTTCGCGCAGCTGGGCAGAGGTTTTGTTAATTGGAAACTTCCTTTTTGTCAGCGTTTTGCAACACTTCCGAGCCGCTCTGGAGCCGCATATCCCGCTAAAATCTAACGAAACCCGGTAATTGCACAACTCCGGCATTCATTCCCCCCGTCATATAGGCGTAGATAAGCGCTCATATACGACGCGGGCTCTGTTGCGTAATGCGCCGACTACGGCTTCCGAGAGGACGCAGATGCGCACCCCCTGTCGGCGGCCCCCAGGTTTCCTGGGAAAGGCGTCCGACGATAATGGTCATTGTGTGTGGCTTCTCTGAACGCGACGAAGGGAAGGGGACGTGCGCTTGTAGGAGAGGAGGGTTCGAACCCCTTTTTTCGCGCGCCCCGGTGGCCTTGAACCGGCGGCGACCGTCGAGCGAGACGGGTTAATATAGCAGCAGACGACATTTCCCACCGCCGCCTGCATACGATCGTCTGCTGTTGCCCGGGGGCACTTTGAGAGCGCAGGCCCGGTCGAGCCGTTCGCTGCCGGCGGGCACGGACACCTTAGAAAAAAGAAGAAAAAAAAAAAGGACGCAACAAGCAAAAGGGAAGTGCCGGCACGCACTGTTTAATTCGTTTAGTCACTCCACAGACCTGTTTCCATTAATCAGTCCTGGAGGGCGTTGCGAAAAGCCGGTAGCGATATCCGGTGTCCGTCCGTCTTCGTAGCAAAACACTGTTGCTCTTTGTGTTAGCCTTGAAGGATGAACTGAACAGCTTGAGTAATTGTGGAAATTAAACGCACAACTCGATTTGGCCAGATAACTAATTAATCAACTATCAAAACGATTAAAGGAGCTTGAATGAGCAATGTGAGCTTGAAAGGTGAGCCGGCTACAGTTGTTACGTATGAATTACCATTAGGAAATGACTGCGACGAAGGCGTATTATGGTAGGACTTTGGCATCTCATATCGTCATCGTGTTCTTGATAACTACGCGGAACGTCGAAAGCGCTACTTTGTGTCCTTTGTCGATCTAGCATTTAGGTGACAAATGATCTCGATATATTTAAATAAAATTAGTAATTTTGTGTAACGATTGAAACGCGCTATATTCACGTGTTATTTGTAATGAGCGGAAACCCGCATAGAAGAACCTGCGCAGAAAAAAGATTTGAAGGAAAATAATTTGGCTTAACAATGTGAGAATGAGCAAACCCGACCAAAACGACGGAAGTTTGCGAAGATCGCTGGAAAAATCGATGCGTCAGCTTTTAAATTTGTTTTTCAACTTGAAAACCGACACAATCGAATAACTTGCTGTGTGCTCTACTTTTATCTGTATTGTGATTTCAGCTGTGCATAAGTCAAACACAAGCGTCGAAGCTAATCTTTCTCATGATACCACTGCACGCTGGCATCCCTTGTAGGCTTATCACTTTTAGCAATAAGAGCGCATAGCCATGCAGGGCCCTTTTTGTATCTTCAATATATTTTCGTAAGTCGTCATTGAATTGCAGTCGTTCGTCCACTCACGCTTTCTTTTCAGGGAGAGACCATCAACATTGTAAAAAGACGAGAAAAAAAATTGAATTGGTCAAACAAACAAAACAAAGAGGCGCCTAAGTCGTATTATTCGATCGAATTTTGTGTTGCTTGACTGCGAAGAATCAACTGATTTGTCAACATTTTGAATTGACAAACGTTTTGTGCACATCTCATGCTACAAGGAGCAGTTCGGTGTTTGAATGCAGTTACTCCGTCGCGCGAGATTTTCTACAGCGAAGGAGAAAGGTGGTGGGGCCGTGGCAGTTCCAAACACTTACGGGGACACGCAGGTGTCGGAAGCATGGACGTGTAGGCTACGAACGCTAAGAAAGGGGAATGCCGCTTATGGTGACACATGAACGGTGCATAGGTTACCGACGCACCCTCAGCTTAAAGTGCGTCGAGTATTTTTTCCAACTGATACCAGTTGACAACGTCAGGCGGCGAAGCGTGAAGTTAGGCCTAACGTGTCATGTGTAGGCTTAACAAAGCAAAGCATTGAAGGACTTTGGCTTAACGTTAGGTACCTTTCAAGTTGAGCATGACGACATACCGAGCAAGGTCATAGACAGCGTACGTCAAGGTTAGGGTCCCCGTTAAGACGTTTTAGCAACGCCTGGCGCTTGGTCAAGGAGGAACACCGTAGTAGAAAGTTCCCGAGTAACTTGACTGCATGCGGTCTTCAGCGTGAGCCGAAATGTCGACACACGGGCGTTCTCGCTTTTCGCCTTATTGTACCAGAGTGCCCAGCCCAAATTCGCTGCACGAGGCGACGCGCTGACAGCGGGGCCGATTCGCGCCTCGACCAAGCCGCCCGCGGCAGACATGCCCAAACTTGAAGGCGCCGCAGAGTCGCCTCTCCTTTTCCCTTCTCAACGGCTGGGCCGAATCATGCCTCGGAGGAGTGGCCCGCGGTAGACAGGCAGCAACACGCCTGGAGGCGGCGCCGCTGAGACGACGACGGCGTCGACTTCCCTTTCCCCGTAGTGGAGGCTCAGTTGACGCAATCGCTTCGCCTACATTCGTCGGATTCAAACTTCGGCCAGCGAGAGTCCTGATTGGAGCGATTCAAACTTCTCGCGGCTGCAACGGACTCCCGGGGGTATAAAACCCGCTCGGAAGCACAGCGAGGGCGGCACTTTTCGGAGGCACCGATTGAAGACGTGCTGTCGCCTTTGTGCGATCCATGTAACGATGTTGTTACCCTTGTACATACTGTATATGAATGTTGCTTCAACTTTTCGTCGGCTCGAGAACTTCATCGCTCTGCTCTGCACCGCGTCGGTAGCGGACGGAGCAAGGCAACGTCGCTACACCGGTGATTGCGCTCGGATGGCCAGTCGCAACAGCCTCCATCTGAAAGGCTACCGCCGCGTCCTCGGGCTCAGCAGCACAACCGGTTAATTGATTGATTGATTGTGGGGTTTAACGCGCCGACGCAACGCAGGCGATGAGGCGCGCCGTAGTGGAGGGCTCCGGATTAATTTTGACCACCTGGGGATCTTTAACGTGCGCCGAAATCTCGTACACACGCGCATTCTTGCTTACAACCGGTTAAGGACGTTAGAACTAAAAGCGTCACGTTAGTCCTCAGTCGGGTTGTTGCATAGCCACATTTTCAAGCGAAGCTTGTACTGACTGACTTGCGTCGTGGAAGCTCGCGATGGTGTTCGAAAAAATCAAGCGCCTCAAGATAAAAAAGAAAACGCTTCTCGTGGGTGGATCGAACCTGCATCCCTCGCGTTATGAAGCTGACGTCTATTGACTGCGCCCTTCTTTTTTTTTTTGTCTTTATTCCCAAGCCCCCTCAGGGGTTTCCCAGGGGGGGGGGGGGCAATTTTTAACAGAACTAGCAATGCTTTTCCTGTCAGCAATATTATCCACATATGTTAGTACCCGGACCTCACAAGCCTGCAACAGGAAACCACAAACACTGCTGCTATTGATTGTGCTTGCACAAAGACACTCAATGTGTAAACAAAATGTTAGAGGCCAAAGCGGGCATCCTTGCCGTACTGAAGGAGTAACATAAATCGGCCGGGTTACACACCTGTTTATTATCAACCTTGTCGAGAAATCCTCATAAGCTAATTTTACACACGCTGCGATTATTTTCTCCAAGTTTGCATGTTCCAGTAAATTATACAGCAGCTCATGAGACACCTTATCGAAGGCCTTCTCAAGGTCTATTTGTAGCATATAGCAACGACTTCGTTCGTACCGTACTCGAGAATGCTTCGAGCAATGTGTATATTACTTGTTATGGACCTACCCTTTATACCACACGTTTGTTGTTCGCCTACTATATCACGGCATGTAACCTCCTTGCTATAACTTTAGTTAATATTTTGTAATCGACACTTGTTACTGTGACCGGCCATTACGCAGTGACCTTTCTAAGCTCCTCAGTTGAATCGTTTCTGGTTTAAGTATACCGTATGCGACCGTGAGAAGGACGGGGGAAATCTTTCCCGTTTATAAGATTCTTTGCACACAGCTCGGACAATTACCGCACTTCAGTCATTTCGGAAAGCTTTATAAAACGCCGAGCACAACCCGTCGGGGCCTGCAAGAGATTTCCCAGTACTTAAGTCACCTATGGCTTCCTTCACATCTTCCACTGCGATTGCCCCCTCTATCACCTCTTATCTCGTCGTGTATTGTCGGCAGAAAACTCATAAAGTGTGCCTTAAAGGAGCCATGAAGACAAAATACAAGTTGGGTTTATTAAAAAGACTGCTTAGTACGGATAACAATGATACCAATATCATCGCAATCTTCGAACAAATAACGGAGATATTAAAGAAAACGTGTGAAGCAGTCGCGACCCCCTAGCCTAATTTCCCGCAACTTTTCTATGACGTCATGGAACCTTGTTTGTGCGATTGGCGGCCGCCTAAATGACTGTCGCGACGACACATGACTGGACGTCTGTAATGGGGCCTCTAGTTTCATTTGACCGCATCACTTGAATGCTAACGTGCAGTTAACGCACTGAAAATTATATTTTATTGTTGGCCCGTGTGACGTCATTCTTGCTCATAACACGTCACTCTGGCGCAAAATTCGAAAGTTTTAAATACTTCTTGCTTTTTTTTGTTAAAAACATCTTTTGTGGCTCTAATGGAGCTGAGTGAGATACTGAGTCCTAGTTCTTTCAAATTAAACGAAGTTGTATTTTCTCTTCATGGCTCCTTTAAATTGGTCTAAGTCAACCGATTGACACCAAAACAAATTATCATAAAATCGCAAAAGGCATTCTGAATCGCTTCCTGGTCTTTTAAAGCTTGTTCATTATACAGTCGAACCTCGTTATAACAATGTAGTATCGGGACACTAATTTAGTTCGTTATATCCGATATTCGTTGCAACAGTAAAGTTAAAAATAGCCTCAAACCAATCGGCAATCTGGCTGCCACAAAAACTGTCGATACAAACACGAAATATTTTAAGCTTCGAACCCACTATAAACAATTAGGCAACCCTTATTTCAAGCTCAATGAACCAGAGCATGAAACGTGAAATTACAACAGAACAAAGTTCATTTGACAAAGCAGGCCTGCGTTATTGTTTTTTTAGAAAGGATGTCATCTTCGTCTGGTGGCTATTCACAGCACTGAGCAGGATGAAATTTTCAGTGTCCACGAAAAAGAGGGCTCGTTCTGTTTGTGCAGTTTCTGATGCCGGGAGCTCTTCCGAGTAGCTTCTCGGCCTACTGGCCAATATTTCTTCGTTATATCCGATATCGCGCACGGCTTTCACTGTTTCAGTTTCGTTATAAAAGAATAGGTGTCATTGAAGGGAAACGTGACCAACCAAAGTTCGTATTTAGTTCGCTATAGCCGGTAATTCGCTATATCAGTTCGTTATAGCGAAGTTCAACTGCTCAGTTTGGACACGGCATTCATATGCAAAGCGTTGGAGGTGATCCTTGCGCTGCGTCGTTACCACGGACGCCGCCGTTGCTGGGCCGCACTGCACGCCGGGAGATGAGCGGGAAATTTGAAAGTTGCGTGACAGCAGACACACCAGCGGAAGTGAATCTGTATATGATGAAGCGATTCCTTTTGTGATGAGGGGTGATTCTTTATCATGGTGCGCGTGTGGTATGTTTTCTTTTAAGATGGTGTCAAACTAAGCCAGTGGATTGGGTGGGGTTTGGTTTGTGTTGAGCCAGGGGTTGGGTTGAGGTTGACTGCCATGGGTATGGGTTTGGGTTGATTGGGGATGGGTTTGGTTTTGGTTAAGGGTTTTGAGTTTTGGTTTGGTTTCCCAAGTTCTCTTCAGGGAACAGACTGGTTAGTTTCTTATTTCCCTCCCACTGCCGCGCATTCCAACAGGCCGCGCTCGCAGCCAATGGAGAATCGAAGAGCTGCGTTTGTGCAAGCCAATGCAAATTTCTCTGTCGCGTTCTTGGCAAGGCGGCCTTTTCGCTCAAGGGGCCACTCAATGCTTTCGAATTTAAAAGACTGCAACTGCTGGAGAGTTGAAGATTTGCGAACATTTGGCGCGAAACGCTTTCGCGATCCCATCGTAGAACAAAAAATAAGGTGCACACGTGCGAACATTGCTGACTTCGCCTGATGTCTAAAAAGCATCCGTGCCACAATTCCAACAAAACACGTAATAGAAAGTTAATAAGTTTAAATAAACCACATTCTCTTGTGCTAAACTAACGCAGGAAAATAATGCTTCTTGCATATGTATGCACTCAATTTAGGCAGATGTAGGTAAAATTCAAACGCGCCGAATGGAGCCGATCGTCGGCCGCCCAGACTGACGTCTCAAACACACGTGCCTCGTTTCGATACGCGGTGTTTATCTTAGGCGTCCGCACAAGTGCACCCCTAGCAAAGCAGCAGCCCGCCAAAAATTCATCACCCTAAATCAATTTAGAAACTCCGATACGCAAGGCGATCATCGGGAGAATTTTAAGCAATAAAAGAGCACTAAACAGACGCGGCTTCTTTGTCCTCATGCGCAACTTCACAAGTCACGATAACTCGGCAACGCACTCGGGGCATTTGACATGCGCAGGACGTGCGACGCGCGAAATGGCACCGCGCATGCGCGGGCAAAATTAAAAAGAGAAAGGCGCTGCCAGCCGCATCGTGCGGCTACAAAAGCCCTTGTTTCGCCTCAAGCGGCGCAGAAGTTCGCTAGGATACGGGGTGAGTAGGTCCTTTGGTGCTGAGTTCAAGACGTATGCTAAAATTGGGGCGTTGGTCGTTTTAACGAACGCGTAGCTGTTCAGTGGAAACATCTTAGCCAATCTTTCCATAACAAAGTAAACGCTTGCGGTACAGTTATTAGGCACTATGCTGCCGTTCATAACAGTGCTTCCTATTCCTCCCGCCTTTATTTTGAATTTGGCTTGAACGCAGGAACTGTGACTGTTTTGTGTACCGTGTCGAACTTCCTTGCAGTAACAGTTGTCCACGTCGTTCTTACGCTGATTTGTTTGCCGCTCGCAGCGAAGGCAGTCTACCCCCAGCCTCGTCATGGGTCAGTTGTGGCTTCTGCTGCTGATTGCTTCGCAAGCTGCTCTCTGGCAGTCCTCCGTGGACGCCACCTTCGACATCGGGCTGAGGTGGCTACGCGGTGACAATTCGTTCTTCTACAGCATCGTCAACACGACCACGACTCCGGAGACTGAACCGCCTCTGCCCACACTTGAGGACGTCAACACTACCGTGACTGTAGGTGCGTTGAACGGAAGGCGTGCCAACGTGTCCGCAAGTACGACGCCTGCCACGCCAACGCCTGTGGACACGACCTGAGTTCGTCGACCCTACTACCACCACCACTGGAGTTCCGCCGCAGGAAAGCCGAAGTGAGCCCGCTTCCAGCCCCGCAACCACTGGAACGACTGCCACGATGCTGCCGTCGACAACGCGCTGTTGATCGAGAATGCGACCCGGGTTTCGTTGGACGACCTGGCCCTGGAGATCGCCAAGGTGCAGGATCCGGTGCTGCACTTGATGCAGAATGAGGATGGTTCTCCCTCTTACGTGGTGGTCAGCGGTCGGCTCGGTTCTACGACGGAGACCACGACGGCGGCCACGACGGTAGCACAACTGCTGCGACTACGCCTGCTCCAACATTCGGTAAGTCTCAAAGCATTACTTTTAGTCGTTTTTACAGGGGGGTTTCCTCGGCTAGCGCGTGGCACGTGCCACCGCTGCGCATTGTGGAGGCCTGGGGCCTTTTGTCGATACCGGCGCGGCGGACATGCGCGTCTTTTTTTTTTCACCCGCAGGCACGCAGATTTTCTCGCTTTCTGCAGCGGTGCTGCGATGGTCACTGAAGCACCGCAGCGCGACGCCTTTGTGGCATTCCTTTTATCACGAGAGCACATTTGCGGCCTAATGTGACGATTGCGCCGGCTTTGGCGCAAGTGCTCCTCGCGTCCTGATAAATACTTACGCGGAATGTTTTGTTTCGTATTATTTTGTGCGTCATCGTTTATACTCTACGAGACCAGCGACTTGAGGACGCTGTCGCCGAATGCAGTGAGCACGCATAACAATCGCAGGGTGCCGCACTATCGACCGAAATGCCAGCGGTATGAATCTCGAACATTCTTGTTTATTATATATTGCACACTACTTGACCACTCAACTTATCTCTCAGTTCGCTTTGCGCTGCCACTACAGTAGTCAATTTGCAAGTTTGAAGAAATGCTCTCTGCTTTTTGCTGTCTACTTCCTTACTTAAAAATATAGACATGCTCTTACTTCTCCAGACGCGAGCAGCACTCTCGCTAAAGCCGGTTCAATAGTCATTCCAATGTGTCCATTGCTGCAAAAGGAGGAAAGCCGGCCAATGGCCGCTACACCGCAGTCGCAGAACTCCACGACCGGTGCGCAGAACATCTTGTTTCTCTGGTGCGCATGCGGTTCTTTTCAGGTGAGGTACTTAAGCCTCCCCCTTCCTGAGTACTGGATGTGTTGATTGACTACGTTCGTCAAACATTCACGATTTTGAAATTTCGGAAGTGTTACAGGGTCCCTTTGTCTCCTTTTCATTCTTCGCAGGTACAACCATGCCGCCCGTGCGCAACACTACCTCCGTTTCGTACGAAACATTGCTCGACTACTTGCGCCCGTGGATCTTCGGTCGACTGTTTCAAGCCCCCACGACCACCTCGGCAGCAGCCGTTGAACCGACTACCCAGTCTCCAACCACGGCCCCTGGCCCGTCGACCCCTCCCGCATGGACTTCCGGCCCCGCTGCCACGTCCACCACCGCCCCTCGCATGATCACTCGGGCGGACCTTGCCCATCACCGCCACTCCCGCAACCACCTCGGAGACTGGTACGCACCTTACTGAGGATCCCACAACCACTACCCAATTTCCTGCTGAATTCCGGGAAACCGAGTCGGGGGAGGATAACGCCCTCACAGAGGCCACTGCGTTTAACGAATCCTCTAATGCTACGGTCGCCGGTACAGCCATTCCTCCCACTGTGCAGCCTGCCACGACTGCTGACACGGCGACTCCCGTCGCCACGGATGCTGCACCAACTCCTCGAACCGCCAGTACCAGCGGTGACGTCACGGAAACCCGTTCGGCGTTCCCCGCCCAGACCACGTCGTCCGAGAATGTGACCGCACGCCACACCGTCACGGCAGCAGGCCCGCCTGCTACCACCCCTCGCATGCATTTCAAGCCTGACGGAACCACCCCGGCTTCGGTAACGACTCTCCAGCCCCCTGTTGGAGACTTGCGGGAAGACACTGTACTTCCTACGACGACCACCGAGTCTCCTACGTCCCTTCCGACGGTCAACCAGACCTCCGAAGGCTATAACCTGTCTACTTTGCCGTTTGATGCGGTAGAGGAGCAGCCGGCCTACAGGTTCTACTACGATCCTAGCGAGGTGACCATGTGATTTCATGGCGGCTTTTTAACCAATCACCGCGTAGCCGCTCTCTGTATCTTTCTGCATGCCCACTATCATGTATCCATGAAATAAAATTGTATCCCACGTATCTTGGTGTGCCTTTCGGGGCTCTTTGCCGGCATCTCAATGGGCATATAGCGAAGCACAGGGCGAGGGACAGAACCACCGAAGACTACGCGCAGAGCGCTACACATAGCGTTCTGTGTGCCGTCTTCGTTGTTTCTGTCCCTCGTCCTGCGCTGAGCTTCGATACTTTGCTATGTACCGCCTCGCCCATACCAATTAATGCCAGTGCATACTAATAAGCCCCGGCTTACTTCGAAACTCCTATGAGTTAAAAGCGCCCTGTACAATGTTCGATAACAGCGCCTATACTTGCGGTCGCATCACATTCACGTTTCCGATGCTCATCCAGCGCTCTGCGCACTCTGCCAGCTGCTCCAGTCCGCATGACACCAACCCCAGGAACCGCCTCTTAATTCTTGCCCTATAGTAGCAACGCCGGCCTGCTCTTTCCACGCAAATAAAATTGCCATTTGCGAATGAATGACGTACGCTACCATATAGGCACAATTTGAATCCGCACTTCTACGCTCATGATGACAACGGACCACGTGGGCCCGCGGTCGTGTTACCCCCTGTGTACACGTCAACAGATGGCCGTCGATCGAACGCTTCTATGCTGCCGGAATGATACAAACGCAAGGGAGGCTGAATTCGGAAGTATTCTCAATCTTGCCCAATATGCAGATATCGCCCCTGTGCTTTAGCACTGGCATAATTAACAAAAGATTTAAACTTGTCATTTCAGAGGGTTTGTCTTTGTGCAGAGCAAAGAATTTAACAGTCGACAATGAGGACCATTGCTTCACGTGTGTACGCTCGCGAAACCCACAACTCGCAGGGCATTGGGCTTTTACCTTATGCCGAATCACTTGCAACGCGCTGTCCCCGAAGTATTGAGCAGCTGTTCGGACGGGTTAACTGCCACGGGCAGTGGGACGACTGTAATCCTGCACGATTTATTTCTCCGTTAGTACGAATTCATGAACGAGCTTGTGCCGTGTTCACATGTCATCGTCCTAAATTTGAGCTATGCGGCCGGAATTTCTTGCCTCCGATTTTTCTTGTTTGTTTGCGTGGCATTCCACCGTTACAGCGCCGGGTTGCTACTCCGTATCCGCATTAGGGAATGCCATCGTTGACTGCACGCGAGTATATGCACCTATTTCGCGGTATCGCTTTATGTGAGAGTTAGAGTGAGGAGGAAACTTGTCACAGCTTTCACCCAGCTGATTGGCGTAGCAAGTCCGACAGATAGTTTGGCTATGAAGTCCCTTCGGCTAACCTCGCGGCCAATCTCTCTCACACGCGCGCGCCGAAGGGGCTTTAGGTTAGTCAACCTTACGCGAGCGCGGCATTAGTTTGGTACAGGAGCGTACGTGCGTTCAGCAAAAATCTTCGGGTCCATTTCAATTCGAACCCGATAAATAAATACCCGATTATTCCAACCACTACTGGCGTCGGACGTAAAGGTCTACTATAAAAACAGCTCTCTCAAACTCTGAATTGGTAAAACCGATTTCTGTTCCCGTTATCGCATGCACTGTGTTGGATTCTGCTCTCACAGGTCGATCACGGTAAGAACCCTTGAGGGGTGCATTGTTACGTGCACCCGCCAGGGGTTTTTGCTCTTCCTCCGGCTCTCAAAGCGGCGCCCCAACCCGAGATTTGCATAGCTTTGGCCCCCTGGACTAATCTGTAAAATGTTTTAAAATGAAAGGCATTATTGGAAAAAACATGACCTTTTCCGCATTTCGACAGGTAAAACGAACGCGGTGGAAAGGGCACTATACATATATGTTTGTTCGAAATGAAAGATCCGGTACCTTTTATAGCTCGCTTGGATTTTGTTCGACGAAAGAGAATTCGTCGTGTGTTTATAAATAATTGAAGCTGGAATTCCTGTCTTCAGGCCTATTCCCTTCATCGATGTAGTACAAGAGTGAAGTGACGCATAACAGCGAGCAGCAGTGCCGTATGGCGATCACTTCATGCGAACAAAGAAAAAAAAAAAAAAAAAGCAACAGCCATCCCGCGAACAATGCTTGGACTGTGACAAGTTCATCGCCGAGTTTCATACACATGCGACGCAAATCTTCAAGATCAGAGCCATCCCTCACGCATAGTTGCCATTTATTGAAATTTATGTATTATTAGTTGAAAGGTAGATCCGTAAAGTTCAAAGACACACCAAAGTACAGAGTATATATGAAAAATACGGGAGGCAACTCGGTCAGGTGCGAAACTCAAAAAGTGGCCGACCCAAAATGCGGCAGATAAAAAAATGAAAAGAAACAATGGGTATTTCGCGTCGGAAAGACAATAATCCGCATGCCAATGCTGTGATGCGTTATTGCCAATCTATCGCCAAGAATCGTTTTAGGGTGGACACCTTCGCTGAGTAAATTAATTTTCAAGTCTAAAGGATTGGGCATCCGTTCGGGAGACAGTTGCCCTCAAGCTTAGGTATTAGTATGAAACTCTATGCGCTCACGCATAAAGCTTAAATCGTTTCACTAATCCGAATACGAGTGGTAGCGCTAGAACGGGGCAAGCGCTACTCGGTTACCCGCGGAGCAGACCACGAGCAGACGACGTGCTCGGACGCTCCCGCCTGGAGCGCCACGTAGCGACTTTCCTGAATGCTGCCTCCTCGCCAACGTTTTTTTGCTCGCGCCGGTTCAAGTTTACTAGCGGAGCTGTTACAGACTGGGTTCTGACCACAACTGCGTGCGTCGACAAGGTGTGTAGGAAAATTCGCGTCGGAAAAGAATTTTAATCTTATGGCAAAGCCAACTTTCTGGTGAATGCTCGGTAGCTCTCAATCTAAATGGTATCTTAAAAAAATCTGTACGAAATTGACCGCTAGAATGGCTTTATCATTACGCCCAGTTTCATTTACTTGTCATAAGTTAAAAATACTACAGAATTCCTGGATGCTGTAAACACACGGCCGTCTATGGAAGGAATATATGGTTACACCATGAAACCGTCGTAACTCTTGTTTTATCAAAACTACCCAGAACAACAACAACAACAACAACAACAAAAAAAAAACCACAGTATACTCGCGATAATTTCAACTAGCGGGGACCTCGTGATTTGGTTTGAATTATTATTATAATAAGTTGGAATTATCAGAAGTTCTCAAAAATATGCCTTGGAGCAAGATACCAGCTTGTGGTGTAATGATATATTAGCGATATAAGGATGCAAATGTGCAGTTAGAAGCGCCCAATGCAGCAGGTATTTTCCGGCAAGGCCAAGCCAAAAGTACAAATTAACTGAGTATACCCAATAGAGCAGTTTCAATTAAGTGGCTTTACAATATACATCGAAAGCACATCAGGCTAATCAAAATTTTGAAATTTGTTTTAATTAACCAGAAGTTTGAATTACCGCGAGTCGACTGTATATAACTGGCAGCTCAGACGGCTCTAACATTATGTAGAGTTTCATCTTTTTATAATTACATATCTACTGTGAAGTAGTAAATATCGTGGAATTTTCGTCTTCTGCAATCGTGGGCTACTATGGGAAACAAACAGCCACATGTTTGTCCTCTAGAACAAAACTGTATTCCGTCCAAGCGTCATTCAGCTAATTAGCTAGTAGGTACGGTCAACCATAATTACAAACGTGTTTGTTTTGTGCACTTCTTGGACTGCGTCCAGCTCTGCTGGTCATCCTTTGTCACAGAGTGGACGGGCACTGCATTGTTTCCCTCCGCGACATTGAATGAGGCTTCACATTTCGACAGAATGACGTCGCCTAGCAACGCACGCATGCCGATGCCTTCAAACACTGGTATATTCATCTTCCGATGGTAGGTGCCCTTGATTAGCATGTCTTCACACACCCTCAATGTCAACCATCAAAGTGGAGCCACGTACAGTCGAGCCCGCTTATAACGAACACATCGGGAAACTTAAATCAGTTCATTATATCCGCTTTTCGCTATATCTGGACACAAAATCTATGTATACAAATGGTAACGGGAAACGAAGATTTGTTCGTTATCGCCGCTATTTCGTTAAAACCGGTTCGCTATGAGTGGGCTATACTGCACTATGCTCACAGTACATGTCACTCTGTTAAAAAGCCAATACTGATATTACCTGACCCTTCCCTGCTGAAATAAAAGACCGCACATCACATTTCCCTGCAGTGCCTGTGGCTGAAATACTTTCGAGAAAAGTGAACGAGGTTCGAAAAACACGTTTCTCAGTTTGTTTTATTTCACAAAAACTAGACAATTCAGACACTTCAGAGCATGCCAGACACACTTTCGCCTATTCAGCTTGAGTTTAACAAAGTACCGCCGAATCCGCAAACATCCATGTCACTGTACATCCTGCAATGTAAAGCGTTAGCCTCTGCTGCTGTTGTGAACAGATGGGATAGCGTTCACTTTCGACGCAACACTGGAAATAACAATCCCAGCATTACGGAAAGGCCACCACAAGATATCAGCAACGTTTAAATCCGAGCGTATAGCTCAACCCAGTGCTTTCAATGCATGCAGTAAACGCGTCACGGCCAGATGACAAAATTATATCCAGCAGCTAAAATGTACAAATCCTGCCGCCGACAGCAGCCGCTAGTACAGACAGCCCTCTAGGGGCAGAAAGCCTTTCCCTTGGGGCTTTTTCGTAGAGTCACGCACTGCAGCCATTCAGGTTTCCAAAGAATCTGATGTGCAAATGTAACTGAATACACAACTGAAGACCAATAAGTTTCCCTGTATGAATATGCACAAACACATCATGTGCTCACTGATATTAAGGTCATTTCTGTTAACGCCAGTGCATGGGCAAAGGACAGCAAAGACACATAATAGCACCCACACTTAAATCATGCCTGTGCTTGTTTTTACACTGTTCTTTATAAGTATCAGCTGATATGCTGCTCCGAATGATTGGTGTTTGAAAGTTGGTGGATGCAGGTGAGCCATAGTTTGATAAAGATGCTTGGGTAATGTTACGGTGCTAAAAAAAGTACGGGAAAGTTTTTCTGCGCCAATCACAGAATACCTTGCGGAAGCAGCGTACATTCTACCTATAATGCGTCATCCAATACCCCACGGGCGCATGTGCTATTGCATGGGTACATACGCAACACTTCGGTAGGCTTCAGAGAATGCACATACATTCAGAGCGCAGCCACGGGTTTCTTGCGGTCGACCCTCCTAGTGGTCGTGCTCAAAGTAATTGATTGATTGGTTGACAGACTGTTCACTACATGCGCCAAAACGCACCAAGCTGCTCTGCGAGTGTGTATCACATATGTATCACTTTGCTAGACTAACAGCTGCAGTTCCCGGGTCATGCGCTAAATTAGGCCTAACACTTTGCTTCCAGGTTTCGCGACATCAACTCATACCGGCATCTTCGAAAACCACAAGTATTTTTTCTAATGTTTACCAGATGATAATGCTAGGCCTCAAGGCGTACCGTTAGGTGTTTAGGCTTGCCATCAGCTAACGATGAGTAAGGCAACGTCGTACTCGTTCTGCGTCGAGCTGTGCCAGTACCGATTGACGACGTTACCTTTGGACTGTGACGTTAGGCTTAATGTCGGGTTGTTGCATGCTCGGTAATGTGCTAATTAGGCCTAACACTTTGTTTTGAGTTTCGAGACGTAAACTTGTACCCGCATCTTTGCAAACGAGTACATTTTTCTAATGTTTACCAAGTGACAATGCTAGGCCTCAAAGCATACTGTTCCACGTTTAGGCTTACCGTCAGCTAATGACGAGTCGGGCAATGTTGTACCTACTTATCTGTGCCAAGCTGCTGGTACCGATTAACGACCTGTTAACTTCAGACCGTGATGTTAGGCCTAATGTTGGGCCGTTGCATGCCCGCATAGTTTTCCCTCTATGTGGCATGTAGGCCGTTGCGCAACTGTGTTATACACTAAAAAATGTGAGGCGCTTCAAAGAACTGGCCTCACGAATTTTCCGTGAAATTGGGAGGTATAGCGCAACAACGCTTCCACATTAAAATATGCCGGGGCTAGACAAAGTGTGCAACATAGTGCTGCCCGCAAAAGTTGTGTAGTGTAGCGATAAGTGAGGACACTGTGTGTCACCTATATGTCACTTCACAATCCCTAGGTCTGTAGAGAACCGCTTTATGACACCAAGTGGCACTAATGTGTCCATACACTCCAGAGTGGCAACACATTCACTTTTTACTATCACGCAATAAGTGCCAAAGTTAGCACCTAAATCATTTCTGCACTCCGATACTGCACTCCGAGAGCTGTTTAAGCATTTAGTTTCGCTGTCGAGTGTTACCAGAAAACTCAGCACAGCCGAGCTCACGTGAGAGCACGTCTCGTGAGGAGCGCCCGGTGTCAGCCAGCTCGACCTTTGAGAACACTCTGGCCAGCGTTTGTGGCATAATCACTTGCGTGCTCTTCTCCTTGCCAGTTCACGTGCATTCGCACCTGAAGTGGGAAGCACAGAACAGCTTGCAGTACAGATGGCGAGTCCGCGAAGCCGGTTGCCACGGGTTCTAGCGTGTGCTAACACGCTCCACTTTGGAAGAGATGTGGCAGGCTGTGGACAAAACGATCCGGGCTTGCCAGTCATGGAAGACTTTCAGCGGCAATTTCGGAAATACATGCGAGGTGCAATAGCCAGGTCTCCAAAGAAGGGGGCCGCCAGCTCTGTCGTTTCTCCAGCCTTGTACCACTAATGCAAGCCGCACCAGTTTTTTTTTTTAAATATTGAAACAAAGGGGTGGAAGCTATCTTATGTGTTGTACAAGCCTACTCTGGTAAATTGCACTAACTCAGTCTTTTATAAAAACCGAGTGGCATTCATATCACATGGCTTTCAACTACGATGGTCTCCTGCCACATTTAGAAACCCTCTTCTTCACCAAGCATCCAAAGGGTCCACCCACATTCCGCGACACGCTTAAAAGGGCCGCGAGAACAAAATCCAAGTTTGTTCAGTTTGAAAGAACTTTGGTAGATCACTCAGCTCCATTCCAGCCACGAAAGATGCTTTTTAACTGGATAAATGTCAGAAATGTAGAAAAACTTTCAAATTTTGCCCGACAGTGACGCCATATAGGACAGCACAAAAAATGTGGTAATAAGTGTGCTGTCTGCACATTAGCATTCAAGTGAAGAGATCAAATGTAACTAGGGGCCCCACTACAATCACCCAGTCCTGTTTCGTAGCGTAAGCTACACTGGCCGAGGTTGAGCAGTTTCGCGTGGACCTTGAAGAGCCGTTCTGCGCGAGCACGAGGTGCATTGGATTTGGTTTGAATAGGATCGGAAAGGCTTGGATTGGATTAAATTGGATTTTGTTGGATGAAATCTAATCCAATTGGAGTACGGGTGTGTAGAGAGTTGGGTCTGCACATTCGCCGGTCTGCGCATTCCAGAGGAGTGACGTCATAGCCGCGGCAGACGCACTAGCGCCGGCGCGTGCCTAGCTGTGCGCCTCCGTTGCGCAGTAGCCAAGTCTGACGCTGCTCCGGAGCCGCTTGATAGCCGTTTCGCGTGGCTCCTGGAGAGCCGTGCTGTGCATGCGCGAGGAGCAGTGACTGGACTGGACTGGATTGGACCGGATTGGATTGAATTGGATTGGATTGGAAATCGTTTAAGCAGCAGTAAGCATGATAATCAGCTAATCCTAGACAACCAGGGAACCTAAGAATAACCAGCTGAACCTTAGCTCACGCTACGTATATCCTGCCATAGCTGAGCTAAGCCACTGCTAATTTTTTTAGCAGTGGCTTCGGTTGGCAGACGCCAATCACAAAAAATTTCGGGCCATCTCCACTAATGTGAAACCTGGGGAGGGGCGAAGCATGCAGTGTGTAAGTGTATTTTTGGCGCCTTGCCGTTCTTGCCAACGGAGATGAAACCGTTGGGGGGTACAACAGGTATACAGCTTTGCTGTAAAAGTCTCTTGTCTTTGAAGCACGAAGCTCTCTAGCACGAGGCGTAAACGAGTGTCCCGGTGCTTTGGTACTGTGACTACATGAGACGACAATTACGATGATGACAGGAGACGCCACCAGCCCCAGCCCCTAAAAAAATAAAACAAGATTCTGTGGCACTGTAAAGACGTCAGTGGAGGGTAGCTGGGGAAACGTCACTTCATCTCTTTTCCTTAAAATCTCGGTTAATCGTTTGCAGCTTGCGATAAAATTGGTAACACTATTATCAGGACAAAGCAGCCTTTTTAATGAACCGATCTTTAATTTGCCTTCATGGACCAAATTACACCGTGCAGGACAACTGCAGCATAATACAAGATGAAACGCTTCGTTTACACCTGCTGCAAGTTGCTTCTTGACTGGAAGCAGCAGCATGGATTCTGTCCAAACAAATCAACATCCACAGCTGTTATTAACGTTGCGAATATCATTAATACTGCACTGAATGAAGGAAAAATGGCTGTCGGCATACGTTTAGATGTGCGAAAAGTTTTTGACACTGTACATTATGGCATACTTCTCAAGGAACTTCATTGTTATGGTTTCCGGGATTCTTCTCTAAATTTGATTCAAAGTTGTTTGTCCCAACGCATACAATGTGTTTGCATAAATGGTACTTGTTCAAATTTTCTAGCCATAGCAGCTGGAGTGCCTCAGGGTTCCGTCTTGGGACCTATTCTATTTTCTCTTTATGTAAACGATTTGCCGAATTGCTTAGTAAAAGGGGAAGCCATGATCTACGTTGATGACAGGGTTATTTTATTCGTATGAAATAGGATTGCGAAGCTAGAAATTTCATTTATACCTGCTGCAAGTTGCTTCTTGACTGGAAGCAATAGCAAACACGCTCTGCTGCGAGTAACACCTGCAAACATGGTGTGGTTGCACACGCATGCTCTGAGTACCCTCCAAAAACGGCTCCAACTCCAGCATCAGTTGAGAGAAAAACGCATTGGTTTGAATGAACTTCAAATGAAACTCAACAATGGCTAAATCAGGAGCGAGATATCCAAGTTCGCTTCTCAACAACTTAGTCAATTGCAAGGCTTGGTAACCTCGTTGCCACCTAACGACTGGGGCAGCAGTGGTGGCTAGTGTCCACATAGCCTCCCCCAACTGCTTTTTATCATGGCGCCTGTGTGACTGAGCAGCAAATGTCGCACAACAAACTCAATCAACAGTATCATTAAATGAACTCAACAAGCATTCAGTGGTTCACCCGTGAATGCCGAAGCGACAAGACAAATTCAGCATAATTCGCTTTGTTGCACGGAAAAGTCCCAACAAAGCTACTCACTTGCAGCATGCTCCTTCCTGCAAAAGGTTTACTTTGATGCCAACATCTTACATCCTTCGCTGACACAAAAACAATCATTATAATCACCATAAGCCCGTTTTTGTCCACAGTGAGATGAACACCTCTTTCATATCCATCCAACCATTCCTATCTTGTGATGCTTTCGACCCCTCCTTGCCCCTGAATTTTGCAACTTTATTTCTCCATTAAGTCAATGCCCTTCTCCATTAAGTCAATGCCCTTGTCCCACCTTTAGTAATCGCAGGTAAATGAAAATAATGTTCTGCCCCACCCAGGACGCCATTAAGTGCCTTAGGCAAGGCAGTAAGGATATGGCTAGGGTTCTGCGTTTTCGGATAAATCCGATAAAATCCGAAAAACACTCGCCGGTAAAAATTTTGCGAATTCGGATTTATCCGAAAAACTCCGAATTCAGTGACAGCCGCCTGTGAAAACCAGACTACCCTTTATCTTTCCTTGTCATCTTCGAACAACTCTTCCTATTTTATTTTCATGTTTGCACTTTTGTTCGTTCCACTTACGAACGTTCCCAAGCTTCACAAAGGGAGTCGCTTTGGACCCTTATGAAAAACGAGATCTCTCCCCACAACAATAGTCGAACCAAGGTCAACCACTTCTCACCTTCCCTGCCACTCCACTTCGGGCCTTTTTCCCAGATATGTTCTTTCCCTAGAATTTCATTCGCCCTTCTCTGACCTCATTTCACTAAAGATTGAACGTTTGAGTAAGCGCAAAGGAACAAGGACGAACGAAGTGGACGGGACACAGCGGTACTATCAACTCGTTTATTTTCCCTGTGAATCCAGATTTTATACGGGACGGTGCACTGCGAACGAAAGAAAAGTGGGAAAGAGGAGGAGCACAAGCAAATACAACAGTAAAAACTAAAAACTACAAGTGGAGGATGACAGTTCAAACACCCGCCTTAAAAAAGGCACTTTAGGAAGGAAAAAAACTAGTGATTGGATAAAATTGCAGTACTTTCTTTGTCAGTGTTATGGAAGCTGTGCTGACGCATTTGTCTTTCAATGAAACAATCTGGTAGGCCTCGATGATTTCTCTCAAAAGCTGATCCTGGTGTCGGCCAACAATGCAGTTTCTATCAAAATGTGGCCTACAATGGACCGACGCCTCAGTGACGAGTTTTGGCGCGGAAGTCGACTGCACGCTTGATATTATTTACGAGGAGAAGCGCTTGTACGCTGTTAACAGCTTCCATGAGTACTACGGTACTGTAGCTGAGAAAGGGAGCCAGACCGTCCAACGAAATATTGCGGACCACTTGCAATACACCAGCGATTCGTTTTGGTATTGGGTGCAGATTGTCAACCCGAACGTGAAGGCAGAACTACCTCACATGTTCTAGATCTACAAGCACTTGTTCACAGTGGTCATGCAGCGAGAGCACATTACCCAGCTAGAAAGAGAGTTCCTGGCATATCAGGCCTACGTTGTGAAGGTAATTGTGGAGCCGGTACAGTTTTGGCAGATGCATGCACGAGGATTCGCCCACCCTTTCACGTTGCGTACTGGATTTGCTGGGCCTTCCCATATCTAGTGCCAATGTCGAAAGAGCATTCTCAATGTTTCGAGTGGTCAGCCCGAAGGAGCGTGCTGCGGTGACAGACACTAGCATTGGAAAATACTACAACAAGTTGTAAATGGATGTCACCACGAATGTTGCAAATATTGACTCTGCAATAAAAATGTCTCTGCTGTTTGATTTCTTTTATTGTTCTACATGGCATTTCTTAACGATCAATACTCTACGACCCTAATAATCCGAAAAACTTCGAATTCTGTGTACTCTGAAGGGACGCTCCGAAAAACTCCGAATTTGCAAAAATAAACAAACTCCGAAAAACCCCCTCCGAATTTGCTCAGAAATAAACTCCGAAAACGCAGAACCCTAGATATGGCACTCAAAAAAAATGAAGGAAGCTCAGAGTAATGTGCAAGACTTGAAGGTAGCGAAGCTGTACGCAAACTTCACGACCACCATGAAGGTTTAAGTCCGTGATTGCAGCCGATTTGGTTCTTCGCTGCCGCAACGATATTTACTCCTTCATTGTTGCTATAAGTGCTATTCGTTGAAAAGTTTAGCGGTCAATTTCTTCACCTCGCAACACTGGAAACGGCCACAAACATAGCCGATGAGCCAAGGACACGGCGTGGCTTGGGCCACTGCGCCCACACACACACACACACACACACAAAAAAAAAAAAAAAAAAAAAAAAAAAACACCGCCGTGCGTCATCTGCTCCGTTCCAATCCGATTCTAAACAGTGGCATCAACAGAGAAAATTCGGGAAACCTGGCAGGTATGTTAATCGCACTCACATTGAACTCGAGGGAATACTGTGTGTTCGGTGAGGTAGAGTTTGTAACGTGAAACAGTCATGTGTTTCACAGTTGTGCTTAGCATGGACAAGTACCGCCATCCTGCGGAGCCCGACGTAACGAGTGACGACGCACCATGGCCGGGCTAGAGCAGCAGCCGGCGCTGTGTTGATACGGCCTTCGCAGCGGCGGCGGCGGTGGTGAGAACAATGCAGCCCCGTCTCGACGAAAGTTCCGCCACCAACGCGTGCACGTCACTGCCCTAGCCCAGCCGTGGGTGCACTCACACGGTTGCATGGAGGAGAAGAGGGGTGCCTGATCTGCGGGCCGTGCGCACAACGTCGCCTAGCAACAGACGCTTGGACACAGATATGGCGGCGCACACTTGGTTGCCTGCATGCATTCCGCGCCATTGAATACCGGCTATAAGTGTGAGGTTCTTTCATTTTTTTGGAAGTGATAATCATTGGACATCACCTTGGAGGGGTGTACCCTATGACGTGTCTTTCTCATTCTGAGCAAGTGTTCCCACAATTACGGCAAGCGCTGGAGTTTTCCTTTTTTCGGCCAATCTTGGCCAATCTCCCAAGTGAGTATGCTTGGCTTCACAAACGTGCGCAGAAGATGCTGGGCGGTCGCCACGAGGCACGCACACACGAGTGCTAGGCATTTTCTTGGTTTTGTTAACTGCCGGGCGGTCGCCGTGAGGCCCGCGCTCACGTGCCGGTGCTCAACAATTTCTTGGTGTTTTTAACTGCGGACACAAAAATTTACGATTTGCTAAACAGCTTCACTGTTGAAACCGAGCCTGCGATTTACTCAAAAATATTTATTCTACACTGCTAGCATCTATTAGGAAATACGAAGTGAGGCTTTTAAAGAGTATCATGGAACATGCACACCCAAGTCAAGCTCTACGCAGTGCAACAACCTAACAGAACTCAATGCTCGATTCTTTTCACCATGTGACAGTTTGATGTTTTGATCGATTGTTAATGTCTCCCCCTTTAAGTGGTGATGACCTTTGTCATCTCTCTCTCTCTCTCTCTCTCTATCACACACCACACCACACCACACCACACCCACCACCACCCACCACCCACCCACCCACACCACCCACCACCACCACCACACACACACACACACACACACACACACACACACACACACACACACACACACACACACACACACACACACACACACACACACACACAAATTTAAAAAACCTGATCTATCCATTTCGTACTACTGTATCAACTTAAGCGCTGCTATCAGTGGCGCGCTCGAATTAACTTTCACCATCAGCATTTCAATCTTCTGTTGGTCGCCTCTACGGCCTTGAGGTATGCAGTAAGGCAGAGTGCCGGGGTACCTACATCACGTAATAACGTCAAGCCAATACACACCACAGCGTATTCCCCTACCATGGCCTCCTGAGTAAACACGGCTTACTAAGACATTCTTAGAAGGTTTCACAGCCGAGGAATTATAATCAGCTTCACATCCCAAGCTGGCTTTGTGTCACAGTGACACACATCAATTGCACCACACTGCCGTCGCAGTAGAAATGCGAGCTCTCGCGTAAATACCCTAAATTGCATGTTATTTGCGAACACTGTCAGTTCCCCGACATGAACATACTACCGTATTTGTCCGTAAATAACTCGGCTTCAAATATAACGCGAGGGGGACACTTTTGGTCCAACAAAAAAAAAAAAAAAAGGTTATATTATGCATATAATGTAAAGTAATACAAGCGGAAACAACAATGAAAAGGTGGTTGCCCGGAGCGAATGCGTACCTCTTTGGTACCGCCTTTATCAATGTCATACCCACGCGGAATGTCCAAAAAGATTATAGAGTCTCACCGGCATTCGCAATCTGACATGTGAGGTACTTGCGTTCCCTTCTCATCTTAAAGACGTAACTCTGAAACTCGGCCAGTTTTTCTTCGCACTCGGCCGCGAGCTTCTGGAAGATTGACGTTTGTTGGCGAAGCGAGAATCCCGCGGGATGCATGAATTTTTGTATGCAAGAGCAACTGGCCTTGAAGATGTCATGAGGCGCACCGGCCTCACGTGCAAGCTTTCTGGCTTTGAACTGCACGAGCTCAGCATTTACACACAATAACTGGCCGCCACGTTCGTGGACGACTTCTGCCAGGTCATTCTTGAGCTTAGCGTAGCGGCCATTCTTCGATCCATGGCACGCTTTACAGAGTCGGTGCGGCTTGAAAGATGCGATCACGGCACTTCGAATGGTTTACTCGCTTAGTCCGAGATGCCAGGCCGCATTTGAAGTCTCCTGTTCTACGAACAGCAGGATCGCCCGTTTCTGAAAAGCGGCGTGTACTGATTTTGCTTGTCCATTGCAGCGCTATTAAGGCAGAAGCAAGTATGAACAAAACAAAGCACAATAAGGAGCCAATGCGCCGCACGCGCGGTAGCGCTCGCCTCTCGGCCGGACCGCCTGGTCATGTGACCACTACCAGCGTAGCCAATGGCGTTATCGGGAGAAGCCGGCGTCGAAGTTGCCACCGCTCTCGGCAGAAAAAATCCGAGGGTAGGGCAGTGGGTTCGCGGTTCACGTTCTATGCATAATAGTACGAGGCGTGTGCCAGCACGAAGGCATTTGAACAAAAAAACGTGAGAAAAAAAAAGCTCCAGATTTGTTTGAGCGTGAATATAATGCGAGACGCGCTTTGGAGGCACAAATTGGGGGAAAAACATTCACTTTACACTTGTGCAAATACGGTATTATTCTCCAGCGCGTTCAAACAGTGGTCTGAGGACACTGCGAAGAATTCGTGTAGCTTACCCCGTGCATGCATGTGCGTGCCTGACTTGTGCGTACTGGTGTGTGACAATAACACTTACACCATTTTCACCATATGGCATAATCAACCCCTCCAAATATTTATTAAGCTTTCGCCCCTTTTTTTGGGAACTTATAAAAAAAAAATTCAAGCCTAAGTGCGCTTACACCTTGAAGCCACTGGAACTGACAGAATTCAAACACATGATTCTGCCTAAGCACAAAAATGCATTTTCAAAACAAGTCTTTTGAGCGGCGCTACGCTGGTCATAGAGTCACAAATCTCTACAATAAAGCAATGGCAATGGCTGTCTTAACGTCGACACACCCTGTTAATGGAGATGCGCATGATGTTACCTGATGGCGGCGGAAACTTCATTTTCGGAGGTACGCATCTACGCACTCGCACACGTTATGTTCATATGATGATGATGATCATCATCCAAACACTGTGTCCACGGCAGACCAAATGCCAAGATTTCTCTAATTGTGCAATTATCATAATTTGTTGGTATAAAATGCTTCTAAGAATGTTTTAAGAGCTGGTAAAGTCATTTGAACAGCTCCAACATTAACAACCTAGACACAATGAATTTTGTGTTTCACAAAAATTCTTACCACAAATGCGGTTTGGTTATAGTAAAGTTCGACAGCATTTATGCACTACAGAGGCTCTGCAGAATTCCAGTACTTTACAGAATCACATGAAAGCCCTGCAAATTCAACGGGAAAGTCATTATCCCCAGTGTAATATGTTTCATGAGAGATATTTGACAACTGTTCAACAATACCCGTGAGCATAAAAACCAAAAGCTGCGCATCATTTCATTTACAAATACTAGTCCCCCAGCATTCATAAACTCACACACACACACACACACATATGCCAACACCTTCAACTCTGTTTACGTTACCACCATTTCAAATACTGCAAAGCTGCAGACCAACTGCATTAATCTACTCACTCAAGGCAAAAAACAGACAGTTGCGTACTCCAGCAACACAAGCACTGGAAAAAACGCAGGGACAAGAAAACCTAAAGCAGACTACTTTCGTGTGCCTATTTACATAGCCTAACCTACAAACCATCATCTCTCAGCCCAAATAAAAAAAGGGCAAAACGTGCAAAATGTTGAGCAGGTTCAGACATAAGGGACATAAGGGTTGTATCTACGTAAGGCATCTTTATATTCTTGTTTGCCAATTTGAGCTTAAAGATTTGGAAGCACCATTACACGGTGCTCTTAGCTGATTATTCCACACTGTTTCGTTTGTTGACGGACAAACAAAACTGAGACAGCACCCAACAAACATTCGTCAAACCACTCTTCCATTTCTCCTGATGGAAAAGCAGCCATGAAAATCGCACGCAGAACATAAATCCGTTTGCATTGCTTTTGTGTCATAGTTTCGTGCCATACACTGCTGCACTGATGTTACACAACCACCTTTAACCCTTTCAGGGTCACGGACATACATGTACGTCCTCTGCAAACACCTTCAAAATGGTCAATAACGTACATGTACGTCATTGCTTGTATGTTGAAAAAGCGCGCTTTTTTTGCCAACTTCTCTTGCTTGGCATGTGCTGCCACACTGCGGAAATACGTCAAATAATTTTCTTGTGCCGATGGCTCTTCTTTTTTTTTTTTTTATATGATTTACTCTAGCGGCGCGCCGGCTATCGTTTGCGCATCCGCTAACGAGGGGGCGCGCTGGGTATCGCCCACCGGGCGCCTCTCGCTTCTTGCGCTTGCCACAGACCAAGGTCGCCTGCGAAACTGATGAGGCGCTTTTCTCCTTTTTTTGTATTTTATAGGAGCGGTGCGCCGTCTATCGCTCGCGCATCCGGCCGCGCGCGCGCAGCGGCTGGTTTCGGTATTGTCCTCCGGGCGCTTCCCGCTTTTTGCGCCCGCGAAACTGATGTCTATCTGATTTCGATTCACTCAAAAGGTGCCGGCTTGTTACTCTCTCGTTTTTATTTAGAATTTTTCTTGTGTTACTCATGAATAAACCACATGTATGTAACAACACAAACGATTTTTTTGTCACTTTATGGTCACCCTAAAAAAATTAGGATATTTTTTTTCTCGAAATAGATTCATCCGAAGAATTTAAATCAGCAATAACAAAAATCGACCCTGGGGGGTCGCATTCGGCGAAAACATTCGACCTTCAAAGGGTTAAACACCTAAAAGCCTACCTTGTCCGCTTAAAAATGAAGCGATTCTACAACAACGAAAGGCCACGGTGCATTTTTTCTGTGCACGGCAGGATGATTAAAATGAGAAATCAAGAACAAACTGCCTTGAGCTCAATTTTGCTGACCTGCACCATAAGTATGCCAGGTCTTGCTAGTTTCAGCGGGATGCTTTCAGTAAGCAAAGTCGCAACAGTTCAGTCTTAACAGCGATGAAAACGATTGTTGTTTTGCTCATTCAATCACTGCACTGCCCACGACTTCGAAGGCTGCATGAATTGCTTAGAAATAAAAAGGTGCAAAAAATTTCGCATTTTAACTCCTCCAAGCAGGATATTTGTAGCTTATTTATCAAGAGCAAAGAGTCCGATGCGCTAAGGCACAAAACATACTGTGGGGATCTTTGTCTTTGCTCTCAAAACCAAGAAACTTGGGATAAATGGGATTGAATCGTGACAAGAAGCTTTTTAGTAGCTGGAGAGTCCGACAAGATAATGTAAAACTAGTTCCTGTAGTCCAGCAAATATGGACTATGATGGGGTGCTTTGTCTTTGCTCTTGAAACAGGGAAACCTGGCAAAAAATAAAACACATGTGACAAGAAACCTTTTGGAGCTTGAGAGTCCGGAAAGATAATGTAAAATCAGTTCCCGTGGTCCAGCAAATACGGACTATGATCGGGTGCTCTGTCTTTGCTTTTAAAACAAAGAAAGTTGGCAATGAATAGAACTCAAAATGTGACAAGAAGCTTTCTTGTAGCTGGAGAGTCCGACAAGATAATGTAAAACAAGTTCCTGTAGTCCAGCAAATACGGACTATGATGGGGTGCTTTGCCTTTGCTCTTGAAACAGAGAAACCTGGCAAAAAATAAAACAAAGGTGACAAGAAACCCTTTGAAGCTTGAGAGTCCGACAAGCTAATGTAAAACTGGTTCCCGTGGTCCACCGAATACGGACTATGAGGTGCTTTGTCTCTGCTTTTGTTTTAAAACAGAAAAAGTTCGCAGGAAATAAAAAAAAACTCAAGCGCGACAAGCCGCACATCTGTAGCTTGAGAGTCCATCACACGAACGTAAAACGAGCACTCACAGTTTATCAAAATATGGACTATGTGGATGCTTTCTTCTCCTTGCTCTTCAATCATAGAAGTGCAGCAACAAATAAAAACTGGCACTTAAAAAGCAATCAGGAGCCGCAAAACACATCTCAACAATTAGCATCAAACTCTGAGTCGCGTCCACCGGCCTTTCCAAACCACTGTCATCAGGCTACTAATGTTTCATTCAGGAACCACTGAGTCCAGAAAATAAGAATACAAATAAACGAGTCGGCGATCAGCGAGCAGCTAGGAGTGCAGAATTTCGGCAACTCGCTCTCTTTCACCTTTCACGCAACAAAGCTACCCTCTAGTTGCCACATTCATAATTTTTTCTTGTACCAGCCTACTGACCGTATCATTCTAGCACCACGGAGCCTGGAAAAAAAAAAAAAAATGAGTCGGTAGCGCATGAGCAGTTAGAAGCGCAGAAGTCGAAAACTTGCTCTTTCAGGCAACGAAAAGCTACCCTCTAATTGTCACACGCACAATTTGTCCAACCCTTGCACACGAGGAAAAATGCCGCAGACATTCACACAGGCAGCGGGCACCAGAGTTACTTGATATAGGAGCTGCGAAACTCCCCATAGGCCCCCCCATGCACCAAAAAGTGGCCCTGCGATTGGTCCACTGCCTTGGATCTTGTTTTACAGTGGCGCCATCTTTTGGTGACAAAATAAACTACACAACGTGCTTCGCCGCTCGACGACTTGGGCGAAAAAAGGTATTTGCGCGCTTACGTAAATTTGTTACGCCAAAGGAGCCCGATGTGCTCAACTATGCGAGTGTTTTATATACACAGGAAGCAAGAGTAGTAAAAGGAAATGCGACCATGGGTCAACCGTCGCTTGCGCACTGTCGCCTGCTGCGCGTCGTCTGCTGCGCGTCCTTTTCGGTCTTCTGGCGGCAAAAAAATAAATAAGTTGCTTCGACGGCCTTATGCAAGCTGAAATTGATTATTTAGAGCCGCTTGATCGCCTACTAGATTATTTTTGGCATACAATGAGCTGTAGGCCAAACGATAACTCTAAATTTGCTACTTCAGTTCGGACCTATGTTGTGCTGGAGTGCCCGCACAAGCGCCAATTGGTCGAGGCAGATGCGCGGACACAGAAACAATCGCAACCTACAAGCCGGAGTTTAGCTAGCAATTAATAACTTACAAAAGCACAAAAATAAAGAATTATGCATGTTTAAAACAAAATTTAACGTTAAAGTGTCAGTCTGAATAACTAGTTTGTTTTTTGGATAGTGCATGCGGCGGCCGCAGTGGCGCCACAGTACGCACGGTCTAGATGCGAACCGTTTTTTGAGGTGGAGTTCCGCAACTGCCTACATCGAAGAGCTCTGGCGGGCACAAAAAACACGGCAACCGTCCTCAAGAAACTACGGCGGGGGCGGCGGGTCATTTGAGGTTGACCGACGTTGGAACCTGGTCTAGCGTGTGGTACTGGTGCTGGATTCCATCGTCCAGAACCTTGACCACGCGGAAGCCGTGTCCATCGTCGCCGAGCTGTGCTCCGATGGCCGAGGTCACCACCAACTCCATGTCCTTGTAGAAACCGCCGGCGTTTCGGTGGTAGTGGCCGCAAAAGATGGCTCGCACTCCTGCATTTTTTTTGATAGCATGCGAGAAAGCAGAAACGTTTGAGTGAGATGACGGCACTGAGCACTCGAGGAAATCAAGACAGCACAGTAAGCGGCAAAGTAAAACGATCAAAGGGGCTATGAAGGCAAGATACAAGTTTTGTTCGTTAAAGGAGCCATGAAGAGAAAACACAAGTTTGGTTCATTCAAAAGATTGTCTCGTTAGAATCATACTGACACCACTTTTAACGTAAACTTCGCTCAAATAAGCTACATAATTAGGAAAAACGGTAATGGTCATGCGACCCACCAGCTCATTTCCCGCAACAGAACCTATGATGTCACATGAGCTAAGCTCTGCGATTGGCGGAGGCTGGTAGAAGCAGACGCAAATTAGGTAGAGCTTACAAACTAGATGAACGAGCGAGTTGCGCTTAAATTTAGGGCACATTCTTTACAAACCAATAAGAATGATGGGACAAACAGTGGAAGTTACGAAAGCACATGTAAACATAGAAGTACTGATGCGTTCTGCTGTTCGTACTGCGCACAGCATGCTTGGTTTAGCTGCACAGCACTACCCGGGCTTGGGGTTGTTCTCAGACGACACTGGCCGATTGACGCAAGCAACGGTGTCTTACGTGACCCCATTTGTCGAGCGAGCACTGTTTCAGGAACGAATATTTTCTCCCAGAACAAAAACAAGCCAGGTTTAAATGCGGGCAAAACAAACCAACGCTTGCCACGGTATGGTGGCGCCATCTAGGTTACGGAACGTAAAGAAACGCGAGAACAAACCAACACCCGCTGTACAGGGGTGGAGACAACCTTTGAACGGTCCCGTGCCGCCGCAATTGGGCCAACGGGCTCAACGCGTTATTCTGTTTCGTTTCCCACGAGACCTAGCAACGCGAAACAGACAATATGATTCAAACTTCTTCAGTAAACCGCGTTGCGGCGATAATTTTAGCGCGGTTTTGACACAATGACTTGCTTCGGCGGCGAGCGAGCAACCGAAAATGGCGGCGCCAGCGTATACGTGTCTCTACCCTGTACGGCGGATGCGTGAATGAAGGTACTCTAGGCTGCAGAGCGGTCGGTTCCTGTGATGTCACTTGGGACCACGAAAACGCACGATTGAGCGGGAAAATCAAAATTTTAACCTAAATTATTTAATTTCTCAGTGAATAAAGCACCGTTTGTATCCGGACAAGCGCTGGGGGCACTATAAAACACGAAATCTTTCGAATAAAACCAACTTGCATTTTCTCTTCATGGCTCCTTTAAGAAGGGACACTGGTTTTAAAAAAACTTTGCTTTAATTTTCAAGTGAACTTCATGAAACTTGTCAGACTTGCTGTTTTTTTCCCACTGATTTCAAATATGCCATTATTTTCTCACTTGATCAATTAGTTCCCAAGATAATTAAAGGTAATTAGCCATTTTTGGCCAAACAAAGGACAAAACAGTGTTAGTCATGACACTGTAATAGTTACATTTTCCAATACTACGAACCCCGATGAATGCAATAATAAAAGTTTTTTGATGCACCACCTGGAACTAATTTTACAGCTCATTAAACTGTGGTGTTTGAAATGGGCATTTGAAATGGTTCCTTGCCACTGGTGCCACCAAAGTTTAATAATGAGCTGTAAAATTAGTTCCAAGCGATGCACCAAAAAACTGCTTCGATTATTGCGCGCACCAGGGTTCATAGTATTGGAAAATATAAAGATTACGGTTTTATGACCAACACTGTTCTGTCTTTTGTTTGACCAAAATGGCTAATTATCTCTAATTATCTTGGAAGCTAACTAACCAACTGAAAAAATAATGGCGTATTTGAAATCATTGGGAAAAAAAAGCAAGGCTGACAAGTTTCATGAAGTTTACTTGGAAATTAAAAGAGTTGTTTTAAGGCCAGTGTACTCCCTGAAAAAAGACTGCTTTGACATGATAGGAATGATACTAATGTTATCACAAACTTCAAATAATGGAGATATAAAGGACAACAGATAAAGCAGAGGTGACTCCTAGCCCCCTTTACAGCAAAAGAACCGACAATTGGGCGAGTTGGTACTTATTCATCTTCCCTAACAGCACGCACACACGAAGACTAAGGCAAAGAAGGGGACAGGACGAGCGCTGACTCACAACTACTTTTTGATTGAAGAAAGACACGAAATTATAGACTAACAAAACACCAGTTGGGCATGACAATACAAAGGGAAAACATCAGATCAACACAAAACAGGATATGGATAACTGAAGCCAACTCATCAATAGGTGACGCCGCGGCAAGAAACAAAACAAAACTTCCCCGGTTATCTAAAGACTCGAATTCCTCGTGGCTAAGCGATATCGACGGACGGCTGATGCACGTTTTGCACAGTTTGGAGATACGGTAGGCCTCCACCACCTCTCGGGTCATCCTATCTTTATGTTTAAATAGCACTTTTGTCTGTCTGAAATGAGGGTAGCACTGTAAAGAACAGGTTTCACAATGCATTGAAAGGTGCGCCTGCGTGTCCTTTTTAATGCTATGAGGCGTGCCGTAGTGGAGGGCTCCGGATTAATTTTGACCACCTGGGGATCATTAACGCGCACCGAAATCTCATGCAGACTGGCATTTTTGCTTTTCGACTCCATCAGAAAAGCGGCCGCCGAGGCCAGGAATTGAACCCGCATCCTCGTGCTCAGCAGCGCAACGCCTTAGCCACTGACCCACTGCCGCTGGTCATAATTACAGAGGATGCGAACATATCAACATGTGGTGACACACACGAAAACAACCCGAAGGTTTCTACAATTTCATACCAAAACAAGGTGCTCATAACAGATAGAAGTGAACGGCCTTCCGGGAGTGTCGGTTAACTACGGGTTGGAGGGAGACAGACAGACAGACAAAGAACTTTATTATAGGCCCTGAGGGACTATCCTGGATGGCCGCTAAGGGTCCTCTTCAGGTAGTCGCTGGCCACACCCGCTTAGGTGGTGAGAGACCTGGGTCTTCCGCCCTCTCGCAGGCCCTCTGGACAGCCAGGAGTTACTTTTGAGGATCGTTGCTCGAGAGAGCATTCGTCCATTCGTGCTCGGTGCCGAAGTCCGTGGCCGTATGTAATGCCGGACATTGCCAGAGCATGTGTTTAAAGGAGCCATGAAGACAAAATACAAGTTGGGTTTACCGTAATTACCCGATTCTAACGCGCCCCCCGATTCTAACGCGCACCCTATTTTCCTGGCAAAAAAAAACAGAAAAAACTTGCACTTCTGATTGTAACGCGCACGGAACTTTGTGAGCAAGAAAAACGAATGCGAGATAAACGGGCGATTTATTTCTCGAAGTAATCTCACCCATCTCCCTCCTTGTCGCTCTCCGCTGACCACAACATCTCGTCCTTGGTGCGGTCAAGCGCGTTCGCGATGCCACACTTCATAACGAACGTTCAACCATGATCGATGGGATCGTGGCCCACGTCCTGCGAACTTCTTTAGAGGCGCACGCTTCAGCCGACCACTCGTTTTGAACGCGTGAGAGCCGCTGCTGCCATTGCTGTTATCAAGTGCGCAAGTGGAACAATTTGACGATTTGTGTGAACGCCGATAGAAAAGCCGGGCCGCCTATGCTTCCTGCGTCCGAAAAATTGTTGCTAAAAGCTTTGGTGCCATCCTGAGATGGCGATGGGCAAGACGAAATTTCCGTTGTTTCGGCAGTTTTGGTTTCGTATCCAATTCTAACGCGCATGCGATTTTTCGACCTATTTTCCCGGAAAAAAGGTGCGCGTTAGAATCGGGTAATTACAGTATTAGAAAGACTGCTTAGTCCTGATAACAATGATACCAATATCATCGCAATCTTCGAACAAATAATGGAGATATAAAAGAAAACGTGTGAAGCAGTCGCGACCCCCTAGTCAATTTCCCGCAACTTTTCTGTGACGTCACGGAACCTTGTTTGTGCGATTGGCGGCCGCCTAACTGACCTGTCGCGATGACACATGACTGGACGCCTGTAATGGGGCCTCTGGTTCCATTTGACCGCATCACTCGAATGCTAACGTGCAGCTAACGCACTGAAATTATGTTTTATTGTTGGCCGTATATGACGTCATTCTTGCTCATAACAAGTCACTGTGGCGCAAAATTTGAAAGTTCTTAAATACTTCTTGCTTTTTTTCGTTAAAAAAACATCTTTTGGGGCTGTAATGGAGGCTGAGTGAGATACTGAATCCTAGTTTTTTTTTCAAACTTACACGAAGTTGTATTTTCCCTTCATAGCTCCTTTAAGATTGCAGTAAGCCTCTGGGCAGTTAAGGCAATGAGGTTCGATGGAAGGCAGGATAAGGATGAACCTGCTCCTAGTGGGGAACGTATTCATCTGTAGCATTCGGAAAGCTATGGATTGTGATCGCGTGAGCTTGGGGTGAGGTGTTGGGAGTGTCCTGAGTGATAGCTGATAATGGGAAGAGTTGGCGACGTACCGGCGTTGTGGAACTTCTCGAGCATGCGTAGCCTCAGCTCGAGCACGATGTTGAAGTACTCCTTGTCCTCGTCGTACTTGCCGCAGGAACCAGGGGATGTGCTGGAACACCAGCACGTGCTTTGGCCCCACTGCCCGGGCTCGGCAAGCTGCTGGTCCAGCCACGAGTCCTGCTCCTGGGCAAGCTCTTGCACCTGTCACGGAGGGGGACAACAGAGAACACGGTGCCGCCCAGTTCAGATCCCCCTGGCACTCCACATTCGAGGAACCGCAAAGATGATGACACGCTATGACCAGAGGGACCACAAAGACGAAACACAAGCTTGGTTCAGTGAAAAGGCTTCCTGTATTTAATATACATACAGGGTGTTTCACCTAACTTAGCCAGAGTTTAAAAATGTTTTGATGCACTCTAAGACGACGCAACCAAATGCATGCTGCTAACTTTTCTATGTGGTTTCTCACGCTATTTTTTTTAATGTTGCCTAATTAGATCTGTAGGAGGGTTTGTAACTGGGCTAGTTGGTTCATTGCATGAAGTTGAACAGCGCAGGGACGGGACTAAGAGCAGAGGCGACAAACACGGGCGCTAACAACTGTTTATTTTTGGAAGGAAAGAACATTTACACGGATACAAAAATTAGCATGGTTATCAGAGAACGGATTAAGGCATGGCAAACAGGCAGGGAAGCTCTTATCCAGCATGCGCACGAAGATATAGGCGAAACGTGGGCTCCTCTTATCCGGCAAGATATGCGAGTTCCTGGTCCAGCAAAGCCACCGACGGCGTGCTGACGCATGACGATCCTCTGCTGTGAATGAGGAATGCCTCGCATATTTCACGTGTGCGCTGGCCTCTATACCTTTTCAGGACACGGCAGGCTTCGAAATCAGGCACGCACGAATTGCAAGTTTTCACATGCTGGACAAGCATGCTGCCTGTCCCGGTTTTCAGCGAGTTGGCATGTTCATGCAGCCTGTCATTGAGACACCGTCCCCCGTCTGGCTGATGCACGACTTTTACAAGCTTCTTCGCATTGGACGAAGGGCGTGGCGTGACTCTTAGTGCAGTGCTGGCTTGCTTCCTCCTGGTTGACTCTCTTGCAAGGCCCGCCCAGCTTGTTGGGCGCTGAAAAAAGGAGATCCACACCAGAGCGGCCGACGATCTTCTTCAGGTTATGACTTACGCCGTGCACGCAGGGAATGACCCCTCCCCTCTCTTCTTATGCTCGTCTTGTGGGACCTTCTTTGTGTCCGTGTTGCGCAGATCACCCATGATTCTGTTGGCTACGCTGTGTAGGAGCGGTTATGTATACCCGGCGGAGAGGAGACGCTGGACTTGAGTGTGAAAACTAATTTCAACTAGAGCACTGCACGGGCCTGATTTTAAGGCCCGAGCCCGGCCCGAGCCCGCTTTGTGAAGCCCGAGCCCGACCCGGGCCCGTAACCCCGAGCCCGGGCCCGGCCCTGGCCCGGGCATTCATAAGTGAGCCTAGCCCGGGGCCCGGCCCGGGCCCGTCGTCTCAAGCCCAGGCCCGGCCGGGCCCGTCGTCTCAATCCCAGGCCCGGCTCGGGCCCGTCGTCTCAAGCCCACGCCCAGCCCGGGCACGGTATTTTTTTTTGAGCCTAGGGAGGGCCCACATGTGTGTGACCAGGCCTGGTCTTAGACGTTGTAGAAAATTTGTTTATTATATTTGGGCGAGTGTCTTCGTAGCGGGAAATCAGACGGAGCACCTAGTCTGTACAAGCACACCCTGAATTGTAACGCAAAAAATAAGGGTTTAAAAGTACACGTAGTTTAGCTCACACCATCTGCAGTTCACGCCCCATGGGCGTAATAATAGCTCGTATTCTTACACGAGAGATCACCTTTGATGACCAGACTCTTGGCAACTTCATGTGGTTGTTTCGGCCACAAGTTGGAGTTATCTTCGTGATATTCTTTTCCCCGGGGCTTCTCCTCCAAGCCGCAGCAGCGCTGAGGATCTCACCCCGGGTATCCTCAACCGACAGACTCAGCCTCCGATACAAAACTGTACATTTATTTACAGCCCGGCGGGCGACTAAAAAACAGGACTCGCGCGGAGCCCGAAGACAACGGACCGAGCTCTCCTGCGCCCGGGCCGCGTCTCTCTGTCTTCATCTTCCCTTCCTCCTGACGCTGACGGCCGGGGAAGAAGGAAAAGCCAGTTGTCTCCGTCGGTGGCCATCGCATGTGGTGGTGGTTAAGAGATCCGGTGCGCGCAGGCGCTCGAAATGCGCGGCGTCTCAAGGCGCCGCGCGACACGTGCATTTCATTTGTGCGCTGCTCGCCCCAGGGCCTTCCGCCAGTTCGTGCGTCGAAGCGCCCGACACCTCCACCACCACTGTGAAACATAACTTCAGGAATGTTTCACACACGAAACACGCACTACACACACTTTTGGCACGTGCACCATCGTTCCTTCAGTTTGACGACACAACAATCAGCACGGCCAGTGCCCCTTGACCCTGGCTGCAGGTCACCATGACAAAATAGGCACAATCCTCATCTAGCTCATTCAGAACGAGCGGCGGTACGCACCGGCCGTCGTCGTCCGAAAACGCTCTTGCCATGCGCCGCACACCCTCACACAACAGTATCAGGGGCCTTTCTCCTCCTCGCTTCCTCGCTCGGGAAGGGACCGCTGCCGCCTCGTCGGCCTGCGTTGCAGCCACGCTGCACTGCGGTGAAGCCGACTGACGCAACAGTATCGGGAACCCCTCTCCTCCTCGCTTTCTCGCTCGAGATGGGACCGCTGCTGGCTCGTCGGCCTGCGTTGCAGCCACGCTGCACTGCGGTGAAGCTGGCTGACGCTTCCTCCCCTTTCTAGGCGAACCCTCTGGTTCGGCCGCTTCTGCGCTCGGAGCGCCGTGCTCCACTACGCACTGCTGGTCAGCGTAATCAGGAGAAGGCAGCTTAGCGGTCACATTACCCCTGACACTGACTGTCGGTTCAGCTACGCCTGCAGTCCTACCTGTAACTGCCTGGGGCTGCATTACATAAGCAGCCGTACACTGAGTTACACTTTCCTCCTCCAATTCGTAGGAGCTCCCCATGGCGATCACATTTTCGCAACATGACATTTGGGGATCTCCAGAAACAAAAGATGCAGTGTGCGCGACATCAACTGCATCCGATTCCTCCCGTGATTCCCGGGCTGCTGCATCCTGCAAAGCTCTTGGCCGCTCGGCCATGCTCCCGGAATGTTCTGCGCCTCCGCACGATGCGACGACAGGCTCACGCGCAACTGAAGCCAGCCTCAGCCCCTTCAGTACTGCTGCTTTAAGAACTGCGTAGCTCTTCCGCTGCTCCCCTGAGAGTCCAGCTAGGCACCGTCTAGCCCTCACGCTCAAGTAGGGAAGAATTACCCCTGCTCGCCATTTTGGCGGCACACAGTAGGAGTCTAGCCTGGCCTCGGCACCAGCGAACCAATCTAGCACAAGCGCTTCCTGGGAGGGCATATCTACGAGCACCCCTTGCAGCATGCTCATGCAATCTAATCTACCATCCATCTCGCTGCACCCTCGTGCTTGCTGCCCGATCGGTGAGGCGGTGGCATTGTTAGCGCTTCTCAAACGCTCACTCCTTAGGCGTTCCGCTGCTAACTCCGCCTCAGCGACCTTTAATTTCGCCTGCAGTAGGGCCATCTCGTCAGCGAAAGACATGGCTGACCTAATTCTGACGCTCGCTGCCTCGTCAGCCCTCACAGTCAGCTCCATCTCACCATACCTAGCCAACCGCCCCCCATTATCTCAGGGCTACTCATGTAGCACCCCCTACATGTCATGGTGAACCACGCATCCAGGATCAAGGGAGGCACTGACCTGCATAGTTCGGTGCTTGTGGTGAGGGGCTGGATCCGTCGAGGTGGCGATACGTATCCATTTATGCGCGGCTCCTTCCGCCGGGGCGTCCACCAAACAATCGCCCGCTGACTTCTCGCCTGCCGACAGCTCGCTGCTCCTGCCGCTCCTCGTTCGGTGGTCTGCTGATGCCTCCACTGACCGCTGGTCAAGCTGCTTCTCCGCCGCTCAGCAGGCCGCAGACACTGCCTCGGTCTCCGATGAGAAGTACGCAGAGCGCCGGTCGAGCCGCTTCTCCACCTGGGTGGCGAGCTCGCTGCTCCTGCCGATCTCGTTCAGCAGACGGTGATTTCTCCGCGTGCCCCGTCCGTCGAGGGGCCCGTCTCGCCCGCCGGCTAGCTGAGTCGTCGCTGTTGAAGATCCTGTCGACTGCGCCAGTTATCTTCGTGATATTCTTTTCCCCGGGGCTTCTCCTCCAAGCCGCAGCAGCGCTGAGGATCTCACCCCGGGTATCCCTCAACCGACAGACTCAGCCTCCGATACAAAACTGTACATTTATTTACAGCCCGGCGGGCGACTAAAAAACAGGACTCGCGCGGAGCCCGAAGACAACGGACCGAGCTCTCCTGCGCCCGGGCCGCGTCTCTCTGTCTTCATCTTCCCTTCCTCCTGACGCTGACGGCCGGGGAAGAAGGAAAAGCCAGTTGTCTCCGTCGGTGGCCATCGCATGTGGTGGTGGTTAAGAGATCCGGTGCGCGCAGGCGCTCGAAATGCGCGGCGTCTCAAGGCGCCGCGCGACACGTGCATTTCATTTGTGCGCTGCTCGCCCCAGGGCCTCCGCCAGTTCGTGCGTCGAAGCGCCCGACAGTTGGTATTATTGAAATTTCTTGCTCTCCATTTGAATCCACGATTATGTACGTGCGTTGAAATATTTTCCCTGGAGTGGTTGTTAAGCGGTGGCGCTTGTCTAGCACGCGAGTTTGATTTCCAGCCACGGCAGCCGCATTTAGATTGGTTCGACATCTAAAACACACGTACACAGACATAGGTGCACAGCTCCAGGGTGGCTTATTTAATTCCTTCCCCGCTAGGGCATTCCTTGTACCCGTATCTTTGATATGTTATACGCCAAAATATAAAATCTTGATGCAGTACATGAAATGTCAATAAAGTTACAGTATAGTGAATATCAGCCCTAGCAAAACACGGTTTTATAACAAGTGTGCAACTAACATCAAGAAGCGCGTAAAAATATATTCAGAATATTCAATTTTATACTCTTTCTACACTTCACGTCCGAACTATTAACGGCCGGGCCTATGAATTCAAGCCCGAGCCCGGCCCGGGCCCGTGGCGTAGAGCCTGAGCCCGGCCCGGGCCCGTGGCACTGAGCCCGAGCCCAGCCCGGGCCCGCCGATAATCGACTTCGGGCGGCCCGGCTCGGCCCGCAAACCGGGTCGGGCCCGGGCTTTCGGCCGGCCCGGGCCCGTGCAGTGCTCTAATTTCAACTGTGTGCTCACAGGACCTGGAGAGGGAATTCTTAAGAGCAGAGGATCCTATAGAGGATCCCTTCCTTGTTAGACGTCCGCAAGAAGTGTCAGACTTTCTAAGGGAAGAGAGGTCAAGTGACGTACAAGCCTTCTCTGCCGATGTCCGAGGCCTGTAGTATTCGTTGCCCCACGACACTATTTTTGAAGCAGTACGAGACGGCATTGATTCGTACGGTGCGACCAAATTCCAGAATGCCTGTGGCGTAAGCATTGGTGGCTTTTTGGAATAGTTTGAGTTCTACCTGCAGTCCACCTTTGTTCTCTTAAGAGATAATCTATTCGCCCAGAAGAAGGGAGTGTGTATTGGCTCAGCCACTTGGTGTTGGCGCAACTTGACAGGAAGCTGCAGGAGGCACTCAAGGAGTCCGCTGTTCAGAAGGTATTCCGCTTCGTGGACGATTTTTTAATCATTTTCCGAGCAGCCGTCGGGAGCAGTGCCCAGAAAGTGCGGGAGTTGTACAAGATTTTTTGTGAAGTGCTCGGAGAATTCGACCTGACCAAAGAGGAACCGACAAATGGTGAGCTTCAATTCCTCGATGTACAGCTGCACCTAGACCGTCAGCACGTCTGCTGGACGTACGCTGCTCGATCAAAGAAGGCCCTCCTACCGCACTCATCAGCCCACTCCAAGTTGGTGAAGAGGGCGGTAGCCACCTCTGCTCTTAAGAATTCCCTCTCCAGGTCCTGTGAGCACACAGTTGAAATTAGTTTTCACACTCAAGTCCAGCGTCTCTGTTCCGCCGGGTATCCAGAACCGCTCCTACACAGCGTAGCCAACAGAATCATGGGTGATCTGAGCAACACGGCTACAAAGGTCCCGCAAGACGAGCATAAGAAGAGAGGGGTCATTGCCTGCGTGACCGATGTAAGTCATAACCTGAAGAAGATCGTCGGCCGCTCTGGTGTGGATCTCCTTTTTTCAGCGCCCAACAAGCTGGGCGGGCTTTGCAAGAGAGTCAACCAGGAGGAAGCACGCCAGCACTGCACTAAGAGTCACGCCACGCCCTTCGTCCAATGCGAAGAAGGGGTTGTCTACGAAATACCGCTGTCTTGTAAAAAGTCGTACATCGGCCAGACGGGACGATGTCTCAATGACAGGCTGCGCGAACACTGCCAACTCGCTGAAAAACCGTGGGACAGGCAGCAATGCTGTCCAGCATGTGAAAACTTGCAATTCGTGCGTGCCTGATTTCAAAGCCTGCCGTGTCCTGAAAAGGTATAGAGGCCAGCGCACACGTGAAATATGCGAGGCATTCCTCATTCACAGCAGAGGATCGTCATGCGTCAGCACGCCGTCGGTGGCTTTGCTGGATAAGGAACTCGCATATCTGGCCGGATAAGAGGAGCCCAGTTTCACCTAATCTTAGTGCGGCATGCTGGATAAAAGCTTCCCTGCCTGTCTGCCATGCCTTAATCGTTCTCTGATAACCATGTAATTTCTGTACCCGTATAAATGTTCTGCGTTCCAAAAATAAGCAGTTGTTAGTCAGTGCCCGTGTTTGTCGCCTCCGCTCTTAGTCCCGTCCCTGCGCTGTTCAACTTCATGCCTAATTAGATGATTAGACAATTTTAATTAGCCAACTTTCGAACCAACGAAGCTAGGCAAAAAATCCCTGCGCGCGCGCACGCACGCGCACCCAAGGTAAGTAGAGACAGAGACACACGAGAAAACATCAAAAATAAAAATAAAGTTTACTGACGTTTCAGGAAGAGGACCTTCCTTCCTGAAGGAACTCTTCCTGAAACGTCAGTAAACTTTATTTTTAATTTTTGATGTTTTTCTCGTGTGTCTCTGTCTCTACTTACCATATTTTTTGGCGCTCTGTGTGAGTTTTTTATTTTTCCAAACTATATATAGATATATATATATATATATATATATATATATATATATATATATATATATATTATATTCCCGCACTAAATCACGCCCTTTTGTTTGCTGTTTTTCTACAGATACGGTGATTATCTTTGTTATGCACAGTGCCTGTCTGGTTGCCATGTTTCTCGCGCAACCCGGATAATGCGTGAATACTTCTATATTTGTGTTTTCCAAAATAAATCATCAGTTGGAAGTCGATTGATTTGATTGATTGATTGATTGATTGTGGGGTTTAATGCACCGACGCAACGCAGGCGATGAGGCGCGCCGTAGTGGAGGGCTCCGGATTAATTTTGACCACCTGGGGATCTTTAACGTGCGCCGAAATCTCGCACACACGGGCGTTTTTGCTTTTCGCCTCCATCAGAAAAGCGGCCGCGGCGGCTGGGAATCAAACCCACGACCTCGTGCTCAGCCGCGCAACACCTTAGCCACTGAGATCAGTTGGAAGTCAGCGCTTGTCCGTGTAGCCACTCTCTTTTGTCCTTTGTCTAATTGTTCGCGCTGTAAGCATTAATTCAAAGAATGCGAAAGTTGTTTGCATTTTTTTTTTCTTTTTAAAGGGACAATGAGGTGTACAAATAAGTTTGCTTCCATTGGTAGAAAACAATGCTGCAAACGCAAATATACCACTCACAGCAACAGCAGTTGCTTACTAATGCACATAATTCCAAACGCGTCAAAACAGGTATCGCCCCCTGGATGCACTTTTCCGCACCACGATTTGTGACAACACGAATCTTTGATGTTCAAGCGCAAGACTGGTGAAGCCTGCCTACGCGTTTTTCTGAAACAAACACTAAGGCCGGTGTTCAGAAAGCTTGTTTCATTTTATTCAACCGTTTGTTCCCGAAAACGCTTAGGCAGCTTCAGTAACACTGCGCTTCAACATTCAAGATTCGTGACGCCACAAATCTTGGTGTGAAAAAGTGAATGCATGGGGCGATACCTCTTTCGGCACTTTCGACATTTTCTGCACTGATAAGCAACTGCTGTTGCCTTGAGGGGTATATTTGCATTCACGGCATTGTTTTCCACCAATACAGGAAAACTTGTTTATAAACTTTAGTGTCTCTTTAAAGGGGCCAGCAGACAAAACACAAGTTTGGTTTATTCGAAAAGTTGCCTCGTTAGAATCATACTGACACCACTTTTAACACACACTTCGCTCAAATAAGCTATATAATTAGGAAACAAGGGAATGGCCATGCGACCCACTAGCTCATTTCCCGCAATAGAACCTATGATGTCATATGTGCCCAGCTGTGCGACTGACTGAGGCCGGCAAAAGCAAATGCAAATTAGGCAGGGCTTATAAGCCTGCTGAACGAGCTATTTGCGCCTAAATGTAATGCATATTCATTTTACAGTATTAAAAATGGTGCGGTAAACAGTGAAAGTAATGAAAATACATGTAAACATAGAAGTACCGATGCGCACTGCTGATGGTACTGGGTGCACTATGCTTGTTTTCGCTGCACAACAGTCCGCCGCTTTGGAGTAGTCTTTCACGGCACTGGCCGATCGGCATAAGCGTCGTTGTCTTATGTGACCCTGTTTTCGAGCATACCCCATGTTTCACAAAACAATTACTTTCTACCGTAACAAAAACCAGCCGGGTGCAAATACGGTCAAAAACAAAGCAACGGCGGCCAATGGTTCGTGGCTGAGTATGGTAGCTCCATCTGGGAGGACTGACGGCAAGCAAGGCTGCAGAGCCGAATGACGCAGTGGAAGTTTGTTTTAATACGCGCCGTTATGACCTGATTGCAGAAGTAACGCAAACACACGATTTGGCGGGAGAATCAAAATTTTAACCTAAAGTGAATAATTTCTCAGTGAATACGGCATCATTTGCTGCCGGACAAGCGCTGAAGTCACTATAAAACACGAAATCTTTCAAATAAAACAAACTTGTACTTTGTCTGCATGGCCACTTCAAATAAAACGATCTTTCGTGGCTGGAATGGAGCTGATGAGTTACCAAAGCCTAGCGCTTTCAAACTGAACAAAGTTGTGCTTTTGCCTTCACACGGTCCCTTTAAAAAGACGAGAGAAGAGGGGACTCACCAGGGAGGGGTCTTCATAAAACTGCGAGTTGAGCACGAGGCACATGACACCGCCGCACCAGAAGACAAAGTAGTCATCTCCAAAGCTGTCTTGGTAACCGCGCACGCTCGCCGGTGTCGGCTGGTTGCCGATGTCGTGGTTGCCGCACACGCACACCAGGGAGACATCACTGCTCATCTTGGAGAAGACCCGCTTCCAGTCGTCCTCCTGTGGCTTCTTGCGGTGGTCACCTGATGAATGGGGATGGGGGAGGGGCCAAACGAGGGAGCTTTAGACGAACTGAATGCAGCTGACTGCGAAAGTCAGTCCTAATATCTGGAAGTTTAAAATAGCGAATAGCTGTAGAATTAACACTAAGTGAAGCGTACTACTCTAGCTACATACCCACCAAACGCCTGGTAACGTCCCTCTGACCTTCAAGCCCAGCCAAGGTCAAGCAAGCGCCTCATGCGGTTTTGCGGTGCTGACGGACGCGTCTCGTTTGTCAGTGCAGAGAAATACTTTGAAAAGAACTTTGTAAGAGACGGATTCGGAACAGCAAGCAATTGAATCTTTGTTCCACATCAATTTCCACCTATGCTAACAGTCTGCTACATTTCTTTGCTTGCGAGTCCTTAAAGGAGCCATGAAGACAAAATACACGTTTGTGTTATTCGAAAGATTTCATGTTTTACAGTGCCCCCAGCGCTTGTCCGAATGCAAACGACGCTTTTTTTCTCTAAGAAATTAATCAATTTAAGTTATAAGTTTGATTTTCCCGCTAAATCGTGTGTTTTTGTGGCCCGCAATGACATCACAGACCACCCTGCAGCCTAGGGTCCCTTGATTCACGCGCCCGCCGTACAGGGTGGAGACACGTTACACGCTGGCGCCGCCATTTTGGGTCGCTCGCTCGCCGCCGAAGGAAGTCATTGTATCAAAACTGCGCTACAATTATCGCCGCAACGCGGTTAACTGGCGAAGTTTGAATCATCTTATCTGTTTCGCGTTGCTGGGTCGAGTGGGAAACGAAAAGAACGACTCGTTGAGCGTGTTGACCAATTGCAGCGGCATGGGACCGTTCAAAGGGTGTCTCCACCCTGTACGGCAGCTGTGGCATCGAGGTGTTCACACGTTTGTTTACGTTAAACCTAGATGGCGCCACCATACCGTGGCATGCCGTTTTGTGCCTTTGGTTTGTTTTTGACCTTCTTTAACCTGACTTGTTTTCGTTCTGGGAGAAAATAGTTTCCTGAAACATTGTGCTCGCTCGACAAATATGGTCACGTAAGACACCGTAGCGTCAATCAATCGGCCAGTATCGTCTGAGACGACCCCAAAGCTCCGCAGTTCTGTGCAGCTAAACAAGCATAGTGTGCGCAGTACCATCATCAGTACGCATCGGTACTTCTATGTTTGCATGTGCTTTCGTAACTTACACTGTTTGTCCCACCATTCTTACGGCTCCAAAAAGAATGCGCCCTAAATTGAAGCGCAAATAGCTCGTTCAGCAAGCTTGTAAACTCTGCCTAATTTGCGTTTGCTTTTGCCGCCCTCCGCCAATCGCAGAGCTGTCTCGTGTGACATCATAGGTTCTGTTGCGGGAAATGAGCTAGTGGGTTACATGGCCATTCCCTTTTTTCCTAATTATGTAGCTTATTTAAGCGAAGTTTACGTTAAAAGTGGTGTCAGTATGATTCTAACGAGGCAATCTTTTTAATGAACCAAACTTGTGTTTTCTCTTCATGGCTCCTTTAAGTGCGAGTCACTCAGCATGCTGCGACGAGTGCGAATATGTTTAAACTGCTTCACTGTCTCACTAGAATGAAAAGTTCCATGGGCGCGAGAGGCGTCACCTAACCCGAGCTAAAATCAAATGGCTTTTCGAAGCCAAGTGGCAGTGGCATCAGCTGAATCTCTTGAGTTGGAGGCTGAATTGAGTGACACAGTAGGTTTCCTCCACATTTGGAGCCGAATGGTTCTTCTTCCACAGCAACTGTGTGTGTGCTTGTTGGAACCTTTCAGTGAGGTTAGACTATATGAAAAGACAAATTAACTGGGGTCAAGTTAATAGGTATGCTCCCTTCTTCTGTTACAACTGTCTGTACCTTACATACAACTATGGACGTGTGAACAGACACAAGTGGAAGTACTAGTCAGAACTATTATACCTACCATCAACATTATGTGCTGCCTGTGACACCCGACTGTTTCTCAACCACCACGTGACAACCACGTCGAAGTCAGAACTACTGTGCATAATTGACGGAATGAAATCTGAAGGGGATGAAGTGATTTGTGTGCATGAACGCCGATATTCTACAAATGTTCGCAACAACAAGGCAGGTTCACAAAATCTGGCACCGTTAATCTCTTACACTGCGGTGCCTTGTTAACTTAACACCTAAGTAGGTAACGTGGTGTCGTAGATTCAGCCACATTGGCCGAGTTCCAGTTTTCGCCCTTTAATACAACAAGAACACACTAGGCACGCAGTTTCTAACTCAACGTGTGACACCACTACTTTGAAACAACATATCTGGCAATGACACCACATATTCAGAGGACTTCTTTAATTAAAAATTAGGCAAGTTCCATGCCTGTCAAGTCTGCTGAAACAGCACAGCTGACTTCGACATGCTGGTGGCCACCTCCCACGAAGCGAGGGTCGCCCACAACACCACTCGCCGCGGTATGTATGTAATCGAGGCTGACCCACGGAGGTATTAGTGCACCGCGTGCCCTGACGCATGTGCCGAGATTGTGCACTGGACAACCGTTGAGGCGGTGGCTCCATCTGCTGGCCCAGTGGGGTACCTTTGCCTGGCGTCACGAGCACCAACGGACAGTGCGAGCCCCCAAATAGCTCCGCCGCTAAAATGTAGACTTGTGGTTCGCAGTACAGGCTACCCAAAACTGCACTGTGGGAGCCCGAATCATACCTAATCTAATTCAAGGTCCCTTGTTCCAAGATAGCACACTCAGTACTGATAGGTATAAAAGCCAGATGCTGTATCTTAAAGGGGCCATAAAGACAAAATACAAGTTTGTTTTATTCGAAAGATTTCGTGTTCTATAGTGCCCCCAGAGCTTGTCCGGAAGCAAACGATGCTTTGTTCACTGCGAAAGTAATCTAAGTTAAAATTTTGTTTCTCATGCGAAAACAAAAGTTGCAACGACGTTTGCAATGACACCATAAGAACAGGTCTTTCAGCTAAACATGGCGTGGAGTGGAGACTTGTTGACTGTTAGTCAACCTAGATGGCGCCACCGCACTGTGGCAATTAGTTTTCCGTCTTTGGTTTGTTTGTGACCGTATTTAAACCTGGCTTGCTTTTTGTTCATGGAGAAAATAATTGTTTCCTGAAATATGGTGCTCGCTCGACAAATATGGTCACGCAAGACACCGTCGCTTGCGTCAATCGGCCAGTGTCGTCTGAGACAACCCGAGAAGCCCTGCAGTGCTGTGCATCTAAACGAAGCGTAGTGCGTGCAGTACCAACAGCAGTACGCATCGGTACTTCTATGTTTACGTGTGCTTTCATAACATCCACTGTTTGTCCCACCATTCTTACTGATATAAAAAGAATGTGCCCTAAATTAAGCGCAAATAGCTCGTTTGGCAAACTTATAAGTTCTGCCTAATTTGTGTTTGCTTTGTCCGGCCTCCACCAATTGCAGAGCTGGCTGGTATGACATGATAGGTTCTGTTGCGGGAAATGAGCTAGTGGGTCGCATGGCCATTCCCTTTTTTCCTAATTATGTAGCTTATTTGAGCGAAGTTTACGTGAAAAGTGGTGTTAGCATAATTCTAACGAGGCAACCTTTTGAATGAGCCAAACTTGTGTTTTCTCTTCACGGCTCCTTTAAAAGCAATTATATGTGAATTTGCCCATGACTATACACATCGAGACTCAGGCTGCGAGACAAAATGTGCACCTAAATGAATGAAAAAAAAAAAAAAAGAAGCGAGAGAAATACTTAGACACAAAAAAGGCATCAAAATTCGAATGTGGAACAAAAGGTCTCCCTGTGTGGCAAAATTTATCGCTGTAACAAAAAGTCGTTTGAGAGAAGCCTTAAGAAGGAAACCCTAATGACCGAGTCGGCTTGTTTTAGTAGTATATCCCCTCTTTACTGAAATGAAGACTAAACAAGAAACACATTCTAGCTCAGTCAGTTTGTGCAAGATGGCACTAGCCATCTAGCAAGCGAGAGTTTCATTTCTTTATTTCAGTACAGAAGAGACATACTCTTAAAACAAGCAAGCGTGTTCAGAACATTTTCATAAATCTGTAGAATTTTTCCTATCGGTGCAGGATAGCTTTTAAGTGCGTGAGTCGTGAATTAGTTAGTCCCACAGGAACGTTATAGGGAGAGTTCCCTTCAACCCCATAATCTGAAACACCAACACTGATCGACTGTCGAAGCGCCCACTCACCAGGCATGGCGTCCACGAGGTCCCCGCACACGATGAAGAAGCGCGGTTTGGGGTCCATCCGGTTGACCGCCTCGACCGCTTTCTCGGTCAGCGCTATCTCCTTGTCCCAGCGTGGGTCGGGCTTCTTCTCCAGGTAGGACTCGGTCATGCCGAACTGGGTGTCCGCCGCCTGGATGAAGAAGAACGGTCCCTGCCAGGTGCCCTCAGTCTCTGCGGAATAGATTAGAGAAAGAATTGTGCTGACGATTACAATACCCCTAATGCGGAATTTGAGTGCAGCGCGAACTGCAGTCTTTGCAGTGACGGCACATAGCTGCTGCGTCTCAGCAACTGATTGCGTCATCAGCGAACGCACGGCGGTGCACGCTATTCTGGCGTTATCTCGCAGTGTGTCGGCTCCACCGAGCATATATCGCGCAACCCCGACATACTGCTCTCCCCCTCACACTTTTGCCATGCCTTCCTCCGCAGATTTTCAGCTCACGCTATCCCGTCTATCTTCGGTGTCATCTTTGTTCGCTTGGTTACGACGAGGTCAACAGCAATGCGAAACCACAGGAGTGGGCGCTTAAAAGCTGCGCTCTAAAAAAATTTCAAATTAGGGGTATAACACACGATGTTGTACACCAACGCTACAAGGAGCGCTGTCGTGGAGGGCTCCACATTAGTTCTGACCCCCTGTGACGAAATCTCGGCACACGGGCATTTTCGCTTTTCGCCGTCATCATAAAAGCAGCCTCCATGGCCGCGATCGAACCAACATCCTTGGGCTCAATGGCACAACACCTCATCCCCCGAACCACCGATCACAGCGAGCTGCCCATATTATGTCATAAGTTCAGTGCAGAAAAGTAGCTACGGTGCCGCAAGCCTGTTCTCCGTTTTCCTCATTATACAGCTTATATGAGTGAAGTTTGCGTTAAAAGTGGTGTCAGCGATATTCTAACGGGGAACTTTTTCGAATGAATCAAACTTGCAATTCGTCTTCAGTGGCCTTTTTAACTTGCGAGGCCAAGGATTGCTGCTCTTGCAGGTTATACCGCAGCTTGACTTGCACATTTCAGTGCATTGCACACGGCTTCGAACAGCGACAGCGAGATAATCGTGGCAATTCTGGTGTGCATTCCTTCATGAACATCATGTCCACCCACTAACAATGGTTGGCCTTTTTTTTTTCTGGTTCCATTTCTGAAACATCAATTTTCATGAATCATTACTGCTGTGCTTGCTTTATCGAGCATTTTATTAGGCTTTGACTTTCACCACATCATTCTTACTCAGCAGTTTCGGATTCAGTGGCTGGAAGATAAGGGAACCAACATTTTGATGTTATTGCTCTTTCTATGTGTGTTATAAGTTGCAGACAATCTGGCTGCAGTTGGCCTCTAACCACCTTTTTTTTTTTTTGACCGAACATACGCACTGGCTGAAAGTTAAGACACACACAACTGCTGGAGTTTGCCTGCCTAATCTACACAAGGCAATGTTTACAAAATCAAATGAACAGGACGGAGAGCAAACTTAAAGAGTTTGTTATCAGGAATTGAATAATGTATTAAGCGGTTAGTGACATCAACCAACGGAATACAAACAAATAAAATGTAGCTGCCGGCCATCCACATTGCACTTGCCAGTTGATGAACGCAGTTTTGTTTCCTTGACAATGTGACACATGGCTCAAAAAATTTGTTTGTATCCTGTCGAGTGATGTCCCTAAACGCTACAATACGTTATTAAAACTGTACAATAATCAGCAGTACTGTGTCCTGTTCGTCTTGACTCCAAAATATCTACAGTAAAAATTAAGCGTACGAATTTAAGAAGGGACTCGTTATGTCGTATTATGTGAACGTTGGTGAATTTCAACTCCATCAGCACTTTTGTTTTGCTTGTGCACGATGCATAAGCTAAGGGAAATACAAATAAAATGAAATGCAGCTTTTTACGCCTTCGACTTAGGGGCAACTACAGATGCTGGAGTTACGCTAGTTGTTGACATTCTTTTCTTTTTTGTTTTCTGACTCTCTTGAGGGGATTTTGTATATGGCAAATTGTTCCTGCATCTCCCATAGCTCTCTGGTTTCGGTTATAACCATTTAACGTAGAAAGCCCTTCTGGCAAAGGGCCTGGCTTCTCTAATTGTCATTGAAGGAAATTATCCTTCTGTTCTACGTTATGCTAGAGAGTTAACTTGACTGAGTCCTGGCATGGTTCGAACCTTTAAACTTTTGTTCACTACTTGTGAGAAGCATCGTTAAACGAAAGTACGAGGTTTGATATCAACGGCCGGCTGATGTTCAAGCTTTGATCCTTTGCACGTTAAAGGCTCTGGAACTGCTCGGCTCATCACGAACAAGAAGCAGAACGACGACAAAATGCAATACAAATAGAACGAGAAAAAATCCTTTGCTTGTTTATCGTTGACAACGAAACTCAGATCGGCCTTAATCAAATCGTAAGAACCTGGTTCCGTCGGTGTAGATACTTTCGCTTTGATCTGGCTGTAGTACAAAAGGAAACAAACATTTGTTTTGGACGCCGGCCAGCCGATAATCAAACCGTCGCCGCTTCTAGACCACTGTACGGTCCGAAGGGGACGCACATGGACACTGCGCGAAGTTCCTTTCGCTCCCGTAATGCGGACTGAGAAATCAGTAGTTTCCACACGCCGACAGATGCGTACGAATGAAGTACAGCTAGAATGGGTCGACAGGTCGGTGTGAAGCGTTCTCACCCTTCGTCAGGCCCTCGTAGGTCCTGTTCCGCGCCCGCACTCGAAAATCGGGCGCACTTCCAGAATCCTCCGTGATGTGGTACGGCTGGAACGACTTCTGCACCGTGCTCGGCATTGCTGACCGCGAAAGACACCGGCGGATAGCAGCAGTACAACTGACGGCACGTTTGGTGTAGTGCGCAACTGCATACACAGCGAAACCGCACGGTGCTCGGCGTCGCGGGTCTCAGATAAGCGCCTCGAAGGAGACTAAACGCAGAAAGAAAACAAAACACCACTCTAAAAGGCGAACGAACTAAAACGTGAGTCGCAGCTGCGAGATTTGCGTCACATGCCGGTCAGGCTTTTAGCGGAAGCGTGTTCGCTGTCAGTTACTTTCGATGCGTTTACGACGGACGCACGCTTGCCAACTCTCAGCGCGGACGCACACACAACCACTATTTTCTTCTTGTTTTTTTTACCGCGCACTTTGCTCGCACGCATTAACGAGTTCAACCAGAATCGCGTAGTAAGCACGCATTGCGAACTACGCGATGCGGCTAAATTTTGCACCTGGATTGGCACAGAGCGTAAAACCCACGTAAACAATGTAATAATTTGAGTGCTTTTGTTACCTTTAAAAATGTTTGGCTTGCCAGTGCCTCGTTTTGTCATATCTTTTTTAAATTTTTCTCAGAAGTGTGGGTTGTGCCACAAATAAAAATACAAAAGTAACGCATTGCAAGCGCATTTATTTAAAACAAAAACAAAGATAAAATCAGGCGCACAACAGAAAGCGTAAGCACAAATTGCAGTACGTTAACGCGTGCATTTTTTAGATGAGTGGAGCGTGCCGTAAAAGGGAACGAATTTGAAGCGTAATGCACTTTTTTGTCATCTTGAAAGCGACGAGAGAATAAAAATATCTCAGCCATTTTGTGGGAGAGAGTGCGTAGGCGTGCGCGTTGTGTGCGTGCGTCTGTGTGCGTTTGTGCCGCCTAGTATGGCCCTGTGCAGGGGCTTTTAACGTCTTCTCCAGCTCCGGGATCATGTCAGCTAATCTGTAGAGCGGAAACCCGGAAAAACAGCGCAGCCCCAGCGACGGAACCCGAGCCTTCGTCGCAAATATCGGTAGAAAAACGCAGCTCAAAAGTCTCAATGCATCTGTGATCGGCGCAAAGCAGTCGGCGGTGAAAAATGGCGGAACAACAGCGCGGGATGTCGCGGATAAATTCCCGTAAGTACGGCCAGATGTCTGCCAATCGGAGCGTTTCAAATTACGCGAATCCGTGCTTAGAGAACTCGTCCGTTTGTTAAGGCGTTTATCGTTGTAGTCCCATCCAAACGCGCTGCCGCTCTTGTGCGGAGCTTTTTTTGACGAGACGTAACGCCTCACCGTTCGCCCGGAATATGTCGAGCTCTCGCTCGCAGTAGGAGTATGTATTGTTTCTTAATCACGCGGGCTGATCTTCTTGTTTTTCTTTTTAACTCGTGTCGCGCACTTCGGTACAAACCTCAATTCCGTGGGTCTAACAACGCGCGCGAAGCTTGCATAGCTGCTCAGCGCCTTGCCGGGAGAAAGCGGACGGAGGCGGTCCGGACCGCGTGTGGGTGAAACATTCGATTCACTGCATATTGCTGTGTCACAATTCCCGTTGCCTCGTCTCACAGCTCGGGACATACACGGCCGTTCGACAACACGGGAACAGTTGAGGCTGACTTTTGGAAACGGTTCCAAAAAGCACCTTGGCAATGCCAGCAAACTTCCCTCAAGTATTCCTGGATTCAACTATCCCGTGCGAACGTGAGTACCGTAAAGGAAGTGTTCGCGGAATCGGGGTCTGAAGGTCTTCCTTGGGCGGCGCTAATTAGACGTCGCGACTCGGAAGGTTGCGACTGTGACAATGAATGTGTACTAGAAATGACGTCTGCTTTTCCTACGTAGCACTCGGTTCGTGTTTTGGTTCGGTGTTATGGAAATTACACTTCGCGGTTTCTCGTAGGCAGAAATTGTGTGCACATCAGTATGTAACTAAGACAATATTAAGCACTGTGTTCGAGGGAGATTCTCTTGGTTGAAAATATGCGTGTTGTGAATCAGTCCATTCTGCTTATCAAAGCCGTCTGACACATGACATCTGCCATCGCATGCCGAACGCGCAGTATTCTAATATCTTACTTGCTGCTGTGGTATGTGTCTAAACTACAACTGGCATAGCAAGTTAGGCATTTTAGCCTGGCTAACATCGCCAGACTTCATTAAAGATCGTTTCTCTCTCTCTACTGCTCGTATCTACAAATGGATTGATGTAACCATTGTGTACCTTGCCTCCCTTGCTTAGTATTTGAAGATGATAATGCCATGCGCGAAAGGCGAATACACCGGAATATAATCAAACAAGGTCTGCCAAGGGAAAAAGCAAACTAATTAGCATTTTAAAAGAGAGAGAGAGAAATGTAATAAATCTTTATTGGCTAATGTTATGTGCTTTGTATCGTGGAAGGCATCTTTAGTCTGGGATTCCTTGCCTCCAAATGGCTGTTCCTTGCTCAGGTCACCAGTTTGAGCTGGGTATCCGGATCTGGACTGGCCACTGTTTGACGGGGGGTTTGGTAGTGAAGCCAAACCTGGGGTGCATTTCGCATGCTCGTACTATATAGTAATAGTAAGCCAGGCTGGGGACAGTAAGCACAGAGGGAAAGGTTCTCTCACAAGTTAGGCAGGTTGAATGACTGTAGTGGTAAAAGCAGAAACGCCCGTGTGTACGAGATTTTCGGCGCACGTTAAAGATCCTCGGTGGTCAAAATTAATCCGAAGCCTTCCACTACGGTGCGCCTCATCGCCTGCATTGCGTCGGCGTGTTGAACCCTACAATCAATCAATCAAATCAATGACTGTGGTGATAAGGCACCCCGCTTCATGCTGGGAGGCAAAAGAAGTACCCTGAACACCCTTGGATGATCGATGGCTTTGCAACGCAAACATGGATTAGGAACCTCCCTGTTTTTCTTTACATGGAGGAAAACACAACCAACTTTTATCGACATTCACTTACAAAATTGACTAGATTTTCGGTCTTCCATCCCTTTTAAGTCGCACTTGTCATGCACTCCGTATTGTGCACTCGTTGCTGATAGTTTTTACGGTCTCCCTCAACACAGCGAACGGGCGTGGCTGCCGCCAAAGATTCACTCATCTGGAAAGCTCAAGATCTCGCCTGAAGTGGTAAGTGCGCCGTGGTGTAGGTGGTAAGGATAACAGTTTTTGCAGTTATGATTGTATTATCCGATCAATGAAGCACGGCTCTTGGATCTAACGTGGGTTTAGTAAAAAACACCGGATTTTTCTGATGTAGCCGTCACCGAGGGTTTACCTGGTGCTTGTGTAATGCAGTGGTGTTACCACTCCAGCAAGGCTCAGTTTTGACTGTGGCTATCTGGAAGCGTCCACCTCCCTCTGTTTAATTTTTTAAGGCAAAAAACTAAAGTTTCCCATTCTGTGACAAACCGTCATTGTTGTTGTCTGGCCAGAAAATTGCTGTCGCTGTAAACAGTAAGTTTAAAAAAGTCATGCGTGATCAGATGGGATTTGAACATTGGGATTGACCAGGAATCAGGAGCTTTGAGGGTGAAATGTTCCCGCGTAACCAAATTCACGAAACTCTGAATTTGAAACTTAAAAAGTTGCAAGGTACCCCGCATTAGGGATGTACCTGTCAGAAAAATTTGGAACTGCCTGTGTATGTTTTCGATAACCAAAATTTCATTTAAATAAACAATTTGATCTTACAAATAGGTAATAAATTAGGTCGTGTCCTTATTGTAAACACGCTTTCGTAAACGTGACCATCGTTTCCTAACCATAGCTACAATGGAAAACGTATACACACTATTGTGATCTCTAGCCCTTATATACTAAGGTAACAGGTTCAGTTTGCTTTAATAAAGGTTTTAACTAGATAGAAAACACAAAACCAAGAACACCTACTTGACACGCCGAGCATTTGGCAAGTGAAGTAGGTGTTCTGAACCGCTCAGCCATACGGCGGGAAATGCGAATGCCAGCTGGTTGGTTCAGGTGGGGATGACAACGATTGTAACTCACAAAAATGCTCTTAAACGTCGCGTATACAATTGTACACGCCGTGTTGCAAAGGGATAATAATGCATGCCGTGTGATACCTGAACATGATTTCACACGAGTAGAGGATAGGAAGCTGGTCAAAGTAATCGGCTCCAAACGACAAAGAAATGAAGGTGAAGAGAGAAACGGAAATACGATGTAGCTATAAAGAAGCACTCGAGCATACTTAAAGGGAAGGTGAAGCGGTTTTCGAATTAAAAGAAAGTTGACTAGCGCAAGTACACATTGAATAGTTCATGTGTACAAAATTATTTTCGCAATACAGGCAATAGAAGCGGCGCAATCAGCAAACAAAAGTGGCCCGACCCCGCCCCCATTTCGCCGCCGATGCCGGAAGACGAAAGCGCGGGCGAAAACCGGCGAAAACGTCATACCTGGACTTCCGGCCGGATGGGCCGCCTCGGCCATGCTCTTTTCGCCGTTTTTCCCTGTGATGATACTTGTTGTTGTTTGGGGTTGATAGCACTCATTTGTACAATTTTCGTTTTCAAAAAGTATGCACGAACGCCAAACGAGGCACGTTATCATGCCGTTTTCCCTAAGCAGAAAAATGCCACGCCGGGATGCTTGATAACATACGGAAGCGACAGCCGAGGTGGCTGTGCTTGATGACAGAGTATATACTACACTACGTTAAATACTTTGTAAACCCTCCATTGCTTTTTTTTTTTTTTTTTTTGAGCGACGGACGTGAATGTTCTCATGAGATTCTAGATTTGGGAAAGGAGGGGGAATACTGCTGTACTTTGGCCGGGGATGTTTTGTTCCATTCCAGAAACCAAGTCACATTTGTTCAGGAAATACTTGTTTCGTTAAACGCGTCGGTTTTCTTTCCCTATGGGCCGACAGTGTTCAAAAAAACCATTTTTTGGCGAAACTAAAACAAGGGGCCAATCCTGATAGAAGTTCTCTCCCGGCTAAGAGTAAACAGTATTCCTACAAAGAAAAAGAACCAAGACAACCAGATTACTTATTTTGCAAGTATACATGTCACGATAAGGTGATGTTTGTCTGGAATTTAAAAAAAACACCACTCCGAACCACCACCGTGCCATAATTTGTGTTGACTGCGGGGCCTAATTTTTGCCCAAGATTCCGTGTGGCTGCATATTATAACCTGGCAAGCACTTGTTGTCACTGAACCTCAAGTGTGCTCCAGTGATAGTCGGTGATAATATAATGATGATACTAAAAAATTAGGAGCGAAGAGAAATATACGGCCTCTGTCCGACTAGCGCGGTAAATGCTTAAATCTAGAAATGCTGAAAAGGCCAACGATTCATTATCACAAACGTTTGGTGATTGTTACCTAAAGTAACGTAACTACAACTTAACTGCCTTGTCCAATGGTCTGTTAATTAAAACGAGGTGGCCGTAATATTGTAGCAGAATGCGCAACGCACAAGCGAAAATCAAGCCCTACTACAGCCAATAATGCTGCGCACATATGCTGCAGTTTTTTTAGAATAAATGCAGTGAAGCAGTAAGACGCCACTCATCGAAGTGCAGCTAGCAATCGCGGAGGCGCCGTAGCGCCGCTGCCAAAATGGCGCGCGGGGTGATGAGTAACGGGGCTGGGTGGGCGACAACGAACAAAAATAAATGCGGAAGCAGAGTCTGCTTGTTGGTTTATGCATGTACCGCAAGATGTGTCTCGCATATCGTTTACAGCGCATGAACGCTATTTTTTCGCGCAGTGCCGTACGTGCTTTTCGCTGGGAGATTGTTTATAAAACGCCCATTAATCTTCGGGTAAATGGTTTTGTGTACATAAGAAACAGTTAAGGCAGTACCTAATATTAACATAAGGTATAAAATCCCCCTATGCTGGTTGCCTAATTAAAAATATTTTTATGGAACCCACTAGTCGACGTCACAGTCACTGCTTTGGGGTTCTCTGTCGTGTAAAGCAAATTTAAGCTCCAAGATAATTGAACCAACAGCACGGGAAATTTAAAACAAACTTCCAGTCATTGCGAAAATTAAACTGCAAGCTAAATTGCCGCAAAGGCAAACCCTGCGATCGTTCGCAATGCTTCAAAAACCGCGCGGCCGAAGGGTGTCCTCCTTTTACGTCATGACGGGCGAACCAATCAGGGGCGTCAAAGACGAAAAGCGCGCGTCTTTCAAACGGGCCGCGCTTTGCAAGATAAATGCACTTGGACTCATGTAGATAAATTTCAATGTGATATTCGGAAACAGCGCGCAAAAAACTATATAACTGTTAATCTAACTCAAATTTTTTGGAAAGCGCTTCAGCTTCCCTTTAAAGGAGTACTGACACGAAATTTCAAAGCTGAGATAACCATGTAAAATGCTTCCTTTTAACAGGCGATACCTCCCAACAAGTTTCAACAGAAACCGTTCGGCGTAACATATTTTAAATCCATTTTAATCTTTGCCCGCACAAGAAAGCCTAGAGCGGGCCGACATAACATCATCTGCTACTTGCCCCAAACTGCCAACGTCGGGGCTCCCGTGACGAAGCCGGCGCGCTGGCTGTGGTTGGCGTGCGCTGCTCTGGCGTTTGTGCACGTCATGGTTTTGGGACTGACGTCATGCTGCCCGGGCGCGTGGGGACGGTGAAGACCTCGGCCGGTTTGGGCGCGTGCGTGCGCTCGCTCGCGCGCGTCCAGAGCGGCAGCGGTACGGCAAGAATGTTGACGTCACATGATACCTCCTGTCAGTCATGGCACGGCCGCTCGGCGTTTGTTTTGTCAAAACCGAAACTGACACGAATAAACGACGCCGTAAATGAATGTTTACACTGCGCTCAGCCGTCTAATGTGTCATTCTATGATTAGTGGGCTGGTAGGCACGCATAGCAACGAAAAAAAACTTAACACGAAAATTTCGTGTCAGTACTCTTTTAAGTGCCCTGGGGATTTTTTGGTCACTGTTGCGAACGATTTGTGGAGCGTGTGTGTTCTCGCTCTAAACGCACTCTTGCTGCAGGTTTACGACTTCACTGCGGACGACCTCACGGATCTCGGCGAGATTGGTCGCGGAGCCTTTGGCACTGTGAACAAGATGGTCCACCAGAAGAGCATGCTGGAAATGGCAGTCAAAGTGAGTCCAGCAGCCGGCCTTTTGTTTGTTTGTTTTACCGCATTGGTGACGGCCGCGTTTCTCGACAATCAGCTCTTGTTAGTTAGTTACCACCATAGATTAATAATCTCTGTTTCGTCAAGGGGAATGTTGGTTAGCGAGCTGATGTGGTTGGTTTATACCAAAAATAACCATCCACCGGACTACATTTGCAGAGGTGGAAGGAACAGTTTCATCATTCTGCGCCGCACCGTCTTTCTTGCACCTAACTCTTTTATCATCAGCGCCGTCCTGCGCCACAGAGCCCGAATTGAACGACGAGATATGACCGCCGTGATGCTTTGTGCCTGAAAATGTGGCTGAAACATTGTTTTTCGTTCCGGTGTGGTTATGTTTTGGTTTTATCAAGGCTGTGAGCGGCTATGGAAGATGGCTAGCTTTTGCTTAGCTGTAAGGCTGCAGGCACTGCGTTCCTTCTCCACCTTCACTTTGGACTTATTTGTGTTGCATTTGCACGGTTCTGTTTGCCGGTGCCTGCTGCTGTGCCCACAGTGTCGGAACCAAATGTTTTTCGTTTCGTTTTTTGTTTCGTTCCATAGAGAAAAGTTCCATTTCGTTTTAGTTCCGGAACGAAAAATATAACGCTCCGTAACGGTTCATAACGGTTCATGTTTGCGCAAAAAAATGAGAACAAAAATTAAAAAGAAAAACAAAAAGCGATGTTTATTGATTTCTGGTAAAAATTAAAGTGGTTAAAGAGCACTCACAACTGCACACAAAAACTGAAGCACTTCTGCCGACACATCTTATGGCACTGAACATGACCTCAGAAGCTGCACGTCCTCAAATGTCATTCACAAGTGCACACAAAAAATGAAGCACTTCTTCAGGCACATCTTAGGGCACTAAATATGACCTCAGAAGCAGCACATCCTCAGGTGTGCTAGGTGAAAGGCGAGAGCTCTCGTCAGATAAAATAAACTTTAGCGACGAGAATGCCTGCTCCACGCAGCCATTTTTGTGTGCACAAATGAACTTACTGAGAACTGTCCGAAAAGAGGAAATAAAAACGTGCAGCCCTAGGAAGCATAGCCGCTCCCCAAGCAGCAAGATGAGGGGGTGCCCTTTTGTTTGTTTCGCCAGGGGCTACTTCCAAGAATGGCGGGCCTGCAGCCCAAGCATGCGCAGATCGCTACTGGGAAAAGGACCATTCAATCAGCCTTAAACCTTCTGCACAAGAGTGCATGTACTACTCGAACACATTTTGTACTCGAACCGAAAACCGAAACTTTTTTTTTTTTTTTTTTTTTTTTCGGTTTTGGTCCGGAACCGAATTATAAATAACGTTTCGTTTTCGTTCTGGCCAAAAATATCGTTTTTTTTTATTCGTTTTTCGTTTCCAGTTTTCGTTTCGTTCCGACACCCTGGCTGTGGCCACAATCAATGGAAAATAGCCAAAAGTGAGGGAAATGTTTTTGTGTGACATTGCAAACAGATAGAAAACAATAATATTCTAATGAAAGGTTGCAGTTTTTTGGACTTTAATTTAGTCTACCTTTTTTTTGGCGAGCGTAGCTGCATGTATTGAACAAACAGGGTCTTGGACGCTTTTCCCTCGCTTGTTAATTTGGTTTGCCTTTGTTGTGAAATAATTACTCAATTTAGCCTGTGAACTTCGGCCTTAGCTTAGCTTATGTGAGGAATGGTCCGGCATTAATTATGCCGGACCATTAATTAGACTACGTAACGCGCTCTCGTTACGTAGTCTGTGGGTTACGTTCGTCGACTCTCAGCCCCGTGACGGGCGAAGACAAACTTATGTTTGGCTTCGCAAGCACTGAAACCGCTGTTCGATAGAAGGAATGCAAGCAAACGCCTTGTTTTATGGAATGCCACAGTAAGTTCGCTTAACACTGTCGTCTACCAGACACGGAGTGATGGCCTTTTATCTGATCCCCTCTGTCTGTGTGCGTGAGGTTTACCCTTTGAACAGTGATGTAATGTGGTGCACTCGCTGGGTCTGAAAGGGGATAACTCTGCCAATTGTAAATCTTTGTATATAGTAGAAGAACTGTATTCCTAATTCGGAGTAGGTTTTAGTGCAAGTAGAACACCTAATATAGAAGATAACAGATTAACCTTAATTGGCAGGGGGCTGCCACATCACCCTGTGCTATCCCCCTGCCAAACGGCCTTTCTGGCTGCTCCAAACCTGCTACAAAAGGCAAATTTGCCTGCTCCCAAACCCATGTACCCCGTTCCACCCCTGCATTTGACTCCCCCTAAAGCTCTGAAAAATTTTATAGGCCCTGTTAGAATAGAAAGCCATGTATTTTGTGGCTAAATTTAGCAAGCTTATTTGAACTAAAATTTAGCACTATTGAATTAATGAAAGTTGATTGTATTGTCTTGGGCCATTATGCTCCCCCACACAGTCAGCATGGACGTTTGGGGGGATTGGCCAAGGAGCTAGAAACCAATGTCCGCATTGACTGTGGTACGGCATTCTTGCCGTGGGAAGAGCATTAAAGCTCGTTCTACATGGTGGGAATTTCGTCTGCGAATTCGCAGATGCAGTGCCGCTCACGCGGCAAAAGGACCTATTTTTTTAATTTTCATTGCTGCGACAAATTTCCAAATGCCAAACGGCATTCACAAGAGAAGTTCGACTGTTTCAAACATTTGGAAATTTGTCACAGCAATGAGAATAGATCCTTTTTCTGCACAAGGCGCCCCTTCTGCAATTGCACAGACGAATTTGCAGGCGAAATTTGCGCCATTTAGAACGGGCTTGACACGCAATGACTTCTCACTGTCACATACCACCAGAAAGCACACGTGGGGAAGCGTGACGCTAAAGTTTGACATCACGTCTGATACTAGTATGGTGATGCTGAAACTCATGTTTCAGTGGTTATTGTTGACAGCAGCTCGAAGGCAGCGATGCCTCATTTGGTCTGTCAGATTACTCTTGAGTGCTAAATGCTGTTTAACGAGGCATGATACGAGGGAAAATTTGGGTTCTGCCGACGCGATCTCTTCGTGCTGCTTAAAGGGGCCATGAAGACAAAATACAAGTTAGGTTCATTAAAGTGGCTGTTCTGTCCCGATAACAATACACTCGAACCTCGTTATAACAAAGTTGAAGGGGACTCGTTATTATTTCGTTATAACAATTATGATAGTTTACCGCAATCTATTCCCAGTTAGGTGCACAGTGATAAGCATGCAAAGAAGGAAACTGCATCGCAGCCCTTTGTACCGCTACGCGACCACACATGCGACAGGGAAATCGAACAGAACAGAAATATTTTGCTTGCTCAATGCGCGCACTTTCAATTTTATTGTCCGCTAGACAACGAGGTTTCAAATGCTTGGTTCTCTGTGGAGATTTCAAAGTGGATTTCATTTGCTGCGTTACATCCATTATTTCGTTATATCCCGTCGTGTTGTAACGAGGTTTGAGTGCACCAGTCATATCGCAAGCTTCAAAGAAATAATCGAGATAATAAAGAAAACAGAGGAAGCAGTGGCGAATGCCCAGCCACGTTTGGACGATGGATGTCTGTTTGACATTGCAGAACCTTGTTTGTGCAATTGGCGGTCGCCTAGCAAAGCCGCTGATAAGAAACATGACTGGGCGATTGTAGTGGCGCGTCTGGTTCCATTTCATCGCGTCACTTGAATGTTAACGCGCAGTTAATAGGTGACCGGTAAAAAGCGCAAAGGCTCATGGGTGCGTCATCTGCTCTTGCCACTTCCGGTTCGAGATCTCGCCTGGCCTCCCGTACGCCGACGGCTTTTACGTGCACGTGTGGGTGTTGTTTATTCGTCACAGAGTGTTTACCTTTCAGAGCAACCCCTAGTGGGATTCATCGTTGTTATTCATTGAATGCGCGATGCCCGAGCATTTTTTTTTTTCCCCGCTAAAAAAGATAAACAACAAGCGCACGTTCGCGTGAAAGCCGCCGGCCTACGGGAGGCCAGGAGAGCTTTAGAACCGGAAGTGGCAGGGCTCCGCAGGAGCAGACAATGCACCAATGAGCCTTTGCGCTTTAACCGGTCACCTATACACTGATAACTATGTTTTAGTGCTGGCCCTTATTACGTTCCTCCCGCTCATATTACGTCACTATAGCGTGAAATTTTCAGGTTGTTCAATATTTCTTACATTTTGGTTAAAGGGACATCCTTTGTGGCTGGTATGGGGCTGAGTGAGCTACCAAGTTCCAGTTCTTTCAAACTGAACACAGTTGTATTTTGTCTTCATGGCCTTCCGACTGTTACGCCTGCGGTCACGCGCCTGCGATGTTCTCTTCCCCAATTTTCTTGTTTGTAAAATAAGTGCTATCAGTAAAGTTTGTGTTGGGTCAACTGGGGCATGTTGAAACAAAGCAGTGCAAAAAAAGGGGGGGGGGGGGCACAGAGCAACAAAATGACATGCACAAGTGTTAAAGTGAAGCTTTCTTAGTTTCACTGGTGGCGGTGCGTTAACCAAAACCCACTGCAGGAAAGCCAACTTTGCACAATGGGAGGGCACCATGATGATGATGATGAAGCAAGAAACAAATGCTTGCTGTGATCATAATTGAACCTGGGTCTCTCACGCTACAAAGCCAATGTCTATCTGATTGCACCATCATCGCATTTGGGTTCGTTGCACGGGCACTGGCTTTAAACTGGCCAAGTCAAAGTGGACTTTGGCTTTGGACTAAGGTAATTTGGATTTTGGACTCTGGGGCATGGATTTCGAACTTTGATTTGACTCAGTTTTTATGGAGAAACCTTCGTGTTTTAACCATCTTTTTCCTAAGAAAGGTGCTTTGATTTTTCTCACCCACCAACAACTGAAAAGTTGGATGTGACTGGAATGTGGTTGGTTTCGTGAACTGTGGTGTAGGGAAGGCTTCTGAAGGCTCCGTCACAGTTCTGAACACACCATTACTCCCTTTGAATGCGGGCTAATTATAATGTTTTCAGGCTTTGCACGCCAGAAGTGGTTGCACAGAAATGGTTGACGCGCGAATGGTCACATTTCAGGAGTCAAGCTGGTGTTGCCTTACGATGAACAGTTCTCTTCAGCAACAGGTTGAAAACCCGCATACTTACGTCACTACTGCTCATACTACGTCACTGTAGCATGAAGCTGGAAAGTTTTTCAACTTTTTTCGCGCTTTTCAGTTAACAAAAACATGTCTTTTATGGCTGCAGCTGAGTGAGTTCCCAAAGGCTACGTCTTTCGAGTTGAAAAATCCGTTTCCCCACCCCACTAAATGCCATATATTGCACCCCACCATATATTCCCCGCTATGCCGCTTCTGCGAAGCCCCCGGGACGCTCTTCCATATGGTAGAGGGCTGCGCCCACGCCCTGCTAAATTCGCGCAATCCCTCGCTTTCTTTTTGCAAGCTTTGAGAGAGAGTTCTGACCAGCTCTGACTTCAATGATCACCACCTGCTGGTGTTGAGGGCTGTTGAGGCTGAAGAGCTCAAGGGGTCTTGGACTGAGGACTTCTCTGCATTGGTTTTTGTAATAAAATTGCTCTCTCTCTCTCTCTCTCCTCTCTAATTAAGCGGCATTTTGTCCTCATGGCCCCTTTAACGGTTTGTTGTTTGTCCTTCTATGACATTCGTACAGTTACTGTGGGGCATTTCATGCAGTGTCTGCTTGAGAAGAGGTCTGACCCTGACCTGTGTTCTCTCCCCCTTCTTGATGCACAGCGCATCCGCTCGACAGTGGACGAGAAGGAGCAGAAGCAGCTGCTGATGGATCTTGAGGTTGTGATGAAGAGCAACGACTGCCCCTACATCGTCCAGTTCTATGGCGCCATCTTCAAGGAGGTATGGAGGAAACCTCTTCTTTCTGTGGTGGGTGCTGTCTTTTGGGGCCTACTGTTTCTTCTGCTCAAGTTGTATCGAAGCCGTCGTGGTAAGGTCACTTGTGAATACTTCGGTCAGCACCACGTTTTGCAGCCATTCCGGCCATTGAATGCTTGTCGCAGTAGCCAATCATCTTCAGTTCTTGTGCGGGAGTAGATACATTTTGCACAGATAAAAAAAAAATTGCTGCCTCTGCAAGTTCATGAGTTCAGAGGGTTGAACTTGGGCTTCGGTGCTTTTTAAGTTGTACTACTTATAAACGCTCAGCCTTGATTCTTTTGTAATAACAAGGTTTAACTGTGCAGTTTTGTCCTGTGGCCGGCTTGTAAGATCCGGGAGGCAGAAGAAAAATTTAAAGATTTGTAGGGCTTGTGTAGGTTTTACCGCAGCTGGAAATGCCAACAACAGATAGCATGCTGTTGCTGCCCCAATCCTTCCTTACCTACCTGTGAGCATATGGCGATTGGGGGTGGCCGTACAGGCCATTCCCCGTACATACGGAGGAGTGGTTGTAATGGCCAGGCCAAACATTCTTTGCTTGATTGATTTGTGGGGGGTCATCGGCACGGGCACGTACCGAGAAACCGACCAAAAATGGGTGGGATGTGCCTGTCACGTGCCAGGAATGGCAACTTTTAAAGCGAAAGCTTTCTTGGTGGGACCGATGGCGTCCTGTCAAAACACTAATGCATTTCGCCACAGACCGGTTGGTCAACCAAAAAGCTCTGGTGACATCTCGGGACACAGGGTGTGTTCGTGAAACCGGGCTTCCATTCTGTCAGAACGGTTCTAGATAAGACCAATGCACGCATGGACCATGAAGGAGTGCAATAGTATGCCTTTATCTCGTAAACCATGTATCGGTATGCATTTAGATAGCTCATAAATGTGTTTTTTTGCGCACTATGTAAACTTGTTGAATTTCACGCAAAAAGCAAGCAAGTGTGAAATTCAACAGAAAAAAAATTTTTCTGTTCACTTTTTCGCTTGCTCACTCGGAAAGTTGAATTTCACGCTTCATGTGCTTGACAGCTTTCTGAGGCATATGTGTAATGCACTTTTTTTTTTCTTTCATTACGCAGTAAGTAAGCTGAAAGCTCTTTCAAGCCGTTCCGATAGCACTGTAATTCTTATCCTCTTGTTGAAGATTTGTGGTACTATATTACATCAGCATCCGAGTCCTTTTCCTGTATAACGGACAGATTTGTAGTCCAGGGGGTGGTTGTGGGTGCAGAGAACGAAACAGTGCCTGACTTCTTCCTCTTGTTTTAATGTGCAGGGTGACTGTTGGATCTGCATGGAGATTATGGACACGTCGCTGGACAAGTTCTACAAGTTCGTCTACGAGAAGCAGCATCAGCGCATACCTGAAGCCATTCTGGGGAAGATCACCGTGGCGGTGAGCATCCCTGTTTTTTCCTATATGGGGACTATATGGGGAATATCTGGGATCAACATAATAATTGTGTGAAGTTTGCAACTTATATTTTAAGTGCAAAGCACTTTGGGGGCTCGCCTTGTCGTAGCTTGTCTGTAAAGGTCGATTACAAGTGACTGCTGGAATTAGGCGGCGCCGCGAGGTAACGGACACAAGTAGAGCCCGGCATTCAGTCGTAGGGCGTCTTCAGAGGCTTCCAAAACCAAGCTGTTTAAATAGCCATTACCATTCGAAAACTCGTGAAACGCTGGCGCTTGTCCCACATCTCCCCATTGTTTAGTGCAAAGAAAACTGTAGGTACATTTGAGGCAAAATATACGTAACTAACCGGCAACACCTGCGTTGATGTAATCAGGAATGCTTGTTGGGTTGGTTTTTACGGTAGTAAGCAAAAAAAAAGTGGCAGTGCAACGCCGGCACGTGCGGGGGAAAAGCACAAAAAGAACAGAACTCCCGCTGGCGCAGTTTCAGGCAGGGGGGTGCGCGAGCACTGCGAAGGCGGGAAATTTGAATTGCATTGGGTGTAGCAGTGAGCGGATAACAACGCTACAGCCCATTATGGCGAATTACTGTTCAGCACTTCCGACAGCTTTCACGTTGAGTGGAACGGCTTTAATTTTTACAAAGCCTCCTTGGTGTTGTCGGAGCTGGCTTTGGCTTGTTCTGCTTTTTCAGAAGTAAAATGTGAAAAGCCCATTGTCTGTGCTCTTCTCCTTTTTGTCTTCATTTGTCTTCTCTCCTTTTGTTGTGCAGACTGTGAAGGCCCTGAATTATCTCAAGGATAAGCTGAACATCATCCACAGAGGTCAGTAGACATCCTTGATCCTTGACTCCTCCTGCCTACCATTTTGCTTATGCCCCTGTCACTCGGACACTTTCAATCGCAATTGAGCCGATCCAAATCGAGCGCTGCTACACGGCAGTTTCAATCGCAATCAAGCCCGATCTCGCTCGAACTCAATCCTGGTTTCCGAAGCGCGATCAAAGTTTCCAAGCGCGATTGGACGAATGCGGTGATACTCTCGTCCCCGTTCAGTAATGGCACAGAAGGTGACAACTTCAACTAACGCCACAAATTGTATCAAATAACTTTACCCAAATAAGCGTGCAGTAGCATTCATATAGTTTCGGATAACTACGACCATGCAAAGTTACCAGACGCCGGCCGTCAAGTACAATTTTAGCGCCACCTGGCGTACACGAGTGCTACCGGTGCAACTTCTCGATGGTGCATCGAGCGCGCTAGAAAAGTCAATCGCGCTTCGCTTCAGTCCGGATTGAAAATGCCCGTGTGACATGGGTATCGCTGAGTGTCCACTCTGCCATTTCTTTGGCTCGAAGCGACTCTTTCTTCTGCAACATATTCTGGCAGCGTGGCAAGGTTTACAAGTGGATTACGCTCAGTTCGTCAGCTGCAGTAATAACGCCAGCTGTTGGGCTATCATCAGCTGGTACCGCGATTCTCAAAGAAGGAAATTTTAAAGTGAAGTTACGGCCCATTTGGTCCTGTGGCTTAGTGCAGTTAATGTACGGTAAACTTCTGTACTTAAACGACTTAGTGATGACGATCGACCCTTGGCTCGATGAGGAGGTTGGGAGGATGTGGGTCAGGTGATGCGTAACTGTGACGGTCTGTTCACATGTAGTGTTCCACATTATGAACACGAACAAGGCACCCATTTAGATTCAACACTGCGCTTAAAACAGCTTCCTTTAATTGTTAAGTGAACTCTGTGAAACTTGTCAGCCGCGCTGCTTTTTTGCCACTGATTTCGAATATGCAATTAATTTTTGAGTCACTCAATTAGTCACCGAGATAATTAGAGATAATTTGCTATTTTTGGAGGAACAATAGACAAAACATTGTTGGCCATAAAACTGAAATCTTTGTTTTCCAATGCAATGAACCCCGGTGAGTGCAATAAGAGAATCGGTTTTTTGATGCACCGCTTGGAGCTAATTTTACAGCTCATTAAACTTTGGTGGCAGCAGTGGCGAGGAACCATTTCGAATGCCCATTTCAAACACCAAAGTTTAAAGGGACCCTGCAACACTTACCATCGACTACTCGGAATGTATTCTGAAGTAAAGTCTATTGTCCCAGCAATCTCCTCCCACAAGAATTATGAAAATCCGTTCACTTTCACCAAAACTATGCGCGATGAAAAATCGCGCATAAATGTTCCCTCTCAACTTAACCGCGAACAACGCGACGAAAGCTGCGCGCTCTCTCCCGGAGAGGGGGGGGCGGCGCGCGGCGTTTTGTTTGGCGGCCTTCGATATGTCACAGGCCGGGGAGTTTCGTCCTTTTCCCTCGCAACGTGGACGGGTCTATTTCCGGCCTGGTGCCACAAAAAAGCAGGCATGGCGGCCTGCTCGCAAGCAAGCGCTCAGGCTGGTAGGGCCGTTTTTGAAGCAATAAACATTTGTTGTCGAGTGGGCTCGTTGAAAGTGGAATATTTAGTTCGTCACTCAAAGTCCGCGCGCACTCAAAACAAAAGAAACACCAAAAGCATGCGGACAGGTTCAGACATAGAGGAGGTTGATACACCGCCGACGATGGCGGATCGTCACAGGAAATGCCAGAATTTAGCCGCGAAGTTGACCAGCGACAGCCAATAGGACAGCCACGATAGCCATGGCCCGATTGACATTGCAAAGGCCATGCCAGGGGTGCATAATGAGGAGAATTGAAGAGAGCGCGGTTGGTTTTTCCACGTCTTTCACGGCAGTTTGCGCGCTTACCGCTTCACGTGCATGTGTAATATTTGGCTCGGGTGTTCCTGGCAGTGTAATCTAAACGTTGCGCAGGTTTACTTGCACTGCACGAAGAGTGTTGCAGGGTCCCTTTAATGAGCTGTAAAATTAGTTCCAAGTGGTGCATCAAAAAACCGATTCCCTTATTGCACTCACCAGGGTTCAGAGCATTGGAAAACAAAGATTTTAGTTTTATGGCCAACACTGTTTTGTCTATTGTTCCTCCAAAAATGACTAATTATCTCTAATTATCTCAGTGACTAATTGACTGCCTCAAAAAATAATGGCATATTCGAAATCAGTGGCAAAAAATCAGCAAGACTTCCACAGAATTGTTTTAAGAGCCGTGTTTAAGTGTTTCTGCAGCTCCACCCTTCTTTTGTTTGATTGGCCTGCTGCTTGGCCTTTGTGGGTACAGTCAAGAGCAAAAGTTTACGGACCGTCTTACTGGCGATTTTAAGGCGTTAGTTTGCGTGCCCATTTACAGTTGCTTGTGGATTGAAGAAATGCTTTGGTTATGCGGGTGAGAAATTGCCTCAAATCATTTGTGCTCCTGGCTGTACTCGATGCAGTGCATTTCTGGGTGGGAGGGAACAGTTTTGCTTCAAAATGTGGTGGTGCTCTGTGTGTTGTTTCTCTTGCGAGCTGTCTCTGGGACTGTCGTGACGCAGATGTCAAGCCCAGCAACATCTTGCTGGACCGGCGAGGCAACATCAAGTTGTGCGACTTTGGCATCAGCGGTCAGCTGGTGGACTCCATCGCCAAGACGCGTGACGCGGGCTGCCGACCCTACATGGCGGTAAGTTTGCAATGTTGCCCCACGAGTTACGGCTAGCATTGTGTGCTTTTGTTGACAAGGCTGGGTCTTCCCTCACTTCTGGTTTTGTCCTCTAGTCTTTTTACTAATTATGTGCCGATCTGTTTTGTAACTGGTGTGTGTTGCTTGTGATGTCTGCTGCAAAATTGCAACACAGGTCTGATTAACCAAGCAGGGCGAAATACAGTCGAATCCCGCTACAACGAAATTGACGGGACGTGCGAAAAATTTCGTTGAAGCGAAAATTCGTTGAGGCGAAATCTGCCGCAACACACCACGGAAAGGCCAGAAAAAAAGCCCCGTATGCTTCCGCATCATTGGCAGCATAATACAATGTTTAGAAAAAGGAGACGCGCAATAACGTCATGTTTATTCGGATAACAAACGTACCAATGGTTATCTGTTCTTTCACTGCACGCGAAGAACGCGTTGCGGAGTGGGGTGAAGAATGCAGGCGCAAAAACGTATTGCTGTACAAGAAGGCGTGTCCACCGAGCTGATTACTTGCAGATAGCTGCTAGGCCGTCGGAAGCCCCCCTCTCACTTGTAGCAGGAGCAGTGCCGTTATCTTATCATCTGACGCGGCAGCTACTGACGCGGCGCGGCAGCTACTGACCTTGGCAAGGTTAGACGCGCGCGCTTGCATTTAAACACAACTGCGCGCTCATGACTAAGATAGGGATGACTTGGCTTCAAGACCAAACACGCAAACATGATTTTGCTCTTGGCTATGAACAATGGTAGAAGGAAAACGGCAAGGACAGCTGCTCACAACGCATACATGACGGCGCCGCGCCAGCAGCGGCGCCGTCAACTGGATACGGATTGGATACGGATTCAACTGGATACGGATTGGCTGTAGCTCCGGCTTGGCGAACCGGGCCTGCGCCTCATGTAAAGACGGCCAGCCACATCGTTATCACCATCAAACAATGGCGTCCGCCTACGAGTTTTTTTGTGGCGGTGTGGCCGCACCGCGCATGTTTTCGGTGAAACCAAGCGTCCTGAATGTATAAAAAGTTACAGATAGCTGGCGCTATGCTAATTTTATTGTAAAATAATTGTTCAAACCCAGCCCAAATCATCGAAAATTTCGTTGAAGCGAAAGCAAGCCTGACAAATGGTTCGTTGTGGCGAGGACTTTGTTGCATGGACTTCTATGGCTGGCTGACGGGGAATTGGAAATATTTCGTTGAAGCGGAAATTTCGTTGAAGCGGCGTTCGTTGTAGCGGGGTTCGACTGTAGCTGCTTCTGTTCGAGAGGAACTCTTCAAAGACAGAACTGAATCAGCCTTGTGTCCTTTTGAATTACATATCCGGTCTATTTTGTAATGCATGTGTGTGTGTCTGTTTGTACACACACGTATGGTAAGGCCTTGCTATAGCAAAATTGCTTCGTTGCGTTTTGTTGTCCCCTGCGCAGTTCGTTGAGAGTGAATCATCTCTGCTTTAAATGAAGTACAGTCAAGTCCCGCTACAACGAAATTGACGGGACGTGCCGAAAAGTTTTCGTTGAAGCGAAAATTTTGTTGAGGCGAAATCTGCCCAAAAACAACACGGAAAGGCCAGAAAAATAGCCCCGTATGTTTCCGCATCATTGGCAGCACAATACAATGTTTAGAAAAAGGAGTGACGCGCAATAACGTCATGTTTATTCCGGTAACAAACATACCAATGGATACCTGTTTTTTCACTGCACGCAAAGAAGGTGTTACGGAGAGGGGTGAAGAATGTAGGCGCAAAACGTATTGCTGTACAACAAGGCGTCTCCTACCACACCTGATTACTTGCAGATAGCTGCTAGGCCATCGGAAGCCCCCCTCTCGCTTGTGGCAGGAGCGGTGCCGTTATCTTATCCTCTGACAGGGCACCGCAGCTACTGACCTTGGCAGGCAAGACGTGCGCGCTTGCATTTAACATGATCGCGCGCTTGCGACTAAAATAGGATGACTTGGCTTTAAGACCAAACACGCAAACATGATTTTTGCTCTTGGCTATGAAGAATGGTAGAAGAAAAATGGCAAGGACAGCTGCTCACAACGCATACATGACGGCGCCGCGCCAGCAGGGGATCACATTCGTGCGATTTCAACTGGATACAGATTGGCTGTAGCGGCTGTAGCTCCGGCTTGGCGAACCAGGCCTGCGCCTCATGTAAAGACGGCCAGCCACATCGTTATCACCATCAAACGATGGCGTCCTCCTATGAGTTGTTTTTTGTTTGTTTTGGGTGGCGGTGTGGGCGCACCGCGCATGTTTTCGGTGAAACTAAGCGTCCTGAATGTATGAAAAGTTACACATAGCTGGCGGTACGGTTATTTTATTGCAAAATAATTGTTCAAACCCTGCCCAAATCATCGAAAATTTCGTTGAAGCGAAAGCAAGCCTGTCAAATGGTTCGTTGTGGCGAGGACATTGTTGCATTGACTTCTATGGCTAGCTGACGGGGAATTGGAAATATTTCGTTGAAGTGGAAATTTCGTTGAAGCGGAGTTCGTTGTAGCGGGGTTCGACTGTAACACTTATATTGAAGTCAGTTATCTGTCCTGACGAATATAGCGTGCCACGTCTACCAGAAAGTTGCAACGCAAGTCCAATTAACCAGGTTTATGAAAGAGCTGCTTCTATTCGAGAGTGATACTTGGTAGACGACGAAACCAAATCATTTGTGCTTCTGTTCGAAGAACATCTCTACTTAGCCCCAGTTTAGAGTGTCCGAATCTCTTACCAGTAATGATTGCAAAGACCATTATTCACTTCTTTGGCCCGGCATTTTCGTTCCTCCCTTTCCCCAGCCCGAACGCATCGATCCTTCCAGTGCCATCGGCTACGACGTCCGGTCTGACGTATGGAGCCTAGGAATAACCTTGGTGAGTTCATTACACCGTTGCTCCTAGTCATCCCCCATCCATCTTCATCTTCCTCATCCTTTAAAACGATCCCAGATGTATGGAGCCTAGGGATAACCTTGGTGGGTGTTACACCGTTGCTCCTTGTCATCCCTCATCCATCTTCCTCGTCCTTTAATACAATCCCAGACGTATGGAGCCTAAAAATAGCCATGCTGGGTGTTACACCGTTGCTCCTGGTCATCCCTCATCTTCTTCATCATCATCTTCCTCGTCCTTTGCAACGATCCCAGATCGAGGTGGCCACGGGGAGGTTCCCGTACCCAAAGTGGAACAGCGTGTTCGAGCAGCTGACCCAAGTTGTGCAGGGGGACCCGCCGCAGCTCAGCCCTAACGAGAACGGAAACTGCTTCACCGCCGAGTTTGTCGACTTTGTCAACACCTGGTGAGGAGCCTCTCTTTTTCTTGTCGCAGGAGGAGGAGGAGAACGTAATGTACGCAAGGCACGAGGCATCGCCGTTTGCGCTGACCTCTTTCGCATTGAAGCGAGGTGTGAATCCCATGTCTCGTAAAAGGCAGTGGGGAGTAGGATCTTGCATATCCACTTTTTATTAAAGCGAAAGCTTTGTTAGTGGGATCGATGGCGTCCTGTCAAAAAAATAATGCGTTTCCGGGTAGATCGGTTGGTCGACCGGAAAGCTCTGATAAGATCTCTGGGCGCACGGCATGTGCGTGAAACCGGACTGCCATTGTGTTGAAACAGTGAATTGAAAATCGTGACAAAGGAACGGTTCTAGATAAGACAATGCACGCATCGATCGTGAAGGAGTACAATATTAGTATATCTTTATCTTATAAACCAAGTATGGTTATACATTTAGATCATCCTTTGATGCGTTTAGTTAGAGCACGAAAAATCGTCCCATGGATTTGGTCTTCGTTTGTGATTTCGGTGTTTGAAGGATTGACGATCGATTGGACGCACTTTCAGCGAAGGTCGGGCACACTTTTATCGAAGGTTTTGATGCGCTTTTGGTGCAGTTTTGGTTTTAGAAAGCCTTCGCGCTTCCCTCAGCTTCCTTTAGGAACGGATGGTAAAGTTTTTTGAGGTACAGAGTGACGTGTGCCATGGAGTGGAACCAAACCATGATCACCCTCCTCGAGGTGGGAAAATAGAATGGTATTTTGCTTCTCGCTGTAGTGGCCAGCAGTTGGTGGGCTCTTTCGAGAGGAAACAAAAAGGCTTTACAACGTGATTGTTTTGGGGGGTCCCGTCTGAAATTTGGTTTTGGGCTTCACCTTGCATGTTTGTATGCATAGTCCGGGTAGCTCTTGCTTACACCCCTGCTACACAGAGGCGTTCAATGTTGTATCCGAGTCAAATTACCCTAGGAATTTTAAATGTACGACATTCGGAATTTGCAAATGCCGTTTGACTTGAGAATGTCGCCCGAATGTACATTTCAAATGCGCATGCAGGAGGGGTATTTTATACCCCAGCTACACTAGGGTCCGAATGTCATTTGAACCAAAGTGTCATTTGACTCAAATGGGGTGCTTCGAATGCCCATTCAGAATCCGCCGTGCTACACTACAATTTCGATGGCATTTGACAGCTTTAGCATTTCGCTCGCCGTGCTGCATGGCGCTGTGCTGTCGAGTTTCTGTTTTTACACATATAATGCAACAATCAAATTTAGCGGCAGTCTTTAGTATTAAAATGATATGAAATTACCAATAACGTAAACTTTGACACAGTTCTTGCTTAATTCTGGATCCCAATCGAGGTTTTTTGTGCTGTCTGGCCACACTACTTCGTTGCTTGCTCGCACTGGTGCTGAGAGTAGGGAACTATTACATCTTGATATCACGATTTAAGTGAATGAGAAGTAAACAGAGTCCCCCAATTAAGAATATTTTGCTCGTTTTAAGTACGCCAGTTATGTATTTGTTTTATGCTGACTTGGAACGCTGTGCGCAAGAGTGCTAGAAATGGCATTTGAACTCCCAAATGTCTCCCCTCGGTGCTCATTTGGCTCGAATGTCATTTGAGCTGAATGGCATTTCAAAACCTAGTGTAGCAGCACAACTTGGCATTTGAGTCAAATGACATTCGGACGCTAGTGTAGCAGGGGTATTAGTCTTTTCAAATGCCACGATGCCAAAGTTTTCATTTGCCTACCATTGTTGGTGCACATCCATCGCAGACACAATACGTTGTTTCAGTGCATCGAAGTTGTCACAGCTGCGCTAGTGTGAACCCTGCATCCAGATTGGAACTCCGTGAATTGAAAGTGCACTTTAGTGTTCTCTCCTATGCCTTCAGTGAGGGTGCACATAGGAGCAACCACTTAAGTGCGCAGCGCTTTGACTGACTTGAGGACAATATGGTCGAGATGTGCGCTTAGGGCAGGAAAAAAATTGAATGGCTGTTGCTGGCACCCATAATCAAACCCTCAAAGTGCCCCCAAATGTGTTTTGACTGGAAATGACAAGAGAAGAGTTCTCTCAAGCGGGCCTTATGAAGTGTGGATACAGCAGCGCTCAATACGCATGTATTGTGACCGTCGTATGGGCTGAGCAGTTGGTTTAAGGATGCCACTGGAGGCCAGGGGGTGAGCAGACATGTTTTTCGCTGCCTGCGGTAGCTCTTTAAAGGAGCCATGAAGAGAAAACACAAGCTTGGTTCATTCAAAAGATTGCCTCGTTAGAATCATACTGACACCACTTTTAACGTACACTTCGCTCAAATAAGCTGTTTAATTAGGAAAAAAGGGAATGGCCATGCGACCCACCAGCTCATTTCCCTCAACAGAACCTATGATGTCATACAAGCCAGCTCTGTGATTGGCGGAGGCCGTCGCAACCAGACGCAAATTAGGTAGAGCTTATAAGCTAGCCGAACGAGCGATTTGTGCTTAAATTTAGGGTACATTATAAAGCAATAAGAATGGTGGGACAAACAGTGAAGTTACGAAAGCACATGTAAACATAGAATTACCGATGCGTACTGCTGTTGGTACTGCGCGCACTATGCTTAATTTCGCTGCACGGCACTGCGGGGCTTTGGGGTTGTCTCGGACGACACTGGCCGATTGACGCAAGCGATCACTGTCTTACGTGAGCATATTTGTCGAGCGAGCACTGTTTCAGGTAACGATTATTTTCTCCCAGAACAAAAACAAGCCAGGTTTAAATGCAGTCATAAACAAACCAAAGGCAGAAAACTGCTTGCCACGGTATGGTGGCGCCATCTAGGTTCAGTAACGTAAGGAAATGCGGTAGCGCCACCGTAGAGTACCTCGAGGCCAGCACTGCCGTACAGGGTGGAGACACCCTTTGAACGGTCCCGTGGCGCCGCAATTGGGTCAACGTGCTTGGATCAACTGATAAGATGATTCAAACTTTGCCAGTAAACCGCGTAGCGGCAATAATTTTAGCACGGTTTTGACAGAATGACTCCCTTCGGCGGCGAGCGAGCGACCCAAAATAACGTCACCAGCGTACACGTGTCTCAACCCTGTACGGCGGACGCGTGAATCAAGGTACTCTAGGCTGGAGAGCGCTCGGTTCTTGTGATGTCATTACAGACCACGAAAACGAACGATTTAGCGGGAAAATCAAAATTTTAACTTAAATTGATTGATTTCTCAGTGAATAAAGTTATCCGGACAAGCGCTGGGGGCACTATAAAACACGAAATATTTTGAATAAAACAAACTTGCATTTTCTCTTCATGGCTCCTTGAATGAGTGCTTGAAGAATTGAGTGTGATATTAATGTTTGGTAACAGTTTGTCGTTTCATGTATACTTAAACAAGCGCCGTTCTTTCTTGTCGTTTCAGCCTCACGAAGACCGCCCACACACGTCCCAAGTACAAGCAGCTTCTGGTAAGCAGCGCTTCTCGCACTACCGCGTGTAGCTATGTGCCATTTCGGCTGATGAGCTTACGCCTCCAAGGCAATATCAGGGACCGTTCTCTCGATCATTGTCGAACTTGTCGCGGCCCGTTTGCACTTAAGGGAGGACACTGCTCTTAAAAAAAAACTTCTTTAATTTTTTACTAAACTGTGTGAAACTTGTCAGTCCTTCTGCATTTTTTCCCACTGATTTCAAATATGGCATTATTTTTTGAGTCAGTCAATTAGTTATACCAAGATTATTAGCCATTTTTGGAGGAACAGTAGACAAAACAGTGTTGGTCATAAAACTGTAATCTTTATATTTACCAATACTATGTGAAGCTTGGTGAGTGAAATGAGAAAATCGGTTTTTCGATGCACCGCTTCAAACTAATTTCACAGTTCATTAAACTTTGGTGTTTGAAATGGGCATCCGAAATTTTTCCTTGCCACTGGTGCCAAGGTGGACAGGGAATGGAGAAGGGAAGTTGTTTTAAGAGGCACGTCCCCCCTTAAAAAGCCGTTTCCAACAGCACCTGGCAATGCAGTATAAATGTCGTGCCAGTCCGTTTTAGATCACTGCAGTGCTCTGCGGCAGACGTAACATTTTGGGCCGTAAACGACCGCCGAAAGTTGCTGAGTGGGCAGACTCGGTGGCTAAAGTGGAAAGTTGGGCAAGTTGATTACTTACTAAGGAATTGATCGTTATAACAAACATCGAACTGGACTAAGTGAAGGAAAGATGAAGCACACGCTAGATTTTAACGTGTTTCATCTCTCTTCTCGTCTTTCAAAAGCCTCTGTACTCACTTCAGTACTAATCTTCTCAAATGAATGCTTGTGGTGAAAAATGATGGCAAGATGTTTCACGCAAAACTATCGCATCAAATCAAAAAGCGTGCCCTTAATGTGAGTGCGTGTGAATAGTATTGAGCACAATGCATGTTACTGCATTATAGTAAGTGTTTTCTTATACCAAACTATTTGTTCGTTTGAATTGATATTAGGCACACAAAGATCCCATTTTACGATAAATCTTGTGTAGCACAAACATCGGTGTCGGTCCTGAGCTAGTTATTCTGCATCCAAATGAAAACCAGTCTTCTACTTTGGGAGTAGTGATTGCAATTTGGGAGAATTTTCGGAAAGGTGGCGCCACTTATCGACACCAAACAAATGCTCTGCCCCCAATCTCCCACTATTCCACGAAGTGTCTGAAATGGCCATCACAAAAGCTGCTGTTATAGACAAAAGCTAATTTTCATACTACAGTCGAACACGGATATATCGAACACGGGTATATCGAATTATTGTCTATATCGAACTCATAAATTATCCCCTTGAAAATTCTGTGTAAAAGTATAGGAATTTGTACGTTTATATCGAACCGTATTTTTCTCAACATTGGGTATATCGAACGCCGCGCGAGCTGGAAGGTGCTCTTCGGCGGTCGCTGCACCCCCGATTGAGGTTGAGGAGGATGTGGAGGAATGCGTGGGCATGGAGAAGACTGGCTCGCGGAACTAATTCCCCCTACCGGAACGAATTTGCCCTTGCCCAGTCGGGCCCCGCTACCGGCCGCCGTAGCGTTAGCGAACGGAGCCCGGTATGCTAAATCTCTCTAGGCACACAAGCCCGAACGCTCGGAAAATGTGACAGTGCGAGGTAGGGATGCCCCGACTGCGCACGTCCTTTTTTTTTTTTTTTTGTCCCGCACCTTTCGGAGACCACTGTTTCTCTCGGAGATGACCATCGCGAGCGCTTTGTTGGAGTCCGTTCAGAGAGCCTTGGAATTGTTACCTTCAAAGTCCTTGTGGTACGCGCGCTGTTCTTCTTTTGCGTGCGTGTTGTGCATGGTGTGCGAAGGCGCAGCGTACTGCTGGAATTTCCTAGTTGTGCAGCCTCGAGAAGATCGAGACCAGCGTCTTTAATTTCATTTCCTGGACGAAGAAGCAGGCTAAGATCAGCGATTTTTTTTTTCATGGAAATAAAGCGTCCTGTTTCATCGTGAGTGCGGAATTAGTTGTCATTCTTGAATGCGACGATCGGGAAAGTGATCGTCCTCCATAGGTGAGGTCTCGGAGCCCATATTTTGTATATCGAATTTTTCATATATCGAACTAATTCGCGATCCCCTTGGAGTTCGATATATCCGTGTTCGACTGTATTGCAATAACAGCCAAGCACCAGTACTGTGGCATGGTGGCTAAGGTGGTGTGCTGCTGAGGCCAAGGACGCGGTTTCGATTCCCGGCCACGGTGGCCGCTTTTCAGATATAGGCGAAAAGCGAAAATGTCGATGTGTTGAGATTTCGGTTCATGTTGGGTGGTCAAAATTAATCCAAAAAACCTCGAAATGAGACCTTTTTGCTAAACAACAGATCAAACAAGTGAGTGGTTTGATAGAAAACAAAACAAAACAATGAAGTTTAGCAGCGCTGCACACCGCTTTGCTCTTACCAGTGCTTCGTTCCTTGCAACGAACGCAGGACCATGATTTCATCCTGCGCGCCGAGCGGGACACCGTAGACGTTGCCTACTACATCAGCACCATCTTCAGCAACATGAACGGCATGTCGTCGCCGTGCTAAAGTCCGGGCGTCTTTTGCCGCCCCGCCTTCGACTCAACAGTTGCTGCTCACAGTTGGTGAACCCCTATTCTCCCGCAAAGCAGCGCCACCACCAACAACCACCATCGAATGCTTGTGTAGCGGCATTGCCGACGGGGCAGCTTTTCTTGTTCCAGTAGAGCGGGTTGTTGCCGTGGCGACCGTGTACAGTCATGGGCAAGTGGAAACGGAACACTAAACTACGAACCGGAGGAACACAGGATTTCCTGGAACTTTGTTCCGTCTAAGTCAGATTGTTGCCTGGCACGGTATTGCAGTCGGGTAATCGCGCTTTCTAAATTTATCCAAAGCATGTCGTTCATTTGGTCTTTAGCAAGTGTAGATTTGTTGCCGTGGCAACCGCATACAGTCGTGGACAAGTGGAAATGGAACGCAAAACTGTGAACTGGAAATTTGTTCCTGTAGGCCAGGTTGTTACCTGGTGTGGCGTTGTAGTCTGGTAATTGCGCTTTCTAAATCTTTGTAATCTCCGATTTGTTGCTGTGGAAACCGTGTACAGTCGCGGGCGAATGGAAATGGAACGCCAAACTGTGAACCAGAATGCACGACTTTCCGGAAATTTGTTCCGCACAAGTCAGATCGTTACCCGGCGCTGTATTGTATCAGCTATTGCCTTTTCTATATTTATTTTAAGCGTGCCGTTATTAGGTCTTTACAAACCGTAATCTCCTATTTTGCGCCATCCAGTTCATAATTGCGCACCGATGTTCCACTTAGAAACGGAACGCAAGACTATGAGCTGGAACACACAACTTTCTGGAACTTTGTTCCGTGTAAGCCGGATTGTTACTCGGTGCAGAGTTTAGTCCCGTAATTGTGCTTTCTAAAGTTAACCAAAGCATGCTGTTATTGGTCTTTACCAACCGTAATCTTTGATTTGTTGCTGTAGAAACTGCGTACAGTTGCGGGCGAATGAAAATGGAATGCCGAACTGTAAACCTAAATGCACGGCTTTGATGAACTTTGATCTGTGTAAGTCAAATCGTTGCTCGGCGCATTGTTGTACCAGCTATTACCTTTCTATATCTAATTGAAGCGTGCCATTATTAGGTCTTCACCAACTGTAATCTCTGATTTTGTGCCTTCTGGTTCATAATTGTGCATCATGTTCCACGTAGAAACGGAACGCGAGACTAAGCTGGAACACACAACTTCCCGGAACTTTGTTCCGTGTAAGCCGGATTGTTACCTGGTGCAGTATTGTAGTCCGGTAAACTTGCTTTCTAAATATAACCGATGCATTCTGTTATTTGGTAACCTCCGATTTTGCACCCTCTGGTTCGTAATAGTGTTCCACTTGACCATGACTGTTTGCACATTTTCGGTGTATTGCCAGAGCCGGGAAATTTCTCGCTACAGAGCATAATATGCAATTGTAATGCCACTTGTGAAGACTCTGAAGATCAGGGAAAAAAAAAAAAAGTTTCGCAATTGCGAAAGACAGGCTTGTAGAAAAACGAGCAAGTTACCGAAAGACATGGGCCAATGAGCATATTATCCATCTGAGAAAACCTGCTTCATGGACTGGCAAATTTAGAGAGCTGGAAACTTTGCGGGAAGGTTTCTTTTTCTTTTCTTTGGCGAGTTGTGTAGACTACTTCCAGGTTTGGTAAGAGTTAAGACTGATGTAAGGATTTTGCTGCGGCTATGTCGGTGTGGACCTAGTGTGGAAGGAGGGTTAGCGAGATTCTTCAAGGTATTTTGTTTTTTATTACCGCTCATTTTTTTTTTGTTGCCTGAAAGTTGCTGATGAGGGTTCAAATACAATGTCTTTCATTTCCAGTTTCTTCTGTGTATATGGATTGCTGGTTTTATTTTGTGTATTTTTTTATACGGCATACTGAATGCTTTTTTTAGCTTCTTTACTATTGGCTGTCATCCCCAGCTCAACCTTTATATTCCCACTTTTGGTTTTAATCCCCGAGAGAGTGAGAAGAGTTTGTAAATTGAGTTCTGTATGTGGTTGCATGCACTTTTTCTACTTGTTTTTGCAAGTGTTTAAAAGCGAGAGCACAGGGAGTTTTTCAATGATGCGAGCGTTTGAGAGTGGGCGATGAAAGAGTTGATGTAATTTTGCTCAGCTGTTCGCACTTTTCCTTTTATAACTTGACTCGAGCCGGCTCATTGAGGCTTCCGGCTCACAATTCCATGTGTTTGGGCAGTCTTTCTTTTCTTTTTTTGTGTACCCCTGGTTTACGTATACAGAAACCAGCTACCGTTGTGTACATATTGTACATAGAAGAAGAAAAACCTCTCTTAAACAGAACAAGACAGCTTCTTCCACGCTCTCTGCTGCGTCCTGCGAGGTTGTAGTGATAACCTCCTTTCCCTCTTTCTCCCGTTCTTGCATTTGCAAACTAGTGATAGGAGGGGAAAAAAAAAATGTGAGCCCTAGTTCTGATTTTAGCGCAGTCGCCGCTCGAGTTCAACCGCATAATGTAACTGTGGCTGTTTCGCAAATGCACCATCCGCGTTTTAAAATTTTGGACGCGTTTGCTTTTCCAGTTTTTGAGTTACGTTATTGCTCTCGGAGATGAACTGTGCATTCCTTTAAAAGTGAGATGGGACTTTTTGCACTCTGTGGCACGGCGTTCGACTATTTTTACGTCGCAAGAGGTGTGTTCTGTGCGCAATTGGGATGTCAGCACTACAGTGTTTGCGTTTTTCTCTTTCTTTAAAGCTACAAGTTGTTTTGCACATGTTTCTAACACAATGATGCGTTCCATTTGCCCGTGCTACGCATATCGAACCCTCCTCTTTAGTGTTGCAAATCCAGGGCTTGTACATTTGCTGTTAGTGCTGCACAGGATTTTATGGGGGTTAGTTTAAAAGTAGACGTGCGATGCATAATGAAATCTAAGTGAACGCAGGACATAATTTCCCACGTTTGAAGAGAGGGGGTGCCGGTGAAAGTGCATAATGGATTGACGAAGCTGTGTATGTTACTCAAGGACCCAGCCTTTCTCCTCTGCTGTTCAAATCGCGCTGTATTCGGAGAGCGCGTTGCAAGCGTTGTGAACTACTAAGCGGACTTGCACGCAGTGTCTTTTTGTTTCTTTGTAAATTTTTTGCAGCACTGACGTCTTTCTGTCCTAGTGTGTAGCACTTTTTTTCTCTTGCCACCGAATGCAAAGTATGCTGAAACTTCCTACACTCTTTGCGCTGCGTTTTGAAGATGAAACTTGGCTAGCACCACCCTGTCTTTGTTTTGTTTTTTTTCCACGCTCATACGGTGATGTCTTTTACTCTGTTTCACTGCAGCCGTGCTTTGCGCCAGAAATGCAACGTAAAAAAAAAATAATAAAGGAAAGATCTAGTCTGACGTCTTGTGTAGTGGTTTGTGGATGACTCCATCACTGGGAACGAAACAGAAACATGGGGATGATCATACAGGTGGTAAGAATTTCAGCAGCACTGTAGTGATTTCACGAGCGATTTTCAGATTTACAGCGGCAATGAGTTCGTTGTCTTGTTGCACATTGTTGGTTGTTCTTACAGCGGATAGCAACGCCATTCCAAGGTCAATTCAGGTGATGTGGTTGGGGCCTACCTCCGATACAAATGACGTAACCACTCGCGCAGCATCTGGGGTTGTGTTAAGGGATACATTGTGTCCAGCACAAAAGAACCATTTTAGCATCTTGACCTAGGCAGCTGGCTGAATATTGGGAAAGTTCCAAGTGCTGATGTTAACCATGAGAGAAATCTGGAGCAGAATTGCATGGTCTGTAGTGCCTTTGGAAAAATTCAAGTAATCAAGTACTGTCACTAGGGGTACTACTGTCACTGTCATTAGGGGTACTACTAGTACATACTTGTGGTGTTTGCTTATGGCACAGAAACTTGGGGACTTGCTGAACACATTAAAGGTAAAGAAAGCGTTTTGGATTAGAGATCAAACTCCGATTGAAGATATCACTGCACACGTGAAAGAAGCAAAGCTGTGCTAGCCATTTGATACAGAGGATGGACAAGAGCTGGACCACCGTATTAACAGACAGACTACTGGGGCATGAGCTGTGGAGAAGACAGATAACTTGACAGAGGGATGGTAAGAAGAGCAGAACCAAAAGTGGATTTGGATAGTACAGTATAGGAGCAGTTGAAAGGCTATGGGATGGGCCGTTGCCATTTAATGGACGTTCATAAGAAGATTATAATGACATCAATGCCCGATATTCACATATGGCCCACATTTTTACTGACAGCTCAACTACGCCTCACGGTAGTTCTTCCGGCGTCTTCATTTCGTCGACCGGCAAAGCCTTGTCCTACCGCCTGGAACGAATAACCTCATCCATGTCTGCCGAGCTCCATGCACTTAAACAAGCCCTGCGCTACATTCTTCGTCAGCCACCAGCAGAATGGGCTATATTCACGGACTCGAAGGCGGCGTTGCAAACCTTACGGCGTGCCAGCTGCTTCAGCCTTCACGAGCATGTATCCCGTGATGTCACGTACCTGCACCATCTCGCCAACCTCGCCGGTCACCGAGTGACCCTACAATGGATGCCTGCACATTGCGGCATTCTCGGCAATGAGAAAGTGGATGAGGCAGCTCGCAGAGGCCTACAGCTGCGAAATGTAAGAAAGATTTTTTTCGCAAAACACGAGGCCGCAGCGCTAGGAGCGAAACCGCTTCTGGTCTTGTCCTGAAACTCGGCACCCTTTCCTGCACCATTTAGACCCTGGACTCAGAATGAGGCTACCAGACAGGATTCCACGTAAGCTTGAAACCCTTTACCACCGGTTGCGTCTCAACGCAGCGCTCACGAACTCTTACCGCCATCGCCTCGGTCTAACTGCAAATCCCTATTGCGATAATTGTGGATTGCCCGAAACAGTAGAGCACGTCCTTCTATAGAGTGTCCGGCATACATCCAAGAAAGAAATCACCTCGCAGAAAAGATTGAGTGCCTCAACAACGCATCTATATCTTTGAAAGTCTCCTTGGACCCTGGCCCTCTCCATCGTCCCAGAGAAAAGTGTTGGTTGCCTTATTTGACTATTTATGCGGAATCGGCGTCGCAGAGACAATTTAGAACTTTACCTGTGAGATCGTGCGGACTTTTACCTCACCACGCAAAGCTTCGTGTTAACTTTTTCTTTCAACCTCTTCTTTTCCCCTTTTCTTCTGCCCTACTTCTTTTAGGGCCTTTACTCCTTCTCCCGATCCCTGCAGAGTAGCATGTAGGCGGGAACGTGCCGGCAAACCTCTCTGCTCTCATCTAATAAAGAGCTCTCTCTCTCTCTCTCACACAATTTGCAAACTGCACGCCAAGATGGGTTCTGAATAATGAAAGGCAACTTGCACCTTGTTCCAAGGCTCTATCCTGGCTGCAGGAGTCATTTTCCTGATGGAGGTGGAAAACAAATTCCCACGCCAGGATTCTGGTGCGCATTTATGATACCAGGTTGTTTGAGTTAATTTATTCTCCACTACAATACGTCCTAAACCAAGTAAAGCTTGTGAAGCCCCCTAACAGAAGAGCTGTAAATCCATGACCATCATCAACAGCCTAATAAAGCTCGGAAATGTCCCATTTTCCCTGATTCTAAGCCTACAACCCCCTACAGCTTGCTTCATACCTTACCGCCACTTCCAATTTGAATCTTGGTTGGTCAAGTTCAGCTTTGGGGCCCCCGACCTTGGTCGTTAACCACTATACATTACAGCGTTTGCTACGACAGTTATGTTTCAATCAAAATTTGAAAAGGTTATCTCTCTGTACTACCGAAAAAATAGTTTGTGGGTTTTAGTTGCTTACAAAACTGCCTCAAAACCGCAGAAATGGATATGTAATAAAGCAAATTAGGTGGCAACAATCTTCCAGGCGGGTTCCTGCCAGCATCACACTCCGTACTGAAGTTCAATGATATGCATCGCTTAGAAGTCACCGCTTAGGAGTCATCAATTCAGCTGCGGAGGTTTGTGGCATATACGAGCATACGTGGAGGCGGCAGTTCTCTTCAATAGCAATGTTTCCTGGCTTCTGCCAGGGGTTTGAAAATGACTGCACTGGTCTCACGAGACAGCGTGACATGCCTGAAAGCCCTGCAAGAAGTTTTAAGAGAGAGGAAGTACTTTATTTGAGCTTGGCATGGTTAGAAGGCTGTTGTGGCGGCTGGTTTATGCTGGCCAGCGACTTCGGCGGTTCCGATGACCAGCGAGGTTTGGATCTCGGTCTGAGCTTGCCAGTTGCCTCTGGCAGAGGATATCAGGAGGAAAGGGTTGTGCGGGCTACCCATGCTTTGCAGTGTGGCGAGGGGTAAAAACAAGTGGATGAGGTTGGGTTTGGCTGGTTTCGGAAAGGTTTTGTTTAGTAGAAGTGCCGCATTTGCGACCGCAGTTGTGGAGCTCTGTGTCGGACAGAATCCAAACAGTGCAAGCACCCCTGCTTCATTAAAGCTGCGGGCAAGTGTATTGGCACGGCACCAAGGGGACAGAAGCTGAACACAGGGTTCGTACAGGTCCTTGAAATTGAAAATTGAGTTTTCAAGGGCCTTAAAATTATGGAATTGTCGATTTGATTTGATTGTAGGGTTTAACGCACCGACGCAACGCAGGCGATGAGGCGCACCGTAGTGGAGGGCTCCGGATTAATTTTCACCACCTGGGGATCTTTAACGTGCGCCGAAATCTCGCACACACGGCCGTTTTCGCTTCCTCTATCAGAAAAGCGGCCGCCGCGGCCGGGAGTCGAACCCGCGACCTTGTGCTCAGCAGCGCAACGCCTTAGCCACTGAGCCACCGCGGCGGGTAATTATGGAATTGTTTTCCCTCTCCTTTCCTTGAAAACCCTATATTTCTTTGGGCCACAAAGAGGAAAATTACGTGGCTCCTGATCCAAAACGTGTTTACAATTTAACCATTTTGGCGTGAACCAGTAACCGTTTTTTTTTTCCGGTTCAGCAAGCTCAAAAAATAATGGTTCAGGTTCAGTTCCGGTTCGACACCCTGCATTTTACACCTTCCCGTTGCTGTGCCCCGCCATAGCTATGCCCCACTACGTTTGAAAAAATGAATGGTGCCGACACGCCGGGGTGAATTAAAAATGAGTAGAGATAAGCAAAACTCTGAATGTGAGAACACAGTGGATCTAGCTCCTAAGCTTCACTGGAATATCTTATTTTGACGGGAGTGATGGTGGGCAGAGCCAGTACCCCCGCCTTAATGAACACAAATTTTGATGATAACGGCAGCAGGTATTAAGTTATGCTCCTTGCTATCTGAGACTGTATAGAGCGTTTGCAAAGCTCAAAAGATGGCATGGCTTTTGTAAAGCTCCCAGAGTTTGGTGGTAAACTTGTCCTCTTCCAAAGGGTGGAGCTGTTCCAGAGATTTTTTTCTTTTTTTTAATGTAAAGAAGCAAACGTTTAGCACGTGAAAACAGTAGTGAAATGTTAGTACGCATGCTCCCCTGCACCCTTGAAAAATGCCTTGAATGTCTGATTTCTTGTCCCTGAATCCTGTGAATATTTACTTAACACAGTTTTATAAAATAAAGCCTGCTTCTCAAAGCAGGAAACATTAAACTAGGTAATGCTCACTAATCTTCCCATGGTTTTTCTCTTACGAGTTGCGGCAGCAGCTGCAAGCACTTGAATATAACCGACTTTCTACCAACGAGCGCAGGCTAGTCAACTTGCCCCAGTGCAGACAGATTTTTAGATGCAGAGCATCTGATTCACTTGCCTTGTCCCCCCGGAGTCGTCGTTGTCCACCCCTCCCCCATTCTCCTCGCCGCACCAGCTGCGCTCTCCCCCTCTCCTCTCTGATAGCGAACACTCTCGCGAGGGGCATTGGATTGGATTCGATTGGATTTAAGTGGATTGTGTTGAGTCATAGCCAAGGGCAGACGCGCTGGTGCCGGCGCATGTGCAGTACTCTCTCTTCCGCGGTTTCCTCTCCTTCGGGCGCGCTGCGCATATAACCGGTGTGCCGTTCTCCGGCGAAGCAACATCCGCGCTTGGCTGAAACACCTAGAGTCCATGCCGCTTTACAAGTACGCCAACGTCATCGACTGGGACCGGCTTGCGCAGTCCCCTCAACGTTATGCACACTATAAAACGCGGTCCCTTCGCCGCTTTTGATAATTTATTTATTATACCTCAAATACCCCAGGACGGGGTGTTACATGAAGGGTGGGCTGTGGTAGAAATTTCTTTCGATGTGGGGCCTATGGGGAGTTTCTGCTGCATATTGAGTTAACCCTTATGTGCAACTGTTTAGCCCTACATAAAAACACTGTCGTGGTCTTGTTGCAAACCACAGAGATGAGTGAAGAGACTGCATGTGTGCGAACAAACAACCCAAAGCTGTTTATTTGCAAAGGAGGCTGGTGTTGTGGGGTGGAGAGCGCGCACGGCAGGCAGCCTAGTCGTCGTCCTCCTCCTCCTGGGCGGTGCCGCCCTGCGCCTTGCGCATGTTCTTCCTCTTGACGCGTCCGGGACGGCCGCCGCCGAACGGAGACTTGAGCGAAAAGTCTATGTGCTTCTCCGAGTCGAGGCGCACCACGAACGAGGGCACGTTCACCACCTGCTTGCGAACCCTGCACAAGGGACCACCCCATAACGGTCAGCTAGGCACTGGCTTTACAAGGGGGGTTTGGGGAGATGGAAGGATCTCGCAACAAGGCTTCCACACTTTCAGAAAGACTACGTTGCTTTATAGGCACAGTGAAGAACTCTAATGTGACGTACATGTGCCCTTGTTAAACGAAGTAAGGCGTGAAAATTCATGTCCCTCCGACAAATTTTGGAGGTTTTGGAAAAAATAAAGGAAGCTCACACTAACGTGCAAGAATTGAAAGGTAGCAAAGCTGTATGCACCCTTCACGCCCATCACGGAGGTTATTGCAAATTGATTGCAGCCGATTTGCTCCTTCACTGCTGTAACAACTTTTACTCCATAGCTGTTGCTGTAAGTGTGAGCTTTTCTTCATTTTAATCATTGGACGTCACCTTGGAGGGGCGTACGCTATGACGCGTCTTTCTCATTCCAAGCAAGTGTTGCCACGATTACGGCGAATGCTGTTTTTTTTTTTGCTTGGCTTGACAAATGTGCACTGTGGACGCTGGGAGGTCATCACAAGGCACGCACACAGATATGCGACGCATTTTCTTGGTTTTGTGAACTGCCAAGCAGTCACCGCGGGGTATGCACTCACATGTGCCCGCTTGGCAATTTCTTGGTATTTTTAACTGCAGACACCAAAATTGCGATTTGTTAACCCAGCATTGAAAGTTTTGGTACAGGGGTACACCACGAAGCTAGCGTTTCCACAGGTGGTCAGTGCAACAAAGCGTCAGCAGTCTATGAACTGGCAAATAAATAAATAAATCTAGCCCGATATTAAACCAGCCCTTGCGGGTGCCGCTGGAAGTAGCAGAGAGAGAAAGAGACCCACATTAACTTGCCCCAATGCTACCTTTTTCAATACCAAATCAGTGCGACATTACAACAGATGCATGCTGTTGGAAAGAAAAGACAATCACCAGTGTTTCATTTCAACTTTAGCTGGCTTGATGATAAAAATGACAATCATTTGCAATTGCAGAAGGGGGTCGAAAGTTAAAATTTGCTTAGAGCTTTCGCTCACACCCTTCGAAGGAACGCATTAGTCAACTACACAGTGCAACTAATAAAGAAAACACCGGCTATTTTCCCTGAAGCTTTTTCATAGTGCTGGCATGTAGGGACACTAAAAACATCAATCAACCAGCAGCCCCCCCCCCCCCCCCCCCCCAATATCTTGGAACAGAACTGATCAAGTGGCTCAATGCCTCGATTGGTCAAAATAGCCCCAGGAAACCAAACAAATATAGTCACAATACCGGAGAGGAGTGGTTGCTTGCACTATTCATGTTATTGCAACACGTCAATGAAGATTGTGCATACAACCAACACACCCTTACTATACTCGGTTACAACTCAAGAATGGCACCACCTCATGTAGTGTATCACTCCACCAAAGCGCCGGACCCGTGACGTCAGTGCGTGCGCGTTTTGAAAGGGGTTTGCTATGAATGCGTGATATCGTCTGCTTTGTCTCGCGCAGTTTGTTTGTCGTCACTGGAGTCGTTTATAAGCATATTAAGTCCAAAAAATCACGGCAACGGCTCCCGCCATGTTCAAAATATTCCCAGTAACGCCCTACTTGCGCCGCGCGGAGAAACATCCGGTTACGGTGATAAGGCACAGCGGCAACTTCCAGTGCCATTCTTAAGTTGTCACCGAGTATAATACAGGCCAGCAGCTAGGTCACTTTCCCCCTCCCCCAATCCTATGCTAGCAGTACATTTGCCAGTGCACACGGCTAGCCTATATGACAACGAAAAAGAAAGTTATTCTTATGCAGGTACAATGCAATGTCCTTTACACAATTGCCCCCTTATAGCCATCCACAATGTTGGCATGACGTGCATTTGCACGCAAAGTGTTATCCTCCGCTGCAATACTTAGCTAATGCAGCGTGGTGGATTAGAGCCTTCTATCTAGAACCACTAAGAATATGCACACTCATCACCCCCCCCCCCCGTGGATCCAACAGCCGTCGACTACACGACAAAGGCTGCTTGGTTCCAAATAATTGTCACAATGAGCTTCTGTCATAATTGTATAGCGTGGTGGTGGATTTAAACCTTCCAATATAGTGCTGCTGTCCTCTGCCCAACAAAGGCCCCCCTCCCTGCCTGGTCCCAACCGCCGTCCGGTACGGCTGCACTTGCTTCACTACCACCCACCGGATGTGCCTCTGTCGGATGAGCACCCGGGCGTGGTGGATGCTCTTGGCCAGGCCGTGCTTGAACACCTGCGTCTGCAGGCGCCGCTCCAGAAAGTCCTCAATGCGCAGGCCCAGCACGTAATCGAGCTTCATCTTGCTCTCCTCCAGGACACCCACGCGCACCAGCCGACGGAGCAGCGCATTGCCTGCGCAGAGGGGGGGCCCACAAGGTGGCAAACTGAGCACTTTGCTGTTCAAATAACACCAATCTCCGATGCTGCTACATTACGAAGAGAAGCTACAAAGAACATTAAAGTTGCATTTGGAAGAAGACTTGGTAACTCAGCAACGTTCACGTCAAAGTTAAGATGCAGTGCAGCATTGCTAAAAGCCAATGCAGCTGTATAGAAACTAAGACACTGAAATGTGTGCCACACTGCCACAACTCGCACAGGGCTGTGTTGGGCATAGAGAGTGACCCACACTGTGATTTTGAACAGCCCGCACAGTGGGCCTGCGTTAAAAAAAAAAAAAAAACACGATCTAAAATGGTACGGGTTCTGCAGCGTCCTGCAACTGCGGCAATCCTGGCTCAAAGCCAAAACAGCAGTCATCAAATTAAGAATGTAGCGATATTCCACTCAGAATCCAAATTTCAATTGCACTGTTAATGCTAAAATACATTCAGGTATCCACAACTCTGACCATTACCAAGCTATAGGTATTTTGCTCAGCACAGCAGGCTTCAACCGACGTAGGTCGCAACCATCTGTAGGCTGTTCACCCTTCAACCCCCCCCCCCCCAACATGTGCCACAGTGGTTCTTGGGACGAGTGGATGAGCCCACAGGCTAGTACCACTGCTAAATTGCTACACAACATTCGTTTTTCACAGGAGCAAGTGTGCCTCTCCTGCAATGTCTACATGCGCAACACAACTACCGCTATGCAACCAGATGCAGCAATGACATCCATATTAACAAGTCTCGAGATGTTTCTGACATACACGCTTTCCTACAACACTAAATTGTCCCTCAATTATGTCTACAACTTCAACCAATATGATGGCGCAGAGACCACATTGAGAAACCAACACCTCGAAACCTCTTCGCAGTTTTTTCTTCAAACAAGCCGATGACATGTGGTGCAGCCCTAGTTCCACACAGCCAGTAATGAAAGCTATTCCGGATAGCATACGCGAATGAGAGGGTGCAGTTTTTAGGCAAAGAAAGCCCCGCGTGTACCAAACGCACACAAACGACGCTAGAATCAGGCAAACAAAAAAAGTCCTACACGACGAGCTCACCTTCGAACAACCGCCGCGGGTCTTTGTCGTCGAGCGTGAGTAGCTCTCGGGCCGCCTTACGGATCTTGGCCAGCGTGTATTTGACCCGCCACACCTCGCGCTTGTTGCGGAGTCCGTACTCGCCGATCAGCTTCAGCTCCTGGTCGAGACGCTCCTTCTCGAAGGGACGCCGAGGCGTCACGTACGTTTTACTGTGTACCGTGGGGATGCGACCCATGGTTTAACCTGCGTGGACAGGAAACGTGTTCAAACGTGACTATTAGCCTCGTACAAGACGGCGTTGGACATGTTCACAACAGAACCGTCCAAGTGATACGATTCGTACTTGCACGATGTGGTAGGAATGCTACAAAAGGCATGCTTGCATGCTGGAGCAAGCTAAGCGATCACATGCTTCACTGGGCGCTTTCAGTAAATTTGCGGCGTCGCGAACGATCGCCTCGCTTTGCAACGCCATGCGACGCAAAAGCTGCCAGTAGCTCGAATTGCAGTCAGTCATTCGAATTGTAGGGAAACCAGTTGCACGACATGTCCCCTCTAATCTGTTTGCTTTGCCGGGACAAGCCGGGAGAATGGTAGAGAGAGGCTTAGGCGGCCGACGGCGGTGTTCCCGGTTTAGTGCCCTACACAGCAACGAAATCCCGTCTACATGCAGCAGTTTGTGACGTTCGTACTTTTGAAACACTCAAGAACAGTTTCTACTCTTCGGAGGCCGCTAAGTCACGCTTAAAAACGGCGAAAAATGCTCACCGATGTCACACCGCCACGTGTGGTCGGGAATGGCGGATACGAAAAGGAGTCGGACACAGTCTGATTCTGCCTCCTGAAAAATGACAATGACATAGGGGGCGCCACTAAAATTGTGCAAGACGTTTTCGTAAAAAAAGTAAAACAAGCTTATTTATAGTAATACAAAAACTTCAAGCAAAATTATTGCAATATTATTGCAACAAATATTGCACCTTTATTACACGCGCAAAAATTGATTGCCAGAGTGCAAGAAGATCAAGCCAATCCGCATTTTGTCCACACGTTTCAAACATGGCCGCGCCCGACGGCGTTGAAAACGTGTTTGACGTAATACTCGGCACATACGAAGAGTTTCTCCTCGGCTACGCTCTCCAGAAGGACAAAGATGGCAAGTTCACACTCGAGCAGTTCTTCACGAACCACTCGCACCTTGGGTCCATCCGCTGTCTCGCCTCGGGCGGCCGATTCGTCGCCTCCGGTAGCGTCGACGAGACAGTTCGCCTCTTCAACATGCGTGCTCGCACCGAGATGGGTACGTTGATGCAACAAGAAGGCACCATAACGAGCCTACAGTTCTACAAGTCGAGTCACTTGTTCAGCGCTAGTGAGGACAAGACCATCTGCGTGTGGAACACGGGAAGCTGGCAGTGTCTCAAGACGCTGCGAGGCCACAAGGCGGAAGTTGTGTCTCTAGCTGTTCACCCTACTGGAAAGCTCCTGCTCTCAGTTTCAAAGGATAAAACACTGCGGACGTGGAACCTGGTGAAAGGCCGCAATGCGTACATCACGAACATCAAGGCAGTCGCCGACTTCGTCCAGTGGTCGCCGGACGGCGCCTACTTCGTCGTCGGCATCAACAACACCCTCGACGTCTACAGTACGGAGAAAGCCGGCAAGGTGCACTCGATAGACTTCGGGAAGCGGGTCGGTGCGGTCACTTTCGTCTCGGACGAGGTCGTCCTGCTAGCCGGTGACGGCGGGAACGTGGACGTGCACAACGTCAAGAGAAAGTGCGTGTACCACATGTTCACGGCGCACGCCAATCGCGTGAAAGCGATGCACGTTACGAAGGTGCAAGACGCTACGTTCCTGGTGACTGCCGGTAGCGACGGCTCGATCAGGGTGTGGGAGGTCGACGTGGAAAAGTTGGACGAGAACCCGAAACTGCTTTGTGAAGCGCGGTGCGGCTGCCGAATCACGTGCATGGCGATACACTCTGTCCACGAAGACGACAGCGGGCCGCGAAAGGTGAGGAAAAAGAAGAAAAAGAGCGCCGCTGAGAATGTCGACGCAAGCGTCGGTGACGAAGCAAGTCAAGACGGGGGCGAAGAAGAAGCGGAAGGAGATTGTCAAACAGTTGAGGCTGTGCAGCCCTCCAAAGTAAAGTTTGACGAGAAAGAAATGTTTCAGCCGCCCGGAAATGAAGCGAAGAAAAAAGTCGGCAGTGTGGATACAGCTAAGACGGATGAAGGTAGTAACGATGAAGACATCGCAGTTGATGATGATGATGCCAAGAGAGAAGATGATGACGATGAATCCGCTGATGTTGAACAAAAGCAGCCTGCTCAAGGCAATGCTAAAGCGAGGGCACGGAAGCGGAAAAAGAAAGGAATGAAACACGAAGCTGTACCAGCTGCAAAGGAGGCGAAAACGGCCACCGAAACGAAGCCTCTTCAAAAGGACCCAGTTGCAAGGACACCACCTACCAAGGACAAGCGGAAAAGAAAAAGAGGTGGAAAACTCAAAGAATAAAGCATCGTTCAGAGAAACTATAGAACACTTTCTTTTAAATTGCCGCAGCTTTTTCTCGATGCAATGCATGCACCTTGAACACAAGTTTAATCGGCTTAATCTACCGTTGTTCCTTCCCTGGGTGCTTCCATCCTAGGGGTGGTGGTGGTGGCTCGAAAAATGTCGCATACCCACTTAGGGGGATTGGCCAAGAAGAGTTATGTTTCGATTGCAATCAATCATGCAAGGCAAAATAATGGAGCAGAAGGAAGAATTTGGTCTAGGTTCATGGGAGAGATAAAAAAAACATGAAAAAAACAACAGAGAGAAGAGTAGGAAAACTATAGTAAAAGTCAGCCAAATCGGAATGTTTTCAACACTGCAGACGAGCTGTCTCCGAAATGGAGTGGATGGCGTTGCACACGTCCCTATGGCACCGGCCCAGCCTAGTCCCCCCAAACGATAAAAGCACCGGTACAGTCAAAGGCAGTCCAAGATGTAGCAGGGGAATCTCCAGCGGCCATCTCCGATGGTTAGAAAATCGGCGGCAAAAAAGAAAGAAATGTTCTTCGGATTCAATTTCTTGGCAAAAGTGGCACAAGGGGGAGGTTATTAGATTTGCCCTACATAAATACCAATTAAGTGGCGGCACGCCACACTAGGAGTTTGCCACAGAGATGTAGTGATCGCCTTTCACTTCTTTGTTGCGGCGACAGGCCGGATGCCCTGCTAGACAGCTATTTCTTCATTCATGATTTTTTCCTGACAATTCTGTTATACCCTTCTATCAGTCTTTTTCTCCTACTTTCCTTTTTTTCTCTCTAAAATAAGCCAGGTCACAGCCTAATCATTACAGGCAGCTTCTTGGCCAATCCCCCGTGTGGGTATGCACCATCCTTAAAGGGCCCAACTAACGAGCCAACCAGAGTTTAGTGAGAGAAACCATGGTGTCATTGTGTCATTTCTTTACCACGACCCGCCGCGGTGGCTCAGTGGCTAAGGCGTTGCGCTGCTGAGCACGAGGTCGCAGGTTCGATTCCCGGCCGTGGCGGCCGCTTTTCTGATGGAAGCAAAAAGCAAAAACGCCCGTGTGTACGAGATTTCGGCGCACGTTAAAGATCCCCAGGTGGTCAAAATTAATCCGGAGCCCTCCACTACGGCGCGCCTCATCACCTGCGCATCAAACTCTACAATCAATCAATCAATTTCTTTACCACGATTGTGAACATTTAATGTTGTGCTGTTCATGTTTGGTTAACTGTCAGTGGTCGCCTTGTAACAAAGGGAGATGGTTGCTGGAAAGGGCAGTCGCATTGTAATGCGGAAGCATTTAATGGCCCATAAAGCGAAAAAGCCAGCATCAGTGACATCTGTAGCAGCAAAACGGCACCTAAATTCCTGTTGGTGGTTACGTGCATTGTGGCTTCATAGCACATGGCTCGGAAATAAAACATCGTAAGAAGTGTGTGGCTTTGTTGAGAAATGCCTGGGTATGTGCAGAGCCATGTGGAAAAGTGGAGAGTTCGGCTGCCAGTCCTTGATAACACCCCTGGTTAAAACGAGTTCGATTTCAGCACGTGCCGGCCTTGCGCGCTGGTCAACCCCGCTCCCTCTCTTAGTGGCTCAGCAGTCGCCAGAGAGCCAGGGCTTCTATTGGAGCTCAAACGAGTGCTCGGGTGCCCTCTGTTGTCGCTTTGCCGTTTTCATTGTCCGCGAAGACAAAATAAAACTGTTCAGTTTGAAAGAACTACCCTTTGGTAACTCACTCAGCTCCACTACAGCCACGAAAGGCATTTTTATACAAAAAAAGCAACAAAACAATATTAAATAATAATGAAAAAAAAAGAAGTCCAAATTTTGCACTTCGGTGATGTGATATGGGCTGGCACTAATTATCTGTCTGTTAACTGCACGTTTGCTTTCGAGTGATACAATCAAATGGAACTACAGGCCCCACTACAACCACAAAGTCTTTCCTGGCTGTGGCTTAAATTAAATCGTTGCTGCCAATCGCGCAAACAAAATTCCGTGGCGTCAGAGAATGATGATTTGATTTGATTTAATGGTGGACAGCCAGCAATGGGCGAAGAGCGCCAAGACTATAGTTACCATAAAGTTCCGAAAGAACGCCCACCCAAAGTACAGTGATACCAAGTGAAAAATTCGAGATGGGCGGACTGTCAGGTCAGGTGCGAAAAACTACGAAAAGGTGGCCACACCGCCAACCAAAACTGTGGAGAAATCAAGAAAAATTCGAGATGGGCGAACTTTCAGGTCAAGCGCGGAAAGGACAAATAAGTGACCGCATCAACACACGAATAGATGATTCGCGTTTATTTTGTTCACTCATGGGCACTAAAGCCATTGATTTTAGTGTTGGGCGGTCTTTGGGGTCTTTTAATAAATTGAATATTTCACCCCTAAAGGGGGAAGGGGTGATATTTCAGGGATGGGTGTTCGCTTGAAACTTTACGGTAGGTATGTACTGACACTGGTGATAAGGTACGTATTAAATCCTGTCAGTAAACAAATAAAAATAAATAAAAGTGACATGAATGGTAGGCAATGACGATGACTGGTGTATAGGGCCAGGTAAGACTATTGGTGATACATAATGAGGTGAAAAAATTTGATGTCTCATAAAAGCTTAAAAACACGATTAACAGGAAACATGGGATCGTTGGCTACGAAGTAAGATGGGTGGAGTGGAATGTGTTGTCTGTACAGCTCTGGAAAGTGTTTGCGCCATGTTGTGTTGATTGCTGTGCATTGAGTGAGAATGTCAATTATCGACAGACCCTCTCCACACCTGCTGCACAGGGGTCTTGGAGAGCCAGTGAGCAGGTGGGATTGTGTCACATCTGTGTGGCCTATCCGTAATCTAGCTTGGGTAAATTCTATGAATCTGTTGTGTGAGTCAGTAGGGTATCGTCCTAAGAGTGGATTTATTGTGTGTAACTTGTTGCCTGTCTGTGTACTCCAGTGTGCTTGACATGTTTTATGAAGGTGTAGTCTGATGGTGGCTTGAGGTCGGTGTAAGGTATCATTGTTCTGTTCACTGTATTTGCAAGTGCAGCAGAGGCGGCCATTTGATTCACTGTCTCGTTCCTAACGATCCCAGCATGACTTGGAACCCAGCACAGGATTAGTTGAAAATTTTTAGCATATACAGACATTACGGCATTAAAAACTAGATTGACAATGCGGTTTTTTCTGGGTCTGTGTGATGACAGTGCACGCACAACGCTCAAAGAGTTTGGATAGATGACACGCCTAGGAATTTTTGAAGAATGTGCTGCGTGGTAAGTAAAATGCCATATGCTTCTGCATAGAAGATAGTGGTGTGGATGTTCATGGTTCTATACGCATTATTAAAGTTAGGACCATGAGCAGCGCACGACACCATAGTTGAAGTTTTCGAGGCATCACTATAACGCGAAAGAGAGATATCACACACACTACAAAGAAAGAAAGATTGCATTTATTCACAGACACCTATTTGTGTTGGTCATTGCACTTGATTGCTAGAGCGGATCTCAGCTTTGAAATTTGTGTCAGTACTCCTTTAAGCGGGTGCAATAGCCCTTCTCACGCCCGATTCTTGGCCAATCCCCCACGTGGGTAATGTGCCATGTCAGCGCCAGGCAGCGCGTGCCCATTCTCCCCCCGTGGCCAAGGAAGACGAGGAGATTCCTGGCCAATCCCCCCAGTGGGTATGTGCCATGTCAGCGGCCAGGCAGCGCGCGCCCATCTCCCCCCGTTGCCAAGGAAGACGAGGAGAGATCCCTGGCCAATCCCCCCATGTGGGTATGTGCCATGTCAGCGGCCAGGCACGCGCGTGCCACATCTCCCCCCGTTGCCAAGGAAGACGAGGAGATTCCTGGCCAATCCCCCACGTGGGTATGTGCCATGTCAGCGGCCAGGCAGCGCGCGCCCATCTCCTGCAGGGACAAGAAGTGCTGCAAAATTGCCAGTTCTCGTACCCCTGTCTTTATTCAATTGTGAAAAGACAAATCACATGATGCGGGGCGAAGATGCCGTGGTGCTATAAGATCAGAGTGAGATCATTTGAGGGTGTATAAAAAGGAGACGTCATGAAAAGTCGCTTCGTCCCTCACTCTCTGTGAGAAGGGAGCAGAAATCGATGGCCGATTTAAAAAGAGCTGGGTTGTGGATGTATAATTAAAAACAGATTTAAAGGGATGGTTATACATTGATGAGATTTTAGAGGCATATAAGAGGTCAACATAAGTACACAGGTGCGATAGGCACCATTTGTCTCATTCTGTGTAAAGACTTTGGACAGGACTAGTACGGAATGCACCACATGAGCCCGAAGAGCAGCACTGGGTCGAGCATTTTTAGCGCTGTTTTCGTGACTGACCCATACACACCACTTCCATAGTCTAACTGAGACCCTACCAAAGCGGTATAAAGGCGCAGCAGGAGTTGTTTGTCTGCACTATATGGTTGGTGATCTATAGGACTTTCACAACATCCAATTGCTTTTAGACATTTTTGTTTGAGTTGTTTTATGTGAGGGATGAATGTGAGATTTTCGTCCAACACCACACCCAAGAACTTGTTTCTTTTTTACAGGAATTGAGTCACCATTGAGTTTTATGTCAGGATCAGGCCAGATTCCACGCCTCTTTGAGAACACAACACATGTACTTTTCCCAGGATTAAGTTTAAAATCACTGTCGTCTGCCCAGCGAGCAAGCTTGTTTACTCCAAGCTGGACCCGTCGTTCACAAATGGACATGTTACGTGATTTAAAATATATGTTTGTCGTCCGCACACATTGAAACAGGAGATTGTTGGTGGCAATGACTTCCACACTGAATTCATCTTGACTATAAACAAGGTGCAGCTCAAAACGCCACCTTGAGGCACGCCATTCTTCTGCACGAGAACGTTTGATAGTGCCGACCCAACTCTAAAACGAAATGTTTGTCTAGATATGTAACTAGAAAGAGTGTTCAGCATGAGGATTTTAAGTCACTAAGCTTAAATTCCATAGCGCCACGTGGTATCATATGACTTTTCAATATCAAAAGATACCATCATGCAATATTGCTTGTGTATGTAGGCACCTTTAATGTAGGATTCTAAAACAACCAGTTGATTATTTGTGGATCGCCCTGCCCGGAAGCTGCATGGCGGCTCTCGAGAAGACCATTGTACTCCAAGTCTCCTGTTCATCATCTTCTCGAGAAGCTTGCACAGGCAGCTTGTGAGCGCTCGTGGTAAAGGAAGGGTCCTTCCCCGCCTTCAAGGAAGCCACTACAATGGCCTCTCTCCAAGACATTGGAATGTGTCCCGAAAGCCATATCCTGTTGTAAAGGTGGAGGAGTGTAACAAGAGTGTCTGCGTATAGGTGTTGTATCATTGTTGTATATGTGATGCTGTCTGGGCCTGGAGCCGAGGGTTTACAAGTGCTCAGAGAAGCCCTCAGCTCATGTAGTGAAAACAGAGTTGTGAGAAGTCTGTTTTGTTGTTGTTGTGTAGGGACTTCTTTTCACAAGAAATTTTATGTTTCAGAAAAGTGTTTGTGTAGTGTGCAGAACTGGACATTATGTTGAAAATGTTGTGCAAGTGTGTTAGTCTGCTCTTCAAGCGTGTCCCCTGTTGTGCTGACCAGGGGCAGGCTATGTGTATGTTATCCTTTTAAGTTTGCGTATTCTAGTCCATACTTTGTGTGTGTCTGCGTACAAGTTAATGGATGTAAGAAATGCATGCCAACTCTCCCTCTTTGCCTCACAGCGAGCATTTGCTTGTTTGAAGGGTAAGAGATTATTCGACGTGGGGTACCGACGAAAGATACCCGACGCCTTGTTCTGGGCCTCTCGCGCCCGCCTACAGTCCTCGTTCCACCAGGGCCTCCGTGGGCTGCGCAGGGCACCGGATACCTCGAGAATGGACTTTTCAGCGTCGTCGGGGATGTGCGCCGTGAGGAGTTGGGTTGACTCCTCTACGTGTAGGTGGGTTATGGATGTGTGGTGTAGTTTAGATGTCTCTGTGAGGTTACTCCAGTTCGCTCGGGCTTCATTAACCCTCTTATGGTAAGGTGAACTTCTGGGGCCTATATATGTGAGTGAGGTAGGAAAGTAGTCGCTATTATATAAGTTTGTACCCACGTCCCACTTGAGATGGAAAGATAACTGCAGATCCAATGGCCAAGTCAAGGCGAGAGTATGTGTTGTGTCCTAGATTATGGTATGCAGGCTTGTTTTTGTTGAATAGGCATGTTCCCGAAGATTTTAGGAATATTTCTATAAGGCGACCTCCGCCATCCGTGCAGGAAGAGCCCCAAAGAGAATTGCTATCCGCATTCAGGTCGCAACCAGGTTGTAAGGCTCAGGCAACTGGTCTATCAGCCCCTCTAATCAGAGGTTGAGAGCTGGAAGTCAGGAGGGATATACAGGGAGCATACCGTTATTAGATAACTGAAAATTATGGTTCGAATGGCGACAGCTTCAAGGACACTTTGTAATCGGATACTGTGACACGCCAAGGATTTTCGGCCAACGACGGCCATACCACCTGAAGATGCACCACCACCATCCCTGTCCTTCCAGGTAACTATTCAAGAAATTTGTGTTTGGAGCTTCAATGTGTTTCTTGGAGACACATCACCCTTCGCTGATTGGAATGCATTATCTCGTAGACATCGTCAAGTTTTTTAAGGAGGCCTCTGCAGTTCCATTGAATGATGTTTTCTGTTCCCATTATGCATTTACATTTAAAAATGACTGGAGTGACGTGTGTGTGTTCATGTGTCGTCTTTCAGGGCTGTGACTCGGGAGGGGGCTTTTTGGGCTTCTCTGTTAATTTGGATGCCTCAGCCCGTCCCTTACGCTGCGATGCAGGCAGGTATGGTCCGACATCCATCTTACCAGATGTACTGGGGGTGCCCGGCGGACTGGGTGCCCTTCAATTGAGCCGTCACCACCGGAGGCGTTAGGAGCACCACGGGTGGCACAGGTGGTGCAGCGGGGGTGAGAGTCAGTGTGGGTTCCCCAGTGTCCATCTCCTCCGTGCCCTCAGGCGTGCTTGGAGCAGGTGAAGGAAAAACAGGAGAGGCATGGCTCCCGTCTGTGTTGGTTGACTGCCGGCTCCGTAAGTAGTGCAGCAATGGGTTGGGCTACCGAAAGCAACCCAGCGGGCTCCGGGAGCAGGACCAGATCAGCCTCGCTGAACTGGGTCGCCGTGGAAACCAGACGCCACTCTGCCTTCCGGCGAGCCACTTCGGCATACCTGCCCAGAGGGAAAAAGGCGAACCTCTTTCGTGCCTCTGGGAAGGTGATGTTTTCAGTTACTTTTACGTTGATGATTCGTTTCTCAAGTCTGAACTTTTCGCAAGTCCGTGAGTATGCTACGAGTGACCCCCGGCAGTTAGCACAGGTGAAGTTCTGAGAATCAGAGTTTTCGCTCAGGTGATCATTTGCAGCACATTTCACGCAGGCTGATCTACCACAACAGCAGCTCGTACCGTGGCCGAAGCGCTGACACTTATAGCAATGACGTGGGTTGGGTATGTATGGTCGGATTTGACACCTGTTAAAGCCTGCGTTAATGGATTCATAGAGTGCAGAGCGGTTGAAAGTTACGATGAGGTGCTTTGTAGGAATCTCCTCACCATCTCGGCAGATCATGATGCACCTCACAGCCGTAACACCCTGTTCCTTCCAGCCTTCAAGTAGGTCGGTGTCCATTTTGGTCATCAGATGTGGCTCAGAGATCACACCCTAGGAGCTGTTCAGGCTCCGGTGGGGTGTGATCGTGATATCCAGATTGATCAAGCTGGTTTGTTTCCGGAGGTTCACGGCTTGCTTATTATTGTTCACTTCGACAAGGATTTCTGTGGTCGTGGGCTTTTTAGCTTAATGAGTCACCTATGATACTTTCAGAAAGCACGGCCATGGGGCTGAAAATAAATATGAATAAATCTAAAGTAATGAGGAATAAGCATGCCAAGAATGTCTTTTTTCAGCTTAGGAAACAAAACACTAGAGGAAGTAAAAGAATATAACTACCTCGGACAGATGGTTAGTGCTGACCCCAACCATGAGAGAGAAATGTACGGGCTGGGGAGCACTCGGCAAGCACTCCCAAATAATCAAAAGTAAGCTACCTCTGTCACTAAAAAAACAATTCTACAACCAGTGCATAGTGCCGGTAATGACATACGGAGCTGAAACTTGGTGCCTCACTAAACAACCAGGAAGCAAACTCGGGTCGGCTCAAGCGGCCATGGAATGAATAATGTTAGGAGTAACACTCAGGGACAAGAAACGAGCTGCCTGGATAAGAGAACAAACTAGAGTTGAAGATATCATAGTTCAAATAAAAAAAAATAAATGACTTGGGCTGGCCATGTAGTGACAAACCGACAACCAGTGGGAAATTAGGTAACAGAGTGGATACCAAGAAATGGATCCAGAAGAAGGGGAAGGCCACTAACCCGATGGAGGGATGGAATACGGAACTTCGGGGGTAAACAGTGGACTCGATTAGCACAGGACAGGAGCGGTTGGAGGTCAGTGGGAGAGGCCTTTGTCCTGCAGTGAACTTGAGCAGGCTGCTGCTGCTGATGATGATACTTTCAAGAAACTTTGAAGTCAGGAATACAGACTGTGAAGCGAGAGGCCTTTCTGAGTCAACTGACTTGATCACAAGGAAGTGAGAGTAGTTGTCAGGCTTAGTAAGGATGGAAGTAGAAAGCGGTAGAAAGGACACTTCGATGTGGCCCTTTTTCAGGGACCGATCAGGTTTTTCGGGGGGTTTTGAATTTACCATATGGCATATACAAAAAGCAGGGGACAGGGGGCTCTTTCTCCTCTAACCTTACCCTGATAGTCAGAAAGGTCCTGGAGCTCCCTGCCTGGTAAAAAGACGGGAAGCCCATTGGCCGGAGCTTGGCCAGGGCTCTGACGGCCACCGTTCAAGGATCCTAATTGTTCACCTTTAAACTTCTCGTGTAACATAGGTGTAACATTAAGGGACGAGAAGAGAGCAGAATGGGTCAGGGAACAAACGGGTGTCAAGGGCATATTATAGTAGAAATTAAGAAGAAATGGACGTGGGCGGGGCATGTAATGTGAAGGCAAGATAACCGTTGGCCATTAAGGAACAGAGTGGATCTTTAGAGAAGGCAAGCGTTGCAGGGGGCGGCAGAAAGTTAGGTGGGACAGACAAGATCAAGAAGTTTGCTGGGATAAATTGGTCGCAGTTGGCACAGGGCCGGGGTAATTGGAGATCTTTGGGAGAGGCCTTTGCCCTGCAGTGGGTGTAGATAGGCTGGTGGTGATGATGATGATGAAACTTCTCGCCACGGTAGGCAACAGCTCAAGTATGGGAGCTCAGGGTACGAGGGTGTTGCCACTCACCGTAACCAAGATTACTCAAGGTGCCCCGTGCGGGGTAACGTCAGAGAAATTGCTGGAAATGGCTCTGGATTTGCCACTGGTCCACCCATTTTCCTCGATGTCTCAATTATTTGAGTGAAGTTTTCGATAAAATTGCCACCATTGTCACCAGGGCAAAACCAGTATTTTTACTGAACGAAACTTGTATTTTGTCTTCATGGCCCTGTCTTCACAGCCTTTGGGTTACAGAAACTTTTTTAGAGGATTCTTGCGGGAGGGCGCAAGTAGTTACACAGCTGTCAAATGGACTGACAAGAAACGATGCATCAATGTAAACTCGTAGAAAGCATTTTAATCAATTTTTAATCGCTCTGAAGCATACATTCTTTATCTTCAGATGGCACAAAACTATGCCGGGTCTGTAAGCAGCACAAGTCTAGAACAATGGACTTTTTTTCTAGCAGCGATATGCGCATGTGCGAGCTGCTGGTCCACCATTGTGGGCAGGCGCCTCCAGCAAAATAAACAAAAGGGTGCCCCTCAGCTTGTTGCTTGGGGAGCGACTATGCTTTCTAGCACTGCACGTTTTTATTTTTTCTCTTTTGGCAGCTCGTGGTGGGTTCGTACGTGCACGCAAAAAAGGCTTTCTAAGGAAGGGGCAAAGATGTTTGAGGTTAACCCCACTGCGAGCACATGGCTGCCAGTGAGGGAGCAACGAAAATGAAAAAAAGAAAGTAAAGAAAAATGGGCGCTTCGACCACTGCAGATTAGTCACGGGATTGTGCACCTGCTATTGTGACATTCCCGTGAAAGGTATGGGTGACGGCTTGGTGCGGGACGGACTGCAGGACAAGAACATCCAGCGCACGAGTTCTCCGAAAGCCTGACTTTTCTGGGGGCATGCCTTACTGCCATTTTGCCGTGGCGGCCGCCACGGGGCTGGTACTAGAAAAGGGTCCACTACCACTTTACTGTTTGATACTGCAGCTTCAATGTGTAAGCAGTGTTCGTATACAACACAGCCAGGCACGTCCTTATTTGCCAAGAAAGTTGCACAGTGCAATCCTTGGCTTCCTTTGATCCGATTCCCATACAAAACAATGGTTTTGACTTTTTAGCTTACCACAGAGCAAAGCTTGGAACACGAGAGTGAAACTGCGCTTAGTAACCAAACTGCACCTGGAAGATTTCGCTAACCAAGAGGAACTTGCACTGCGAACATGCCACTTCGTTTCCTGAAATGCCTGGCCCATAAAGAGCATTGTAACTGACGCTGCAAGCTAAATCTGACCTCCCGAGGTTTTCGAACATACATCGAAGTCTGGTTAACACAGGTGGTAATATTCTCTACTTTCATTAAAGAAACAGGCATTGTGACAAGGAATCAAACAGGCAACCCTGCCTGGTCTTCCTTTATCGAGGCCAGAGCCATACAAATACTACACACCTCTAGAAACCTTGGCTCGAAAGAGTACACTACAATATCATCCTTGCAGAAGGAATCCTTATCCTCGTTCACTCCGCAGAAATGGGAGCTACAAGTATAATGCTACCTTTTGAAACTATGCTAGCACTCCATGGTGTGATGAAGTCTATGATGACTAATTGCAATGCAGCCTAGCCAACAGTTTGAGATTTGGAGGCAGTACACTCGTCGTACTATCAGCCTGTTGTACGGACTGCTCTGAAGCGTCATGGACAATCGAGAGATGTCAAGGCGTCCTCTATACAGCCAAAGAGTTTCCGTGTGATGAGGACAGAAGCCCAGCCTCAAGGATGATGACAATGATGATGATCATCATGTTTCTTCCGTGGTGAGGGCTGCTGCAGCTGCCTTCAGCTCCGCGGCGGACTTCTTCATGTTCTCAGGTTCGTACTGCTCCCAGGGGTGGCGTGGTGCGTCCACGTGAACCTCCTTCAGCCAGTCCTCGTAGACGAGGGAGAATTCCTGGAAGCCGCTCTCCACGAATGGCGTCAGAAAAGGAGCCTCCTGTCCCCTCTCCTGTTCGCAGGCAGGGGAGATGAAACGGAGATGTGCTGTTACTGGGACTGCACTTGAAATGTACTTCAAATGACTCGCGCCTCCGGAGTAAGCCGATTTAGCCTTAATTAAACCAAATTCTGGGGGCCCTCCCTAAAGAGACGTCACTGCATGAGAGATTACTGTATGTATTCACGTAATGAACCCACTTTTTTTTTTCAGAAAATTCGGCATGAGTTTGGGGGGAGGGCTCATTATGCGGGAAAAAGTTGCAACAGATTTTTAAAAGTTGAAATTTCGTACAAGACATTAAGAGAAGTGCTGTCAAAACATTACCTTTCTAGTAAAAACACGTAGGTAAATGTAATGAAATTTCTTTTTTGTTAACAACATGCTAATGGCCCCCTACTCGCCATGGAGCGTTCCTCCTCACTGAAGTCACTTGCCACTTCACATTTGTTGTCGGCCCACAGGGCATCATCATCTGTGCCGTCAAGGCACTCGAAAAATTCTTTTCCCACACCGGGAAACTTCCCTTCTTTGGGCCCACGAAACACACGGCGATCCCTGTTCACCTCCCAAACTTCTAGTTTTCGCCAGTAGCATGCAGGCACTGGGTCAACACTGAAGTGCCGCCCAGCGCGCGGTTTCCATGTGCCTCAATGCACGCTCCACTACCTTCAGTTTAAAACCGGCTGTGTAGTTCCTGTACTGGGTGAGAGGGGCGAGGAACCGCGGCCAAACTGACCTTTCTGAGCAGTGCCCGCCTTGTCCGGTCGCTGGCCTTGTCGATGGCTCGCAAGGCAGCCGCGCTGGCCCGGATGCCTTCCTTCCTGGCATAGTGCATCAGGTGGACCAGGAACCAGAAGTTGCTCTTGAAGCACGCATTGCACACCAGGGTGCCCCAGGTCTCCTCGTTCACCGTCAGGCCCGCGTCCTGCGTTCCGCACATCCCCCGAAAAGACGTTGCAATGGAAAGCCTCCTTCTTCATCAACATCATCATCACCACCATTGGGCCTCTGTGTTGCCGCTTTGATTTTAGATTATTTTTATTTGTTTATTTATACTGTCAACCCTCACTTGAGGGTCATTACAGAGAGGGAAGCGAACGATACAGAAAGCAAATACAGACATTGACGTTTTCAGCAAGTTTAAACAAAAACACCACCACATATTCATTGCTGTGCAAAGTAAACATCAAGAGCGCATTCAAATTTCTTAACGTCAGAACTTTCAATAATATGTCGCGGCAATTTGTTCCATGCTTCTATATAAGGAGGCACATGGGTCCTTGGGACCGAAAAATTTCCCAAGAAAGTATTTTTTAGGTATCACTTTTCTCTCTTGATTTGCAGTTTTTCCTTTGAAAATTCCGTACTTGGAACAGCTCCAGGTACTTATAAAAGCCACAGAGGCCCGATTTCCACAAAAAATTAACAATTTTACCAAGTTTTTCTTCACGAGTAGTGTCACAGTGATAGGAAATTCTTGAGAGGTACATCCCAGCATGTAGTGCAGATAGGAAAGTCATTTCTTTTGCACTGTGAAGCTGAATATTTAAACCATCCAATAAGGGAAGCAAAGTTTGCATTTTGTGTTTCAGTAGTTGTTTAATTAGCATTATTTTTAATTGGTAAGCAGGAGTACTTCAAACCTAGAAGTTTGAATTGATGTACACTTGTACATGATTGCAAAAAAAAAAAAAAAAAAAAAGAAAACCTGCACCCCACATTTTATTTTCTACAACTTCTGGTATTTATTGATGTCTTGGTAGGAATTCCTGTTGAATAGTTTTTTCCCTGTTGTTCTCAAGAACACTCAAAGAAAATTTTTAATTAAGTTGGACACTAAATACCTCACACCAAAGTTAATTGGATATTTGAAATAAGCCAAAAAAGACTTGACAAGCAAATGAAGTTTTATCAAAATTGGTTGGAAAGCAAAAAAAAAAAAGTTTATAAGACCAGTGTGCCCCCTTAACGACTGTGCAGGATATAATCTTGACAAAGTTGCAGCATGGATCCTCCGAGTGCGTTCCCAACTTTTCGGAGACCACATAGGAGAGTTCTGCTTATCAGCGCTAAGAAAGTCTGTAGCCTTCACAGTAGTTTCAGACGCAAAAGGAAAGGGGGGAAGCTTTGAAGTGAGTTTGCCAAAATCTTGTTTGCACCTGCACATTGCAGTTTAGGCTACATTACCCATAATATGGCTGTTCAGCGGAAGCCTTGTGCCTCAGTTCATTTCTAATCGCTGGGAGGCCAGAAAACATCAAGCGCCAATCGTGGCCCCCCCCACCAACTACTGCAGCGATATTGTACTGATTTGCAATGCGTTTCCGCACTATCGCAGCCTTTAAAATAATGATTCTCACCTGTTTCACTTGAAGTACTGACTTCCTTGCTTGTTCACACACACTTATCACTACATTACGCTTCTTCTGCCTATAGGTAGTATTAGTTGAAAAGTTTAGCTGTCAATTTCTTCGCTTGGCAACACTAGAAACGGCCACAGACATGGCCGATGCACCAGAAACATGGCGTGGCTTTGGCCACTGCGCCCACACGCCGAAAAAAAAAAAAAAACTACAGCGGCGTGCGTCGTCTGCTTCGTTTCAACCCGATTCTCAACGGTGGGGTCAACAGAGATGTTATTAATCGCACTCACACTAGACTCGAGGCAATCCTTTGCGTTAGCTGAGACAGAGTTTGTAACGTGCCACACAGTCATGTTATAGTGTACTAGAATTGGGAAGTGTGCTGTGCGCGGGCGCAAAACGGGTCGCCTCAGCGATGACACCCTCCTCTCCCAACCCGCTCCGAACAGCATCCCTCTTACATGCAGTGCCATCTCATGACGCGCGGAGCACTCGCCGCTGAGGCGGGCCGCGACGCATAGTCCGCGGCGGCAGGCCGCGGCGGCGCATTTCGGCTGCTTCAAAACGGCGCACGCAGGTTGGGAAGCAGCTGAAATTCTGACGCTAGCCCGTGGACTGTGTGCTTCGAGAGAAAGAAAAACCATATAAACTTTACAAGTACATTACACGCAAACGCACAACTAAGCACAAACGAAAATAATCAAAGAAAGGAATTTCCTTCTAATATTAAGCTCTTTTTTTCTACTAGGGAAATTGTAAACGGCCAGATTGTCACTGCAAAATAATTATTCGATGTTAGGCGAAGCTCGCGCCCTTGCATGCACCTGGGATGAAGTAGTAGTAGTAATAATGAACTTTACAGGTAGACGACTTGCATTTTGTCGATGGTGGTTACGTCTCTATTCCGCGGGATGCCCAGGACCCTGGGCTCAATTTTTTTCTAAGGGGATACATACACGAGACACACGTTTTTTTCTGGGGGGTGCATACGAGACACAAGTTATAAAATAACAGTAGCGGCATAAACCGCTGCGCAAAAAAGCTGCAAAGCATTCACTATTTGCATGCACCATGAGGAAATACCAGTGTAAACAAAATTGAATGAGATGCAGAAACAATCAGCAGCATGGTGTGTTGACATAAGTCAATTATAAGTCAATGTACAAAATTGACACGGGTCAATTTTGTACATTGCCGCAAGCTCTAAAAAACACGGTAAATGGAAGCAAGTGTATGCGAGAATGGTGTTGCTTGATTTTGTTTTTCCAGTTACACTCGCGTGGGGAAGCATGCTGTTCACAAATATTCGACACCTTTCCGCCTTTTTAGGTAAAGTATAATGTCGCCGGGAAACCGGGAACGATGCTGAGCGCTGAATATTATGTTAGTTGCGGTTATCTCTTGATGAATCTCAACACCCCTACCACGTCTTATCTGTCCAATCAATGAACTGCGACTCGAAATGCAGATCGCAAAACACACGTGCGTCGTCGAGGTCTCTGTCGGCTCTGTTGATAACTCGTGACCGTGCTTCGCGTTTTTCGGCGTCAGCCGGAACTCGAAACAGGGATCGCGCTTGTTATCACGACCGATGGCCGCTGTTACAGTTGGGCACAAAACACAACGCGGTTCGCGCTTGTCCCGCCGTCGTTCCGCCGTCCCCCCCGGTTCACGTCCACCACTGCACTAGACCACGAAGAGCACATTATTAGTCATAGGTTCTAAAAAGGGGTTGAAATTTAACCACAACGCACCTATAACGAAACATGCGAGCGCCACACTCAACGTATCGTTAGGCCGGCCGCCGTAGCTGCTCTGCCAAGCCGCCGTAGCATCCCTCTTGCTGGTGGCGCCCCTACCGGGCCGCCGCGATTTTCATTGCGGCAGTGACCCCCCCGCTCCCATTGTTCGGGCGCCGCGAACGACACACTTCCCAATTCTAGTACACTATAGTCATGTGCTTAGCACGGACAAGTACCGCCATACCGTGGAGCCCGACGTAACCAGTGACGACGCACTCACACGGTTGCCTGCATGCGCGCCTCGCCAGTGAATACAAGCAATATTACGTCACTGTAGAGTAAAATTTGAAAGCTTTTTGAGATTTCTTGCATTTTCTTGGTTAAAAATTGTCTTTTGTGGCTGGAATGGAGCAGAGTAAGCTACCAAAGGTGAGTTCTTTCAAATTCAACGAAGTTGTATTTTGTTCTCATGGTCCCTTAAAGGAGCCATGAAGAGAAACAAAAGATTGTCTCGTTAGAATCATACTGACACCACTTTTAACGTAAACTTCGCTCAAATAAGCTACATAATTAGGAAAAACGGGAATGGTCATGCGACCCACCAGCTCATTTCCCGCAACAGAACCTATGATGTCACATGAGCTAAGCTCTGCGATTGGCGGAGGCTGGCAGAAGCAGACGCAAATTAGGCAGAGCTTACAAACTAGACGAACGAGCGATTTGCGCTTAAATTTAGGGCACATTCTTTACAAAGCAATAACAATGATGGGACAAACAGTGGAAGTTACGAAAGCACATGTAAACATAGAAGTACTGATGCGTTCTGCTGTTCGTACTGCGCACAGCATGCTTGGTTTAGCTGCACAGCACTACGGGGCTTGGAGTTGTCTCAGACGACACTGGCCGATTGACGCAAGCAACGGTGTCTTACGTGACCCCATTTGTCGAGCGAGCACTGTTTCAGGGAACGAATATTTTCTCCCAGAACAAAAACAAGCCAGGTTTAAATGCGGGCAAAAACAAACCAAACGCTTGCCACGGTATGGTGGCGCCATCTAGGTTACGGAACGTAAAGAAACGCGGGAACAAACCAACACCGCTGTACAGGGTGGAGACAACCTTTGAACGGTCCCGTGCCGCCGCAATTGGGCCAACGGGCTCAACGCGTTATTCTTTTCGTTTCCCACGAGACCTAGCAACGCGAAACAGACAATATGATTGAAACTTCTTCAGTAAACCACGTTGCGGCGATAATTTTAGCGCGGTTTTGACACAATGACTTGCTTCGGCGGCGAGCGAGCAACCGAAAATGGCGGCGCCAGCGTATACGTGTCTCCATAGAGTTTCATACAATAATAACTAGAGGGGAAACTGGCGCTAGTGTCAACGCGAACATGGCAGCGGCGCTTACGCTTCAATGGGAATGATGGGTAGTTGTGGAACCGGATTGCGTAGGATCGAAACAAGCTTCTGGCTGCGCAAATTGTGTTTTTTGAGAAAAAAACTCTTATTGTCCGGTTTTGCGTTTACAAATTACATGGCGAACAAAAAAGTTAGTGCCAAAAAATTGGTTTTGTACGAAATAAAATGCCGCGTTAAATAAAAAGCAGACGCGGAGTCAAGGAGGTTTGCGGAGCAGGTTTGCCATTTGTCGCCAACTACAGCAGGACGCGGACTTTGTTAAAAACTATTTGTAAAAGTTTCGGCGCTGGCAGTTTGTAATACTAAGAAAAGTTTTGTGCTTATAAAAAAAGAATCCGATTACCTTTGGAGAAGCTATTCTTGCCTGAATTAGTGACATTCATCAAGCTGCGTTCCTATCAACCGCCGATACTGCTGGTCTACGTTGTAGGGGCCAGCGTTCGCACGGTAGGTGTGGCTGTTCCAAGCGATTCGCAACCGTCGTTAGCTTCGACAATACATTGCTCTGGCGAATAAGCAGCGCCGCAACTCCTAATTCGCAGACAACTTCGCCGGACATAGCGCCGTCATTTGTGTTTTCGTGCTCGCTGCGCCGGCAACGAATTGATAACCCACCCAATTCGCAACTCTAGTTATAAAACTTTCTACTCAGGGTGGCGTCAGTGCGCGCCGCGGCATGCAGTTCAAGGAGAAACGTATTTTTGATAGCTTCTTCCAACACACCGCATAGGCAAATGCGTTCATGTAAATACAAAACGAAAACGAAACTGCCTGCAATCCATAATAACTTCCGCAAGCCATTGAGCGCCAATCCGAATCCACAACTACCCATCACGCCCATTAAAGCGTACGATCGCAGCGCCAGTTTCCCCTCTATAGTTATTTGTATGAAACTCTATGCGTGTCTCTACCCTGTACGGCGGATGCGTGAATGAAGGTACTCTAGGCTGCAGAGCGGTCGGTTCCTGTGATGTCATTTGGGACCACGAAAATGCACGATTGAGCGGGAAAATCAAAATTTTAACCTAAATTGTTTAATTTCTCAGTGAATAAAGCACCGTTTGTATCCGGACAAGCGCTGGGGGCACTATAAAACACGAAATCTTTCAAATAAAACCAACTTGCATTTTCTCTTCATGGCTCCTTTAAAAGCCAGTCACTTCTGGGCCAATCAACACTGAGCTTTCTGTTCAGTGTTTGCTTCGTAAAAATTTCTGGACTGACATGTGCTACTACTTCAACAGTGTTTTAACTAAATCACTATATTACTGCCGTAGGAGATTACATCCGACAGCTGTGGATTCTTCTCAAGAGGCCCACAAGGTGTGAATTCTCTCCAACGAGACCGCCAGAAAGACTGTAAAAAGGGTTTTCCGTAAAAAAAAAAAAAAAATGGACATTGGAAAGGCACAATGCCCCTTGTAACATTCGAAATCGCTTCCTGCAGGGCGTTTGCAGCAAAGCGTTTGCAGCAACTAATAAATAACCAGAAGGAAATCTGGCATTGCGACTGCGGGCCATCGTGGGGCGGCGCCATTGCAGCTAGCACCATTCCTCGCCAACTTGGCTAGTCTTATGGCTTCTTTTTTATCTTGAAGCCAAAATCAACAAAATATGGTGACACCTTTTTCTCGTTCATTGTGCATGAAGCTTCTAAATAATCACAGGCAAACAAATCCTTTTGAAGCTTCAATTTCTATAATAACAAGCTGCATTTGAATAATCTTTTGCAGTAATATTGTTGCTTTTTTTGCAGCCACAGCCAACTTTCCAGCCTGTTCTTAAGCCATGCCAAGGACAAGTGAAACACGCTTGCCCGGTACATGATAGAACGCTTGCTGAAGCGCGGCTCCCGTAGGCAGTGGTGCCAGATTTCCCTCCAGTATATTAGTATTAGTATATACCACACGGGACAAACAGAGTATAACCGTGGGCCTGAAAATTAACGCAATGGAAGTGTTTGGGCTTGTTGGTTCATACTTCAAACAAAAACAGCGTTCAAGACGGGACACAAAGAAGGAGGCTACACACACATAGCACTTCCCTCTTAATTAATATGCAGAAAAGTAAAGCAATGATGAATAACCCAGGAAGAGCAGAGCGGTTTGAGATAGGTGGTGAGGCAGTGGAAGTGGTAAGTGAATAGGTATGTTTACTTAGGCCAAGTTGTGACCCCGGATGTAAAACACGAGGCAGAGATAATTAGAAGGATAAGACTGGGGTGGAGTGCATTTGGCAGGTATTCTCAGATAATGAATGGCAGCCCACCATCGTCCCTGAAGAAGAAAGTGCGTGACAGCTGCATCTTACCGGTACTCATCTACGGGGCAGAAACTTGGTGGCTCACTAAAAGGGTTCAACTTAAATTGAGGGCGACTCAGCCAGCAATGGAAGTGAAGATGATAGGTGTAACATTAAGGGACAAGAAGAGAGCGGAGTGGATCAGGGAACAAACGCGTGTTAAAGGAGCCATGAAGAGAAAATGCAAGTTGGTTTTATTCGAAAGATTTCGTGTTTTATAGTGCCCCCAGCGCTTGTCCGGATACAAACGGTGCTTTATTCACCGAGAAATTAAACAATTTAGGTTAGAATTTTGATTTTCCCGCTCAATCATGCGTTTTCGTGGTCCCAAATGACATCACAGGAACCGACTGCTCTGCAGCCTAGAGTACCTTCATTCACGCATCCGCCGTACAGGGTAGAGACACGTATACGCTGGCGCCGCCATTTTCGGTTGCTCGCTCGCCGCCGAAGCAAGTCATTGTTTCAAAACCGTGCTAAAATTATCGCCGCAACGTGGTTTACTGAAGAAGTTTCAATCATATTGTCTGTTTCGCGTTGCTAGGTCTCGTGGGAAACGAAAAGAATAACGCGTTGAGCCCGTTGGCCCAATTGCGGCGGCACGGGACCGTTCAAAGGTTGTCTCCACCCTGTACAGCGGTGTTGGTTTGTTCCCGCGTTTTCTTTACGTTCCGTAACCTAGATGGCGCCACCATACCGTGGCAAGCATTTGGTTTGTTTTTGCCCGCATTTAAACCTGGCTTGTTTTTGTTCTGGGAGAAAATATTCATTCCCTGAAACAGTGCTCGCTCGACAAATGGGGTCACGTAAGACACCGTTGCTTGCGTCAATCGGCCAGTGTCGTCTGAGACAACTCCAAGCCCCGTAGTGCTGTGCAGCTAAACCAAGCATGCTGTGCGCAGTACGAACAGCAGAACGCATCAGTACTTCTATGTTTACATGTGCTTTCGTAACTTCCACTGTTTGTCCCATCATTGTTATTGCTTTGTAAAGAATGTGCCCTAAATTTAAGCGCAAATCGCTCGTTCGTCTAGTTTGTAAGCTCTGCCTAATTTGCGTCTGCTTCTGCCAGCCTCCGCCAATCGCAGAGCTTAGCTCATGTGACATCATAGGTTCTGTTGTGGGAAATGAGCTGGTGGGTCGCATGACCATTCCCGTTTTTCCTAATTATGTAGCTTATTTGAGCGAAGTTTACGTTAAAAGTGGTGTCAGTATGATTCTAACGAGACAATCTTTTGAATGAACCAAACTTGTGTTTTCTCTTCATGGCTCCTTTAAGGACATATTAGTAGAAATTAAGAAGAAGAAATGGACGTGGGCAGGGCATGTAATGCGAAGGCAACATAACCGCTGGTCATTAAGGGTAACAGAGTGGATCCCTAGAGAAGGCAAGCGTGGCAGGGGGCGCCAGAAAGTTAGATGGACAGATGAGATCAAGAAGTTTGCGGGGATGAATTGGTCGCAGCTAGCACAGGACCAAGATAATTGGAGACCTGTGGGGGAGGCCCTTGCCCTGCAGTGGGTGTAGATAGGCTGCTGCTGATGATGATGGTATATTAGTCTGAAACTCTATGGTTCGTGGCCCCGAAACTTGCCTGCATGGTTCGGAGAAAGTCGACGCCCTCTTTCTTGGTGTGCACCGTCAACGCCAGCACGCCAAAGGTCATCACGTCAGGGTACAGGTGGCGCCGCGTGATCATCAACAAGACGTCCTGGGAGAAACAAAAAGAAAACATAACAGATTGAAAGAAAATAATTACCAGGAAGCTTTGTGCCAGTGTGGATAGGTATGAACAGCGTGGGAGTATGAACACATTCGAGCGCTTGCCAGGCACCTTTTGTTGAGCGCTTCGCTTGTCAAGCCACACATCTCCACTGTGTGGTTTATCCTATCTGTCTTGTAAGCACATTTCATTCTCGTCATGTCAAACCAACTAGCCCCTCGGACTGCTTTGTGTGCCTGTTTTGCCCCTCACAAATGCAGATGATAACGACGTTAGTTGGAGTGCGAACGTGCCCGTCACCTGTCATCATAATCCTCTGTTTGTGCTAAATTCTTACAAAATGGAATTATTGCTAAATTTGCTTTAAGGTCATTTGCATGGCCTTAAAGCAGCCATGCAGACAAAATTCAAGTTTGTTTTATTCGAAAGATTTCATGTCTAATTGTGGCCCCAGTGCTCGTCCGGCAGCAAACGATGCCGTCTTCACTGAGAAATTAATCAATTTAGGTTAAAATTTTGATTCTCCTGGTGTGTTTTCGGGACGGCAGCAACGAAGTCGTAAGTGTGCATATTCAAGCGAACTTCCACTGTGTCATTTGGCTCTGTAGCCTTGCTTGGCGTCACTCCTCCCAGATGGCGCTACCATACTCATCCACGGACCGTTGTCTGCCATTGCTTTGTTTTTGACCGTGTTTGCACCTGGCTTCCTTTTGCTACTGTAGAAAGTGAAACATGGGGCATGCTCGACAAACAGGGCCACGTAAGCCAACGTCGCTTACGCTAATTGGCCAGTGTAGTCTAAGACAACTCCAAAGCGGCAGACGGCTGTGCAGTTAAAACAAGCATACCGCGCCCAGTACCAACAGCAGTGTGCATCGGTACTTTTACATTTACATGTAATTTCGTAACTTTCGTTGTTTACTCCACCATTGTAACTGCTGTAAAATGAATCTGCATAACACTTAGGCGCAGATAGCTCATTTGGCAAGCTTATAAGCCGTGCCTAATCTGCGTTTGCTTTTGCCGGCCTCAGCCAATCGCAGAGCTGGCACATATGACATCATAGGTTCTGTTTCAAGTAATGAGCTATACTCGGTGACAACTTAAGAACGGCACCAGAAGTTGCCGCTGTGCCTTATCACCGTAGCCGGATGTTTCTCCGCGCGGCGCAAGTAGGACGTTACTGGGAATATTTTGAACATGGCGTGAGCCGTTCTCGTGATTTTTTGGACTTTATATGCTTATAAACGACTCCAGTGACGACAAACAAACTGCGCGAGACAAGTCAGACGATATGACGCATTCATAGCAAACCCCTTTCAAAATGCGCGCGCACTGACATCACGGGTCCGGCGCTTTGGCGGAGTGATATACTACATGATGTGGTGCCGTTCTTGAGTTGTAACCGAGTGTAGTGGGTTGCATGGCGATTCCGTTTTTTTCCAAATTATATAGCGTATTTGAGAGAAGTGTGCGTTAAAAGTGGTGTCGCTAGGATTCTAACAAGGCAATCTTTTGAATGAACCAAACTTGTTACGTCTGCAAGGCTGGCCACTTTAGTGTCCCATTCTGCAAAAAGGCGCCATTGTTGTTCTTGTTGTATGGTCAAGAAAACGGTCGCTCCTGTAAAGTGTTAATAAATAACAAAATAAATAACAAACAGATATGTAATACGGTGGGATTCGAACCTGGGTCCGCACAGTAGCAGCCGAGTGCTCTACCAACTGTGCTATCCCCACACGTTGCCAGAATAGAACTAAAGTTGTCGTCGTCGTTGTTCCTTTCATCGTTTTGTATACCCACACGGGGGTTGGCCAGGAATCGCACGAGCTTTGAGCGGCTAATGTGCCCGCTTCACAAAGTTCACAAAACTTGAATTGGAAATGTAAAAGCCGTAAAATAGTGCACGTCACGTGACACCTGAACATGATGGCATATGAACAGAGTAGGTGCACACGAGCTGCACACAACTCTGATTCTAGGGAAGCTGGGGCGTGCGCCAGTCTGCTTGTGGATGAAATTCGCGCTGTAAGAGGGGGAAACGAAAGCGAAGAGAAAGACACAAACACGGGCTAACAGAGGGAGGAGTAATTCGCACCAAGGGACAAAGAAATGAAAGCGAAGACTGAGACGCAAATACGATTTCGCAGTAAACGAGTTGTTACTAAGCATCGCCAGGCTTTTGCCTTCAAAGCACATAAGCAGACTTAGGGGAGGACACTGCTCTTAAAGCAGCTTCCTTTAATTGTTAAGTAAACTCTGTGAAACTTGTCAGTCTTGCTGCCCTTTTTTCCCACTGATTTCAAATGTTCTATTAACATTTTAAGTCAGTCAATTAATTACCTAGATAATTAGAGATAATTAGCCATTTTTTGAGGAACAGTAGACAAACCTGTGTTAGTCATTAAGCTGTAATCTTTATATTTTCCAAAACTATGAACCCTAGTGAGTGCAATAGGAGAATCGGTTTTTTGATGCACCACTTGGAACTAATTTTACAGCTCATCAAACTTTGGTGGCACCAGTGGCAAGGAACCATTTTGAATGCTCATTCCAAGCACCACAGTTTAATGAAATTAAATTAAAAGTTAAATTAAAAGATTGTTTTAAGAGCCATGTCCCTTTTAATTAAGCGTCCCAAAAAATTTGTTCTCCTGGAGTGTGCATCCTCCATGCATCTCGGAATGGGGCATGCATTCTGTGACAGAAAGAGATAAAGGCATTCCGCAGGGAGGGCACCTTGGCCGCTTCCTTTTCGTGGCGAAAGGCCCTGCGCTTGATGAGCATGTTGAAGAAGTCGACGTCCAGCCTGACGCCCATCTTGTCCGCCTCGGCGATGAGCTCCTCCTCCGCGCCGCAGTTGTTGGGGATGCAGTCCAGAAGGAGCGTCACCGTCTTGGCGTCGGGCCGCACCGACATGTTCCGGAAGTGGTCCATCATCCCTTTCAACCCGCCACACATCAGCAGCCTGCCGAAGAGCGCACGAATGAAAAGAAAACCCCGGGGTTAATGCCTCTTTCGAAAGACTGGCTCAAGCTCAGCACATCCTAACCTACCGTAAAATACTGAGCAAGCGCACTCCCCAAAACTTGTATATATTTGGTCTAGAGATGAGGAGAGGGCCGTTGCTCGAATCAGACTCCACATTCAAGATGGCAGAACACAATGGCGGTGACCGCGAGAAAAGCACGGTAGGCTGCATTATTGAAGATGTTTATTTACGACGCTTCAGCTAGTCAATGCTAAAAACGTACATTCCGATATTCACATTGGCTTTGAACACTGTGGCATCCAAAAGCCAGAATTAAAAAAAAAAAAAAAAACTTTTGGAATGGCCGAAAGCGGGAGGGGGCGTATGCCCAGTCATGTGCAGAAATGCGAAATTCCCGGAAAATGCTTGTATGCGTGGGGGCACTAGATCGGTATTTTGCGGTAGTTATCACGAGCAAAGGCAATGACTACACATGCAGTGTTCTGTGAAAACGTGTTTTCACCTGAGATTTCACAGCCTGCCGGCCGGCTATATATTGCCGCAAACTAGGCATTCGGTTTGTTTGTTTATGTTTTGTTTTTACTGCCCGGCCACACCCGGCTGTGTTATCTGTGTCCCAAGCGAAGCGCGTGTCCCATTCTTTATTTTTATGCCGCACGGGTCATCTCATTCTGATACAGAGAGCATTTCGCCCTAACGACACTAACCTCGAATAATCTTCTTGGATCTAAAATGTTCTGGATGTAAATCGATGGTTCGAGAAACACTTGCGCCGAAAGATAAAAACCTGCAGAGTAGACGCCGCGGGATTCCGATCGCCGACGCTTGCTTGCGTACGTCACTCTGCTGACTGCTGCTTCGCCGCCTGTGTATTCTTTGAGTTGTTAGGGGAGCACAAGTTCGCTCCAATAAACTTGTTTTCCTTGAAGACAACTGTGTCGTCTTTGGCCCCATGACAATATATACTGGACAACTGATTCATCCTTTCGCTTGCGATGAAGGGCATGCACAGCTAGTCCAGCTGGTGTACCTTCGATGGCAAGAATGAGGAACCAAGCAATGCTAGCAAAGCAGGGCTTTCGTGCGCGCGTCTCACGTGTTTCTCTAATCTTCAACCTCGTGAACCGAGTCAGCGCAGTGCTTTCACACATCAGTCGCTAAACCCTTGTCTGAACACGTGGTTTACTTGTGCTGAAGAACGACACACACAGATGGTACAGAAGACAATGCTGGACGATAAGACACCGGTAAAGCAGCCATTCCACCGTTGCCTAGTCACAGGCTACGACAGGGTGAAGCTTTCAGCAAGCTAAGCGATATGGCAGAAAGGCGCAGACTGCGCGCACTGGAGGCTCAAGATCAAACGTGACGAGACGAATGACCTTGAAAGCTGTAGCGCAGTAGAGCTTTCGCTCTAAAAATCAGTACCATTCCATTCTGTGAAAGTGGACAACCAACAGAGCTATGCAGGCTTGGCGCTATCACACAGTGCTATCGCACAGCGCATCATCACATTCCGGGGGCACAGCATTTCCTTTCAGTTCGTGGCATGGACATTGGCTTTGGAGTTGGCTGCGGGTTCTACTTTGGGAGAGATGTGCAAGCCTACGGATGAAATGATCCGGGCCTGCCAGCCATGGAGAACTTTCAGTGGCAGTTTCGGAAACAAATGTGAGGTGTATGTAACCACCGGGTCTTCGACGAAGGAAGAGGCGCTACCAGCTCTCCCGTTTCTCCAGCCTTGCACCACTAGTATGAGCTGTGCCAATTTCTTCTCCATTATTAAACAAATGCTACTACCGCAAGCGGTATGTATTTGCATTCTCAGTTTTGTTATCTACCGACGCAGGTCAATTATTTTCCACATTTTCCCCGTATGCAATCCGACCCGGCGGGCATGTTTTTCTGCACTTCCTCCTTTCTCACAAAAACTGTATTCGTCTCAAGGATAATAAATGACCTACCGCACCTTCCACTTTGCTTTCATTTGCTTTCTTAACTGCCTACCCATATTCCTGGTCCTATTCAACGAGCCCCTCATGTCCCATTCTGATTTTCCAAAATATACCGAAACACGAGAAATGAGTTCGCTGAATGGCGTCCCTTACCTGTGATAAGGTTCGGTGACCTCCCCCAGCCCCACGATTTGGCCGGTGTGCCTGAAGGTTGGCGACAGCAGGTTCGGCAGAGTGGCCAGGCTTGTCGTGGAAGCCGCCGACTCTTCCGTGCTGCCTGCCGCTGACAAAGTCTCCGTCTCGTCCGCTTTGGGCTCCTGCTCTGACCACGAGTCGTTGCTGGCAGGCCTCGCTGCAAAGAACAGAACAGCTCTTTTGGAGCCCTCCTTTACAGTGAAGCCATGTTTAGCTACACTCTACAGGCATTCGATGTCCATTCGCCTACGTGTTATGTCGATACGAAAAAAATTTCACTTCCAGTTTCTCGCGAACACTCTGTAGCTCTCAATATAATGGAGGTGTCTTAGAAAAAAAAAATCCTACTAAAATTGGCCGCCACAACAACTCTATCACTGCAATGAGTTTCATGTACTATAGACATGATTACACAGTGAAGTTGTAAATGTTACAGAACTCCCATCTCCTGTCAATTCATGGCAATCTGTGGAGGGACGATGGTTACAGAAAATGGCTGTCTGTGACTCTTGTTTATCGAAGCTATCCCAGAACAAATTACAGTTGAGCCCACTTATAAAGACACCGTTTATAACAATATATGGGATGTAAGAGAGAACAGTCACGGCATCGTCAACTTTTGTATGCTTTCTGCGGTAAAATAAACCCCTTATTACAATGCTCCAATGCAGCAATATCGGATATAACGATTGAATCTGGTTACAGCGTCGTCGTAATCGTTGTCTCATGTAGTCATGGTACTAAAACACCAGGAAACTCATTTACGCCTCGCGCTAAAACGTAATGCGTACTACAACAACACCGGGACACTAGTTTACGTCACGCACTAGAGAGCTTTGTGCTTCAAAGACAAGAGACTTTTACAGCAAAGCTGTACACCTGTACCCTCCAATGGTTTCATCTCCGTTGGCAAAAATGTCAAGGCACCCAAAACACACTGATACACTGCAGGCACTGGAGGTGGCGTGGGATCTTTTTTTGGGCTTACCATTCCCAGCACCTTCCCTCGACTGGCTGCTGTCCCCATCCCCGTCAGGTGAAACGCTCGCCTCGATGCGAAGCATGTTCGCGACCTCCTCCTTTTTCTTGCCAATCAGCTTGGCCTTGTTGGGCCTTGCAGTGGACTCCAAAAGTTCCTGGAACATTTCAGGAGGGCCCACTCCGCACTCACGCACCGTGCGCAGGAACAGGTTGTAGCAGTAGACCGACGGCCGGATCTTCTTCCATAGCATCGTGCGCATTACCTGTGTATGAACAATGCAGCACTCACGTACACAGTTATGCATGTTGTACGTATACATGCAGTACACATAGCCCCAGGACTCTTACGGGGTACTTAGGTATGCAATACTCATGTGCACTTGCGTATGCAGTACTCATATGCCATACTCATGAAGTGCAGTCTCTGCCTTTGTCAAAAGTAGTAAAACTTATACCTAGCAAGACCGAGTAGATCATTCAACTTTAGAAACTGATGTGACCGAGAGTTCTGCACTTGCCTCAGATGATGAACCTCAAGTTCAGCTTTATATCCGAAAATAACTGGACAACTTCAGTCCATTTGAACTTTCAACATTCGAGTCAGGAAACAGATGGCCATAGTTCCAAATACTGTATTTACTCGCTTAATGAACCCACTCACGTAATGAAACCTCCCTCCACTTTTCTTCTTAAGAATTCACTTTCTTGTCACCTTGCATAACAAATGCAGTGGGAATATGTTATCTCGGCATAGTTGCTGATGCGTAGACGATCGCAGTAACCCGATATCACGCCACAGTACGCACAGAAATGCTAAAACCGCATTCTAACAAAAAGAAATCTTAAAAGTAGCCAGAGACGTGACCGCGAATGCTGTGGCTCACAATTTAAAAATTGCTTGCTTGTTGAGTGCCATTTGCAGAACACGAAACAGACCTCCTTGCATACAGCGCCATGCAAGCGCTGTGGCGTGCGAATAAAGCAACAAACGTACTCCGAACTCCTTCCCTGCTCTGTGCTGTTCCGCAACATCGCCTCTACGTTCTATGGTTTTGCTGTTCAGCTGTGTTCCTACCTTTTTTTTTTTTTGTGCTCCTGGTGTGCGCCGTACGATGGGCCAGTACATGAGCTACACAGCTGGTTTTAAATTGAAGGTGGTGGAGCATGCATTGATGCACAAGGAAACTGCGTGTCTGGTTTTGACTCAGTACATGTATGCTACTGGAGAAAACAAGGGGCTTGGGCGGTGAATAGGGATCACCACGTGTTTCGTGGGCCCAAAAAAGGGAAGTTTACGGTGTGGAAAAAGAAGTTTTGGAGTGCCTTGACAGCATGGAAGATGATGCGCTGTGAGCCGACAACATATGTGAAATGGCAAGTGACTTCAGTGAGGAGAGGAGGACAGCTCCATGGCGAGTAGGGAGTTATTAGCATGTTGTGAATTAAAAAGAAGTTTCATTACACAATTACCTAAGTGTTTTCACTAGAAAAAATAACGTTTTGACAGTGCTCCTCTTAGCATCTTCATTGCACGAAATTTCAACTTTTAAAAATCTGTTGCAAGTTTTTCCCGCACAATGAACCCTCCCCCCAAATTCATGCCGAATTTCCTTTTTTTAAAAAAAGTGGGTACATTATGCGAGTAAATGCGGTACAGTCTAGTCCACTTATAACGATATCCAAGTGCCAAGAAAATCCCATCGTTATAACCGATAATCGTTATAAGCGGGTCGAGAAAAAAAAAGCCACAAGAGAGATCAAAACATTTTATTAGCATGCAAGTGAGGTAGTGCAACTACTCGTTTGCAGAAAAGCCATAGTCAGTCAGCTTTGACTGCTTCACGCGAAGCTGACGCACATCTTTTTCGAGAGCATATAATTGCTCCAGGCAATTAGATGCTCGCCGCAGCGCCGCAGGCGAATCGGCCATGGCGTCCGAACGTTCAGTCTGACTCCGCAGTGAAACTGGTGAAACGTTGAACGGAGGCAGATGCGGAGAAAAAAAAGCACTCAGTTTGGTGCGCAGAAAAGGCGAGGGAAACTTCTGAGCTGCGAGCAGTGCGAGCCGAACTGGCCAAACCAGCCGAACGTTGGTTCGGCTGGACGCGCGGACGAGGCCAAAGCAGCGGCTCCGGGAGGGGAGTCGGGAAGAAAAGCTGCTCCTCCTCTCGCTTGGCGCAGTCGACCGTTTTCTGAGGGGTGGACGGGATGCAAGGCGCGTCGCGTGCTGTCGGCGCCGAGTGCTGGCGCCAGCGCCGGCGCCAGCTCGCATTTTCGGCGCGCGCGGTAAGCGGATTCAATCGCTATATCCGATATCGCGGCTCGGGAGCATCGTAATAAGCGGGTTATTTTACCATAGAAAGCATACAAAATTGGACGGTGCAATCGTTGTCCATCGTTATATCTGATATATTGTTATAAGCAGTATCGTTATAGTGGATTCGACTGTACTACTTTTTTATTTTAACTTAATGGATGGTGATTTTTGCTTCACTTCTTGGTGTTTTCATTCCGGTAACTTATTGACCACAAATGTTTGTCAATTGCCTCACTGCCATAAAGCAGCGTAATTTAGAGTTTCATTAACAATTAATTTGATTTGGAAGTTGTCAATCCTACAAAAATTTGTTTATTTTCCCCAGATCGCCAACAAGCCAACTGGTGACATCCTTTGCAAGCGTATTGAGATGTTGCCACCCTTTCTTCTCCGTGAATGATTATCACAAATATTTAAACGTAAATTGTGTTCAAACTTGTCACAATTATTATTTTGCCACGGCTATCCTTTGACTGATGCAAATTTTCAAAGTGGCTTTCTCCATAGCTCCTTCACACACAAGGTTCTACATTTTTTTTTAGAAGTTCCTGAACAGTATTCCCCACCTCTTACCTTGAGTCCTAAGGAGAATCCGGCTTCCTTGTCGCTGATGCAGGCCATCATAAGAAACGCAAAAGTCTCAGTGGTGATTGCATGCTTCGCTTCGGCCATTTCGTCCATTATCTGGAAAAGAGCATCGATGCACTTATTAATCACTTTTATCCCCCCTCTTAGGATCTCCCATTGCGGTTTTACTTTGATTGATGAGTAGGGTGTGGACAACCTACAGCGGAGATATTTTACCAAATGCCCTGCGCCGTATTGCATTATCATCTTCAAGATAGCCCGGCGCTCGTGTCAGATTAGTGCTAGGGAGCAACGCGTGCTGCTTCTTAAGAGCGCTAATTTTTTTCTTGTTTTTTACCACTGCAGTGATAAGGATTTTCTGTGAGAACACAAACAAGCATGCTTTGATGCATATTTTAGAGAGACTGACTGACTTTCATGTGGCTTCGCGGAGTGGCACAGCCGTCAGGGCCGTTAGGTTGGTGGGTCCGCAAAAATCCAGAACTTGTTGTACAGCGTTGATGTATACGTTAAATGACAGCTTAGGAATGTAGAAAGATTTTGCATATCTTAGAATTCTTAAAATAATTTTTAGGACCAGTAAAATTGCCTATTTGTTTTTTGTGTATACCTTTTTTTTGCACATTTTTTTTTTCGTTGAACAAGCTACTCTCAATAATTACATCTTTCACAAAACTGCTGTTATGTGTTTGAAAGAGAAATCTATAAGCTACAATTTCATGCATAGCAATGCCAAATGTGTCCAGTAGCTCAAGAGAAGAAAAAAAAGGTTTCTGGAAGCACTCAAAATCAGCCATTTCTCTGCGGTCACAAATGAGTTAAGCCTCAGAACTGGAATCTCAATCCAATTCCACCGAAACTCACCAGGAAGGCCATGTTGAGGTCCCCGCACTTGCCGAACGCCTTGATCATGGCGTGGTAGGTGAGGTTGCTGGGTACCCAGTTCTTGAGCTTGATCTGCTCGTACAGCTTGCTGGCCTTCACCAGGCCGGTCTCGGGATAGGGGCTTTCGGCACACGAGTTGAACAGGCCGGTCAGAGTGGCCGGTGTCGGCTCCATGCCACGGTCACGCATCTGCAGTCACGTGATTTGCTGTCACAATGTCGGTCTGGCATCTCTCTGAAGCGGCTCACAACCTGAACCTTTATTAAGTGTTAACCCTTTGAGGGTTGAATTTTTTTGAAAAAAACTTTCCCTGGTGGTCAAATTAGTTTATTGCGGATTTGGAATGTACAAAATGTCTAAAGTCAGGATTAAATAGTAAAAAATTATCAGGAGCAGTATTTTGGGGTCAGCATCACTTAGAACTGAAAAATGTTCAATAGTATTTCAGAGTGTGATATTCCTTGAAACACGGGTCTACGCACAGTGCCTTATCGCAGTCTGCACGCATAAAGCGCATGTCCGAAAATGAGCTGTCTTCTTCCGAAGAAAGACTGTCTTCCGATTCAGACTCGGTGAAAGGAGCAAACTCAGAGTCAGAAGAGTCATCGCGGCAGTTCGTTGGGCCATATTGCCGCTTTGCCGTGCATCTGAAGAACTCGAAGGCAACCCAGCAAACGAGGAGAGCGAGAATAACTCATGCGCGCCAGTGATAAACAAGCTAGTAGCAGCGCCAATATAGATAGAAATCAACTTCCGCCGCCCCCGCAACGGAGTCTCCGATTAGGTTACTTCAGTTCCAAGCAAGGAGGGCAAGAATACCTAGTGAGCGTGGGTAATAAACAAGATAAGAGCAGCGCCAATATAGATCGAAATCAACTTCCGCCGCCCCTGACAGCGAGCGCCGATCAAGTTTCGCACGCCTCCGATGCGATCACGTGGCGAAACTGAAACCACGAAACGCGTTGACACGTACAGACGCCGTAACGCGCCGAAGCCACAGAGTTCCGTCTTTCACCGCAAGAAGGTAGTACAATCAAATTTCAAACACTTTTTGTAAGTCCCAGGAGGTGGCAGCACCTCCCAGGGAGCATGCATCGTTAATATGACGCGAAATTTCAAACGGATGCTCGAAATCGTACCCGTACAGCAAAGACCTTGCGGGACGGAAAACCGCCGCAGTACACGTACGGCAAAAACCCTCAAAGGGTTAAGGGACCCTGCAGCACTTACCATCGACTACTCGCAATGCATTTTGCAATAAGTCACTTGTCCAAGCAATCTCCTCCCGGAAGAATGATGAAAATCCGATCACAATCACCAAAACTACATGCGATGAGAAATTGCACATAACAGTTCCCTCTCAACTCGAATGCGGACAACACGACAAAAGCTGCGCGCTCTCCCGGAGAGCGGCGTTCTCTTCGGCAGCCTTCCATATATTGCAGGCCAGTGAGTTTTCTCCTTTTCTCGGCAACGCGAAGGGTCCTATTTCCGGTCTGGTGACAAAACAGCAGGCATGGCTACCTGCTCGCAAGCGCGCGCTCAGGCTGGTAGGGCGTTTTTGAAGCAATAAACGTTTGTTGTCGAGTGGTCTGGTTGAAAGGAGAGTATTGAGTTTGTCACTCAAAACACAAAAGAAATGCCAAAACTGAGCGTACAGGTTCAGGCATAAAAGAGGTTGGTACACAGCACCGACGACGGCGGATCGTCACAGGAAAGGCGAGAAATAAGCCGCGAAGTTGACCAGCGACAGTCAATAGGACAGCCATGGCCTCAATGACGTCATTTAGGCCATGCCAGGGGTGCATAATGAGGAAAACTGAAGAAAGCGCGGTTGGTTTTTCTGCTTCTTTCACAGCGATTTGCGCGCTCACCGCTTCACGTGATGAGGTGGCTGCACTATTTGTACGCGATGTGCACATAAAGCAACTGCAGAAAGTGCATTGCACTGGCGCCTTGTCATTAAGCCAGGGCTCACGCTAGCTCTAAATGGAAAAATTCCGGGGGTTTTCAAGGACTTTTAAGGCTCTGCGTGTGGATTTTCAAGGATCACATTGTGCGTTAGAAATCTAAAGGGACCGATGTCCAGGGAAAGATGGATGCTTAAAATAATGAGGAATCGGCGAAAAATGGGAACACCGCCTCCAGCGACATTTCCCGACTTCGACAACTTCACCTGTTTGTTATAGTTACACAGATAGGTACATTAAGTGTACTACAAAATAAAAACTTAAAACTTAATGAACACCTTAATATGAAAAAAAAAAGCAGAAGAAAATGGCAGTGCTTAATGTTTAAAAACAACACCTTAATGCTTAAAAACAACACTGGAATGTTGGTTTTAAATCTGACAGGACTAATGCTATCCCCTGTAAATGGCTTAATGGATACATCGCCCCCGCCAGCATGACTCGAACAGAGCAACAGCTGGATCCGATGCTGTTGACCGAATGAAAACGCGCTCGCAGGAAACGTGTATTTATAACCCAAAGTGCCAACGATCAAACGGCTTTGCAAAGTTTCCCTGTATAAATTCCCCCAAGCTAAAAAAAAAAAAAATTCTACCAATAACAAGTATACCAGATACCAGATAGGGACCTGCATTGGCTTATTTTATTTTTTTATTTATTTATTTAGATAAGTGCCCACAAACAGCATGATGCCTTCAGCGTGGTGCACAGAAGAAAAAAAGGAAAGGATAGGAAAGGGAGATGTATACAATGGGGAAAAAAAAGAGTATAATAAAAATAACATCAATGGAACAAACATTATATGGCTGACTCACACATGATTCTACAACACAAAAGAACACACTCAGAAGATGTGTACCATAGCGAAAAAAGAGCATGAGAAATGAAAATAACCTCAATGGAACAAACATTACATGGCTGACTCACATGATTTTACAACACAAAAGTACACACTCAGGCTTTAGATGTATTTTTAACAGCTTGCACAAAAGTGCTGTAACGATCAAATATACTCAGATCAGGCGCTTCAAGTGAGTTGTAAAGGAGTTGCATTCTCTGGACAGGACTTTTATGATTGACGGCAGGATAAAATAGCGGCGAGGAACGGCATCGTATGGGGACAGTGAAAATTGATGGAAGTTAGCAAATCGGCAGAGTCAACAGCTCCATGAATGAGCTTGTGAAGAAAGCACATATCGAGGAGTGTTCTTCTGTCACTCAGTCTGCTTAATCTAGTGTGGTCGAGTATTCTGTCATATGTGTAATATATTTTCCTGAAAAGGTAACGATCATAATAGATTCGAACACATCTCATCTGGACTCGTTCCAGAGACAGTGACAAGTATTGAGGAACAGAGTTCCATACAACCGAGCAGTACTCTAGCCGGGAACGTACAATAGCCCGAACACAGAGGAAAAATAGCAGGTAGGTCAGTGAACTCTTTTGTGACACGTGAGGGCATTTAAGTGTTCATTTAAAAAGAAAAAAAAAAAAGTCCTGGTAGGTGCTGTACAATGTACAAGTTACATTTTGTTTTGCGCTTGCTTTTGTTCTTGTAGAACTTCCCATGCCTAATCCTATGCTCAGCGTTTGTGGCTCCCAGTACAAGTGCTGGAACATGCCCTCATTGTTGGAAGCCTGTTCTGCCCGTCTCCTTCTATACCTACTGCCAAGTTTTTCGATATCACAGGAGAGGGCTCCAAGTCAAGCTCAAACCCCACCTACAACAATGCATGAGTGGGGACAGTGGAAACATCTGGAGACTGTCAAATAGTTCGGTTAATTGTGAATGATACAATAGTGCGGCCATTCATCAAGAAGCCCCTACAAATGAACATTGTTAAAGTGAACTTTCTATGTTGCACTGGAGGTGTATGGGGCGTCGAAAACGCAAAGCAGGGAAGCCAACTTACTCTGATGATGATGATTGTGGGTGAAGTGAAAGAAAAAATGCTTCTTGTGGTCAGAATGTAACCTCGGTCCCTCGCGTCATGAATCCAACGTCTGTCCAATCGCACCATTCTGACATTGCCAAAGACGTTTGGTTTGGAGAAGGATGCATGGATGTCCAAATAAGAAAAAAATTCAAGCCGTTCCACTCAACATGAAAGCTGTCATAAATGCAGAGCAGTGATTCGCCATAACGGCCTGTGGCACCGTTATCCGCTTACTGCTACTACCCATCACACTCTTCGCCTCCCTGTCTCACTTCTCTCTTGATGATGAACTGAACGGAGGTTTGTCCAAAGCAGTTCAAATTTCCCGCCTTCGCAGTGCTCGCGCGCCCCCTGCCTGGAACGAACAGCGCGAGCGGTTCTTCGCACGTGCCGGCACCTTACTGCGCAGTCCACAAACGCGTTGTTTTGTGGCGGTCCCATCTCCCCGCGAGGGGGGCTCGGTAAATGCGTCGCATAGGGGGGTGGGTGTATTGCGTTAACGTTTAGTGTTTGGTGGACGTTGGTGGTAGTGAATGCGTTGTATCACAGCTTCTTGACGTAGTTTGAATGAGTCAAGGATATAAGGCGCGTTCATAGCCTCCCATTCTGTGTCGGCTTTGTGGCGCAGTGGGTAGAGCACCATGTACATTGCGTTCCGCCCGCAGGGTCGAGGGATTGAAAGCAGGCGCCGGATAGTATTTTTTTTTATATAGTGTAGGGAGGGGTGCGGACTACGACGGACGTCAACGCGGGTGACATCGTGAGCTACTGAAATGCTCTGCATTTAAAATCATGCATCCCTCCGTATAACGAGGACGATGCTTGAACACGAAGCTTTCTCTGTGAGAAATCAAATGGCGATGAGTCAAAGTGTAAGCTGTTATGATCAAAAATATAAACTGGATGTCAAAGTCAAAGCTCAAAGTCAAAGTCCCAACTCAGACGACAACCAAGGAATTCCTCACAAGAAAGCTTTGCGTTTTCATTCATTTCATTTCATTGCCTTTGCGATCATTTTCATTCGACAGAAGGGTGCACAGCCTTTGTAAGTTTTTCTTGCACTCAGAACTGTCTCCTACATACCATTTTGAACAGCTTGAACGCCATTTTCGTGTAGCCCACCCTGCCACAACCGCCGATGAGTAGCGTGAACATGACGTGCGTCGGCTTCACTTCGTACGCCTTCTGGATCTCGAAGAACAAGTTCAGTGCCTCCTTGATCTGCAAACAGAACGAAACAAGACAGCCCATTTCATTTGAGGGTTTTACGTGCCAAAGCTATACTTCTGCTATCAGGTGTGTAGTGGTGGTTACAGATTAACAATTGAGAGAGAAACAACTTGCAATGCTTGAGTAAAGAAAAACAAAAGCTTGGCTTCAAAACGGGGACAATTTCGTAAAAGAAGCTTTTTGGTAGTACTTCACTCACGACGCGCTAAGCAGGGCGGCAGTAATCTGTGTCCCTTAATTATGACATGCGGCAGCTTCCGAAATGACAATACTTTTGTATTGACAAACACTTCATCCTCCATGTTTTAGATAAGCGACGTGCCGTACCTTCCTGTCGGCAACCAACTGCTTGATGTCGTTCTCGTACTTCTTGTCCGACATGCGCTTGAGTTTCGTGAACTCCGCGGGGTCATCGTCTTCATCGTCCGGCGCAAACTCGGCGTCCAGCAGCGAGTTGGCCTCGTCCGAAAGCGTCCCGAATGTGTCCGGGTCATGGCCTTCGAATATCGGAAGCTCTCGCCGAAAACTTCGAGCACTGGGACGGCTTGTCTCAGCGTTGTCAGAAGCAGACTCTCTTCTCCTCTCTTTCTTGCTAGTCCTCGACGCATGGCTCCGCGCTTTAACTTCACCCGCTGGAGGAAGCGCGGTCTTAGAAACGGCCTCATACGTCACCGCTGCTCGAAACTGCTGGGGCGCGAGGTATTTCGTGATGTCCTGCGCAAACACGGGTCTGGTTCTCCTGACCAGAGCGCTACAGAGAACGCGCACATGGTCGCGATATTTGCATCTCGCTTCACCGCAGTCGGTCGACTCAAGCAACGTATGAGCGAAAAACGGCGCAAACACTTATCACAAAACAATCAGACGTCTTACGCTGTGGCACCTCTCTCCGTTATTGCAGCGCTTTTATCGCACGGAGTGAAGTAAATTGGTTAGACCGATTGGTTTTTTTCAGCAAGTTTACAGTTATGAGCGGCGCCATCTTGGTGATGCGTCGGCGATGGGTTTCCGTTAGCCCGAAGAGGAACACGTTGCGTTGTACCCTCGGGAAATATTAAAGGTAAATATCTCCCCTGAGGCGGCTGCGAAAAAAAGAATGCACAACGTGAAAATAAAATTCGTAAGTGTTCTAAATTTTGCTAGTAGGGCGCGTTTTTTGCGCTCACCTGCTTGAATGCGGATGGGATAGCAGGGATAAAGTATACACAAGTGCGGATGTTGGGGATGCGATGCGGAGGAGAGCGGCATAGCTCATCCTTGTCCGCGGGGCGTATCGTCCGTTAGTTTGTTTTGTTATTTTTGAAAGAAGTGTTTTTTCGTATTCGCGTACCCATCGATCTGTTCTCATATTACTTTACGACCCGTGTTTTGTCGGCGACAGCGCCCACGCCTTCGAGTCTACCGTTTGAGGAGCGCTCATTCGTGGAGGCGGGCGGAGAGCGGCGACTTACAGCCCAACGCAGCCGTTGGCCTCCTACAACGTGGCTACCTTACGCCTACGATCTCAGGTGGGACTGAAACGGCGACGAATCGTCCTTTGTTTGAGCGCGTAGCTTCGTACGCATAAACGGTGCGACCTCGATTAGGAATAAATAGTCAGTCGCGATTCAGAAGTCGGAAGCGTCACAGCTTCCCTAACTGCGCACGACTTTAACGTCTTCTCCTCAAGTCCACCTGCTAGGTGTCCACTTCCGCCTTTCCCTACTACCCATACTCACGGAAGACGTCAGTAAAAATAAACAACGGCGTACAAGCTTTGCCAATCAAGCGGCGGAGCGGGTCTTTCGGCGGCGTCAACAACGGTGCTTCTCCTAAAGCACAGTGACACACAAACCGTATCACGCCGAGGTTTTTGCCGCCGCCAACACTGAGACGAACGTTACTTCTGAAAGTGCCCTTCTATCCAAAATCAGCGGTGAGGAGAGTGCGCAATATAATATAATAAATATATAATATAATATAAGAGAGAAAGAAGTAAAACCAAGGAAAACCTCTTCCCTCCCACTGAAATCAGCCTTCGAGAAGTGTCCAGCCCCATACTCGCGTCTTCGTCAGCTCCAAGTCGTCTTCTGCAGCGAGTCAACAGCCGCGGTAAAAAATCAGCCGAGATAATATTTTCCTGAGAAATAAAGAAGAGAGCAAGAAGAAAAACAAGAAAAAAGCAAGGAAAACGTCTTCTCTCCCACTGAAGTCGGCCTTCGAAAGGTGTCTTGCACCTCTGCTCGCATCTTCGTCAGCTCCAAGTCGTCGACCTCAGCGACAACAGCAATCGTCGCCAGATACTCTCGAGCCCGAGATGTTGTTGGCACCGTCCGAGATACACTTCCTGCACGACGACTCGGGCTCTGCCTGCTCCCTGCCTCCGGACGTCGTCGACGAACTGGGACAGCGGCTCGAAGAGAACAGAGGGCGTCTGCCCCGCATACAAGTGGTCGAGAAGGACGGGTCATGGTTCGCCCTTAACGACTCCTACTGCGCGTCTACCGAGAGCTCGAGAAGCAAGGGCGCTGCCCCAGAGTTGACGTCGCTGTGGTCTCCCTCAGCAAGGTGCCTCAAGACCTGCAGAAAGGAATGACCGTGATGACGTCATCGTCGTCGTCGGCGGCGACAACAGCGGTCGTGGGAGCTGGTACCGAGAGTAAAAGAGTTGAAGATCCGCTGGGAACTACCACTACCGCCGTCGGGGCTTCAAGTGCGACCTCGACAATGCCTCCGACGACTGCTGAAGCCGAGGAACCCCCTAAAGCAACAGCGACCGGACGCAGAAGGCCTGGAACCCACGGAACGCAGGGTAAGATAATTGCATCTATTATTTTTACCCATAATAATCAGTTCCTTTCCAATATTAAACCTAAAAAAATACACGTTCCCTGTCAAAAAAAAAATCAATTAATTAAATGGGTAACAGCACCTGCTACAGCCTGTCTATGGCAGGTTCACAGCCATGTTTTATTAAATATTTTGGTTGAAAGCCAATCTATCGTTGAATAAAGATAAAATGGTAATTCCACAACTGTTCCTCCCGTCATTTCTGACAGCAGCTAGATAACTCATGATAACCTAATATTAGATCAGTATACCACACAGAGCAAGCTTAATAAGCTCCTCCGCCACCCCCGAACAAGTCCGCACCCGGTGGGTATGCTACCTAGTCTCTTTGCGTTGTCACATTTGTTTCTAAGATATTCGTGTCACGAGTTACCGGTAGGATCTCTTCGAATTGCGAGTTGCTTAAATCCGCGTTAATGCGGTACAAGTACACAACCGACGAAGTTTATCGTCAACAAGCTTAAGGATACTCGGTGTACCTAATCTCTCGCTCGTTTGCACAGTGAACGGGTGAGGAGTCATAGAATTTAAACAAAATATGAGCAGTGACGTGCTAATTTATTAAAGCGATTACAGTATCTACTCACTTCTGAAGTACTTACGATTTGCGAGAAGTTGACAGTAAAAAATGCTAGCAGTTATTCGAAAGAAGTCACCTGCACTCGACTGCCTAATTGGTCCAAAAAGTATCCTTAAGACCAAGGTTATGTACACTGTTCCGAAAACTCGCCAAGCGAAAGGTCTTAATCTTTACTAATACCATCAGGTTTTTATTTTGCCATTTATTTTTGCAAGGCACAGCGTACCAGCTCTTCATGTCTGTGAAGTAGCGCGCATTACGGAAAGCGGATTATGTGTTGAAATCTCTCGACAAACTTGAGACGGCCGGAGCAAACGACTTGAAAGACGATATTAATTAATAGCGCCTTCGCAAATCTGATACGCCGAGCTTCTACAAAGCCGCTCTTTCAGCAGCTATGGCTCCGTCTTTGAGGTGTGCAAAAAAAGAGAAGATGTCGATAGAGCCTTAATGACGGTGCCTGCTTACTGCATTATCAGCCGATACACTATTCGGAGTTCCTCGAAGTTGACGGTCAATAGAGAGCCATAACTTTACTGAAGCGACGTATAACCAGCGCAACACCGAGCCACGTTACGGAGGCGTGGGAAGGCAGCGTCATTCTTCCGTGAAAACAGATGAGGTACGTCGAAAGAGGAGCGAGAAAGGCGCTTATCTCCAAGCGCGTCTTGAAAGACGGAGGCTCGCTAAACTGTTCTTGGAGCAGCAGCGCGCTCTCGCTGCGAACGCGTTATCGATTTTGCGCGGAGAGCGAAATCGTTAAAGCCCTGTTGTAGGGAACGCCGTCGGGCGCATCCTTGAAACACGTTCCCTTTTGTCCCTAACCTGAGATTTACGTACCTACATGCTCGAAACAAAGCAAGTCGTTATTAAAATGGTTGGGGGGTGCTCTTCTTTTAACGCGCCGCCTTTGTCTCGAAAACTCCGTCAGTGTTCAGGTGCGGTGTACGATGCGTTGAAGCGTGTATGGACACGAGCTCTTCCTTTCTTGCTGTAGCGAAGTTTGGTGAAGAGCGTTGTTTCGCCGGTCCCTCCTCCATTCAAGGCGAACCGAGGAATAACGGCAGCGGATGTTAGCGTCGCTTTTGCAGGAGGTGCTGAGAGTGTGGCTTAAAAAAAGTCCTTGAAAACAAAATACAATGATGTTTAATTTGAAATAACTGCATTTGGTAACTCACTGAATTCAAGCTTTGAAAGGCGTTTTTTTAACCTCTCAAAATATCAGAAATATTGAGAAAACTTTCAAATTTCGCGCCATACGACGTTCAACAGTTACTTAACAGGGAATACAAAAGGAAACCGAGGTATGAGTGTGTTGACTGCATGTTACCGTTCAAGTGATAGAGTCGAACCTCGTTCTAATGAAGTAGTATCGGGACAGCAAATTAGTTCGTTATATACGATATTCGTTGTAACAAGAGAGGTAAAAATTGGATCTAAGAAATCGACAAGCTGGCTCGCGCAAACACATTTCATACAAAAATGCATTTTTAAGGCTTCGAACTCACTATAAACAAGGTAACCGTTACCTTTCTCCTTGGTGCATTTCAAGCTAAATGAACCGTAACATGAGTACGTGAAATGACAACAGAACAAAGCTCACTCGACAAAACAGGCTTGCGTCCTTATTTCTTTGACGAAGGATGTGATCTTCGTCTGGTGGCTACTCACTGCACTGAACAGGATGAAGTTTTCCACAGTGTCCACCAACGAAAGGGCCTTTATACTTCTGCAGTTTCGGATGACAGGTTTTTTTTCATGTAGCTTCTCAGACTGCTGGTCAAATATTTCTTCGTTATATCCGACATCGCACGCGGCTTTCGCGATTTCAGTTTCGTTATAAATGAAGGAGTGTCATTGAAATAAAACGTGACCAATCAAAATTTGTATTTAGTTCGTTATAGCCAGATAATTCGCTATATCAGTGTTCGTTATAACGAGGTTCAACTGTACGGCCAAAGGGAACTAGTCGCGCCACTACGACCGTCCCAGTCAAGTGTCTTGGCTGTAAATTAGGTCCGCGACCACCAATGACACAAACAATATCCTGTGACGTCGTAAAGACTCGGCGAGAAAGTCGCTGGGGATTCAGCACTGCTTCACCTATTTTCCCTTAATTTGTCTCAAGTCTGGCGATAAGTACTGGCGTCATTGTTTTAGGGGCAAAACAGTCTTTTTGATGAGCCAAAGTTATATTCTGTCTTTATGACCCATTTAAAGGGGCCATGAAGACAAAATGCAAGTTTGGTTCATTGAGAAGACTGCCCTTTCCCCATAAAGTTGATACCAGTTTTATCGCAAACTTCCAACAAATTATTGATAATTATAGAAACCGTGGCAGCCTACCATTGTCCCTGAAGGAGAAAGTGTATGACAGCTGCATCTTACCAGTGATCACCTACGGGGCAGAAACTTGTGGAGGCACACTAAAATGGTTTAACTTAAACTGAGGACGACTCAGCGAGCAATGGAACGGAAGATGATAGGTGTAACATTAAGGGATAAGAAGAGAAGCGGAGTGGATCAGGGAACAAACGCGTGTTAAGGACATATTAGTATAAATTAAGAAGAAGAAATGAGCGTGGGCGGGGCATGTAATGCGAAGGAAAGATCACCGTTGGTCATTAAGGGTAACAGAGTGGATCCCTAGAGAAGGCAAGAGTGGCAGGGGGCGGCAGATAGTTAGTTTGGGAGATGAGATGAATACGTTTGCGGGGATAAATTGCTCGCAGTTAGCACAGGACGGGATAATTGGAGATCTATGGTAGAGGCCTTTGCCCTGCAGTGGGCGTAGACAGGCTGATGATGATAGAAAACGTATGGCGCAGTAGCGACTCCGCAGCCGCATTTTGGAGATTTTTATATGACGTCACAGAATCTTGTTTATGCAATTGGCGGCCGCTGACCTAACCCGCTGCAAAGCAATTGTAGTTGGGCCTAAAGTTCCGTTTGATCGTATCACATGAATGCTAGCGTGCATTGAACGCACTCATAACTATATTCTTATTGCTGGCTCATATTACGTCTCTCCTGCCGGTATTACGTTCCCAAAGCGCGAAATTTGAAAGTTTTTATTATTGCGTTTTTCTGCGGGTAAAAAAAATATCTTTGGTGGCTGGAATATAGCTGAGTGATTTACCAAAGGCTGGTTCTTCCGAACTAAACAAAGTTGCATTTTGTAGTGTTGGTTAAGACGCCGCATTCATTTTTTTCTTCGTAAGGTTGGCTCTGCCTCAGTAAGCATTATAATGCAAAGATGCACGCTTTACAGGAGACAGTACAGCTGGGAGAAGACAAAGTTGTATTTTTTCATGTAGGTTAACGCCGCATTCACTTTTGTCTTCGTAAAGCTGGCTCTGCCTCAGTAAGAATAGCAATGCAGAGATGCACGCTTTACAGGAGAAAGCGCAGCTGGGAGCTTTGCGCGCAAGTCCTTGTCTGTGAAGTCGGCGAGACTATGACGGAAGCCGTAGGGCTGGGAGAGGGAAGTGAGCGCGGGAGGAGGAGGACACCTACATGCAGAGCGAGGAGGACCGAGCGGCGGAGAGGGGGGTGGAGCCTCAACATGACCGGCTCAATTTTAATACACACTCGTCCTAGAAATAATAATAAAAAAAGATCCTGGGCCATCGTCACTAACGTGAAACCTGGGGAGGGGCGAAGCATGCAGTGTAGAAGTGTGGTTCTTGGTGCCTTGATGTTTTTGCCCACGGAGATGAAGCAGTTGGAAGGTAGAGTTATACAGCTTTACTGTAAAAGTCTCTTGTCTTTGAAGCACGAAGCTCTCTAGCGCAAGGCGTAAACGAATTTCCCAGTGTTTTAGTACCGTGACTACATGAAACGACGATTACGACTACGATTACGACCACGACGACGACAGGAGACGCCAACAGCCCAAGCCTGTAAGGGGCTTCGCCCCCCAAAAAAACACAGAAGAACACAACAACGCATTTCTCCTAATCCGTTAGAAGAAGCCCACGGGATTGTACTAAAAAACTGCAGATTCAAGGCCATGCTGTAGACACGTGGGATTGCAGGGGATGGTTTTAAATTGCTGGACGCATTGGCCGCAATCTCGGAAGCAATTGAGGGAGGAGTCAGAGGCCTTATAAAAACTTGGTCCACCGGAATACAGAACCACTGCTATCTCCAGTGAAACCGCGGAAGACAAAGCAGTGCTTCTTGTCAGTGTAATGGCGTGCGCACTGGTTTCGTTCTCCCTTCGGCATGCCGTGGTGGCTCAGTGGCTAAGGAGTTATGCTGTTGAGCCCGAGGACGGGGGCTCGATCCCGACCGCGGTGGCTGCTTTTCTGATGGAGGCGGATAGCGAAGACGCTCGTGGGTCGAGGGTGCGGCCCCAGGTATTCAAAAGTAACCCAGAACGCACCCTACGGCGCGCCTCAAAGCCCAGGTGTAGGTTCGCCGCGTTAAACCCCCGTAATTTGAAATTTCATGCTTCCGTTGGATGAGGAAACCTTCAGTCAGCAGGTAACTGTGCTAAGTAAGACAACTCTTGTCTTATCGAACGCTTACTTACTTTAGGAAGCTGGGCGGGTGGTAGCTTCGCGCTCATAAAAGCAAAATTGTCGCGTTGTTGCGACAGCCACGCAGAGATGGCGCTAGGTCCCCGGCTGCTGAAGGGGCCTTAGGCTGCTGCTAAGACGCATCGCCTTCGAATCATTGCTGCTTCTGCTTAAACACTGCTATTATATTCATATGATAAGTGTCTTGTTTCTATTGCATAGTTATTTTGAATTGAAGCCGCATTTAGTTTATTTGCCAACCCCGCAATTTTTTTGGCTGTTGTTTTCGCCATCGTCAACCAGTCAGAGGAGGGTATATATGACGTCACTCACAATGTCATGACACATTTTTTGGATGTCATCAACTTTTTCACGTCTTTTTACGTATCTACATGCACTCAGTGCTAACATTAGCGTTTTGGCTAATGTGGCGTGGCTATAATTTTTAATCAAGCTCGGTCATGGTTAATATTAGTAGCCGTCTTAAAAGCTGTGTAACACCTTCATCTACAGTGTGCGAGCTGTTTTTATTTTAGCTGGAAAAAATATTTGACTTTTCACCAGTTCTGGCATTTTTGATTCCATGCTTTTCTTCCGAAAGGTGGCTCTGCCTCAACTAGACAGACGCTGCGGCGATGCACGCTTTACAAAAAGAAGCGCAGCGAAGTTCCCGTGTTGTGTTCATTAGCGCGCGCCTCCTCAAGACCGTAGAGAGAGAGAGAGAGAGAGAGAGAGAGAGAGAGAGAGAGAGAGAGAGAGAGAGAGAGAGAGAAACGATATCACACTGCGTGCATGCTGCGTGACAGTTTATTTTCTTGAAATATTTATCTGATCCCTGGCAATGATCACAACTCATGGGATCCCTGTCTTCACTTTCTAGGAGAGGAAAGTAATTTGCTTCCCAACAACGCCGCTCTATCCTGCCGCTTGCTTTTTCTCCGGAAAAGTGGCTTTTTCTCAGTAACGATTGCGCTGCGCCGAAGCACTCTTTACAGGGAAAGTTTATCTAGCTGGTTTTGCTCGAGCTAATTCTGTTGAAAAAATTAAAATGAAATGAAATGAAATGAAATGAAATGAAATGAAATGAAATGAATGAATGAATGAATGAACGAACGAACGAACGAACGAACGAACGAACATGTTTTAAAGGGGCCATGCAACAAAATGCAAGTTTGCTTTATTCCAAAGGTCTCGTGTTTTATAGTGCCCCGAGTGCTTGTCCGGCAGCAAACGATGCCGTATTCACTGAGAAATTAATCAATTTAGGTTAAAATTTCGATTCTTCCACCAAATCGTGGGTTTTCGTGACGTCTGCCATGATGTCACAAGGGTGAGTATTCAAACGAACTTCCAGTGCTTCATTAGGCTCTGCAGCCTTGCTTACCGTCAATCCTTCCGGATGGTGCTCGCTACCATACTGAGCCGTGGACCGTTGTCCGCCGTTGCTTTGTTTTTTACCGTATTTGCACCCGGCTTGTTTTTGTTACCGTAGAAAGTAATCATGGGGTATACTCGACAAACGAGGTCACATAAGACAACGTCGCTCATGCCAATTGGCCAGGGTCATGTAAGACAACTCCAAAGCATCGACTGGTGTGCAGCTAAAACAAGCATAGTGCGCCCAGTACCAACAGCAGTGAGCATCGGTACTTCTATGTTTACGTGTATTTTCGTAACTTTCGTTGTTTACCCCACCATTATTACTGCTGTAAAATGAATGTGCATTACATTTAAGCGCAAATAGCTCGTTCGGCAGGCTTATAAGCCCTGCCTGCCGGCCTAAGCCAATCGCACAGCTGGGCATATATGACATCATAGGTTCTGTTGCGGGAAATGAGCTAGTGGGTCGCATGACCATTCCTTTTTTTCCCTAATTAAATAGTTTATTTTAGCGAAGTGTGCGTTAAAAGTGGTGTCAGGATGATTCTAACTAGGCAATCTTTCGAATGAACCAAACGCGTTTTGTCTGCATGGTCCCTTTAAGGCTTTTGCGCTCAAACGACGTTGAATGTGATGCTTGCGTGGATCCTTCTTTTATGGCGACTCCATTGTGACGCCGCCCAAACCACAAGCGAACATAATAATGCCCCGTGTTGCGAAAGTGCATGCAAACAGAACGAATATACTTGGAAACGCAATAAAAAGGGGATTGCAAAGGGATGAAATGGCGTTGCGGCTGGTGGTTTTAGATTACTCGCTCTGTGGCCTCATGTTGCAAGCGCCCGCATTTGCTAATGATCTCATCCGGTCGGGTCTCTATAGACACACGCCGCGTAGGGTGCGGCACGAGTCAGCGTTTCGCAGTCGCTTTTGTTGCGTGACCGTTCTCTTCTCACGCAGTGTGGACATGCAGTCTGCAGACACGCACAAAATGCACAGAGAAGTCGTGGGTGATGAAACCGTGCCTGCCGCAACAACTTCTTAGTCCCGGTGCGGTCTGAGCGTCGACAGACAATCAGGCAAACACCGCCAGCTTGCGTCTAGCATCTATGAAGACGGCACATGTTCCGAGTTCCATTCGTGCTTGCTGCTGATCCCAGAACGACAGACTTGCGGGGACGCGATTCCAGATACGCTGCGTTTGAAGGCTGTGCAGAAGACATAAAAAAAAGGACTCATGCCTCAACGGAGCAGTTCATGTTTCCGTCTCGCGGTAGGAGTATCTCTCGACGAAGAGAAATAATGCGGTTGTAACTGTATATATGCATGAAGGAAGCTGCATGAACGCGACCCGAAACTTTTCTCCTCTGAACGCTCTTTCCGTATTGTATCAAAGTTGGAGAGCAGAATAGAACAGTAAATGTAAAAGGCGGTGCACGAATACGAGGTCTTGCGTGGGATTTGCTCGGGATTTCACGAGACGCGACTCGGGTTCCCTCGAGAGCAGAAGCGCGTTTCCAATCAGTCGCTTCGGATGAAGCGCGTGGGTAGCAGAAAGAGCAGAAACCGAATACCCGACCGGCAGCGTGAATAGAGTAGGGAGAGCTAGGAGAGAGGAGGATTGCTCCGGCCCTTATAAAGGGCAGAGTAGCGACATCTCCAGCTGTTCTTGCCACACGCTCATTCGGGATGCTGTTTGTGACAGAGATGCCAGATACGAATGCCAAGTTCATTTGACTGCTCTTTTCAAGTTCCGTCCTTAGTGCGAATGCAGTGTGGCGAGCGCTGGTGGAGGCTCGGCTTCATCCTTTCGGAAAAGTTGCGTTCTTCCTGCGATGAATTCAGTAGGGATAACGACACCTAAACCGTACGCAGAAGCATTCGACTGGAGGTCGGGAGGAGGTTGTTGAGGGGAGGAAGATTTGGGGTTGTGCAGATGGGGATGTTCTGGAAAAAGGCGATGGCAGCGGTGCACAAGAACTTCATCCCAGCGAAGCTCAAACCGCAGAAGGTAAAGAGCGCAGCGGTGTGTAAATGTAAAACTCTAGAACTTAGTAAGCTTGAGAAATGCACCAAGGGAAGTAAAGAGACCTGCCTGTCAATGTTTTTTTTCTCTCCCAAGACTCATAAAGAAGGGTTTGCGTTCCGATGCATTGTTAGTGAAAAGGGAAGTTGGCAACGGGAACTAAGCAGGTACCTACAGAAACATTTGAATACGGTAAACACCAATGATTCGTTTGCCGCCTAGAATTTGCCTGAAGCAATAGACTACTTACAAACCAAAAATGGTGATGTAGGTGGATTGTTTTCTGTGGATATAGAAGAATTGTTCTTTTCGATTCCAGATAGTGAATTACTGACATGCGTACAAGAATGTATTGAGGAAGATGGCGCAGCAAGGTTTCAAACTGCTACGGGTATTTCGTTAATGATTTTATGTCCCTCTTCAAGTTCTACCTTTCCGTCACGGTCGTGAATCATGACGATAGGCTGTACATATAGAAAACAGGTATCTGTATCAGTTCAAGCGTGACCCAAGCTCTGTCAACTATTTTTCATTCGCAATTTCCCGTCCTTAGTGCGAATGCATGAAGTAAAGCAATGGTGGGGGTGGTTCACCCAAAATTCTTTACATGCTTTAAAAACGCCCCAAAAACCTCCAGAAGTTGACTGGAGGCGGGGAGGTTTTGAGGGCAAAGGAAATTTGGGGTTTGTGCAGTGGGATTTCTGGAAAAAGGCGCGGCAGCGGTGCAAGTATTACCGCACGAAGCTGCAAAAAAGGGCAGCTTTGTGTTTTTAAAACTTTGACTTGAAAAAAGAAAAAAAAGGACCTGCTGTGATGTTTTTTTCCTCCCAAGACCAAAAGGGGTCCTGCCGTTCCAAATCCCCATTAAAATTTAAAAGGGGTTTGGGCCGGGTTTAAGCATCCTATTAAAAAGTCTGTACTCATCAATGAATCCCGTTTGGACCCCCTAGAATTTTCCTGACTGCATGGATCGGGTACCCTGGATTAGGTATTTTTTCTGGGGTATAGAAGATTGTTTTTTTCGAAAAGTAATTCGAAAATGGGGGTAAAAAATGCATTGAGGTGAAGGCGCAGAACAAAATGCCCCGGGTGTTGCCTTTAATTTTACCCTCTAAGTTCTACCCTTTCCGTGAGGTTGGGAATCATAAACGTGGGCTGTACAATAGAAATGAGGTTCTGTATCATTAAAGGGTAGCTTGTCAACTTTTTTCATTCGGGGGTTTAAAAACCCATGAAGTAACAATTTAAGTGAATTCAAAAAATTTTTAAGCTTAAAACCCCTTTAAATTTTTAAAGGGGGGGTTTGGAAATAAGGTTGCCGATTTGTGTTTTCCGCAAGGGGCAAGCGGGTTTGAGTTTGCACGTATAGCAAAAAAGAACCCTTTCCCTGTTTTTAGAAACCCGCGCATGAAGAAAAATGCAGGTTGGTATTTTATGCCCCGCTCACACAAAGGGCTCCTACTTTGAACCTCGTTAAAAAACTTAAACACTGGTTGCCTTGATGGTTTATAGTCAATCTAAAAAAGTCTGTACTCATATATGCAACCATTTCCCCGGAACTCCAGCTGTTGGATGCCGGGTCCCTCATTATTTCCTGTACGCAGGTGTTCTTGGGAAAAACGTTTAGCGCCCCGGGTAAATCCTCAGGTGCACCAAAACAAAACAATTTGAGGTAGTTTGCCGTATTCCAAAAATGTATTACAGCAATTCTAGTGTTCGAACCATAATGAGTCCTATTGATGGGTTCAACCTATAAAGTAGTTTCACAACTTAATTGGGTTCGCCTGATCTCACTGATTACCTTTGTAACCATAAAGTATTTTAACCTTAAAGGGGGTTATTCGGATGTTTGTTTTCCGCCCATGCAAGCTAGGTGAGTTGTTTTTGTCGTTCAAAAAGTACCTTCCTGGGGAAACCCGGGTTAAAAATGCACAGTTTATTTTATGCCTCCGCCCTTAAAGGGTATAACATTAACTGAAATGAAAATGGAAATGGAAATAAATGAATTTTTTCACTCACTACACTTATTCTTTTATAACGAAAGTGAAGCTGTGAGAGCCACGTGCACTATCGGATATAATGAAGAAATATTTGACCGTAGGCTCAGGGTGCCAGTTGGAAAAAATTCCGGCGTCCGAAACTGCACAAGTAGGAAAGGCCCCTTTGTTCGTGGACACTGTGGAAAACTTCATCCTGCTCAGTGCTGTGAAAAGTTACTAGACAGAGATCACATCCTTCCTCGAAAAAATAGGAACGCAGGCCTGTTTTGTCAAATGAACTTTGTTCTGTTGTAATTTCCCGTTTCATGTTCTGGTTCATTGAGTTTGAAATTCCACAAGGAGAAAGATAAGGGTTACCTTGTTTATAGTAGGTTCGAAGATAAAAATAATGCATTTTTGTATCGAGGAATTTTGCGGGAGCCAGATTACCGATTGTTTTGAACCGATTTTTAGCTCTACTGTCGGATAACGAATGTCGGATATAACGAACTAAATTACTGTCCCCATACTACACTTCGTGAGAACGAGGTTCGGCTGCATTGGGCAAAGTGGACGTTGCATAAACCATCGCCTCCGAGAACACGATTTATCAATCAACAACGGCACTGGATCACACTTTCCCATTCATTGCCGTGATTGTGGTTGTACGCCGCGCCTCAAAGAAACTATTATCATTAACAGAAGCCGTGACGCTGTGGTGCGTGAGCTTTCAGAAGCGTACTCCATTCAGAAAAATCGCGAGGGGTGCATCAGTGAACCGTCGTTATCGCTTTTTAGCAATAAATTCTGTTTTTTCGATAGCATGCAATAGGCGGACTCTGAGTATTGTGGTGTTAATCGCTTTTACTATTCGCTTTTATGTTCTATATGTTTTTTATGCACAGTAATCCCGCGTTATAACAAAATCGCTTTACTCGAAATACCGCTTTATGCGAAATTTATTCTGGTCCCAACCCAAAGCCATGCATTTTAGGCCGCATTACTCGAAGCACACGAAGAGCTTGATCCGCTTAGATCGAAGTGGCGAGCGCAGTCGTCACCGAGCGACGGCGACCCAGCGGCGAGTCAGGCTGTCAACATGGGGGGTCAACGCAAGCTGGTGTTTCACCGGCGATTTTTCGAGCCGGTCGTGCTCGATTCGCGCCATCAGACTTTAGACAAACGGTCCAAATGCGTGGTAGTGTCATTAAATTTTGTTCATAGGCATTTAACAATGGCGTGGTCGTGATGGTGCACAAACACGGGCCCTCGAACTGTAGACTTATCCGTGTCGTTAACAACGGGGCGCCGAAAAACTCTTGTTTTGCAAACTTCAAGGCTGCACACCTGAAGAACAAATTGCCCAGTGATCATGAAAAGCCCCTAGTGCCAAACCCGGTCGGCCTTCACGATTGCGCTGTGTACCCACAATGAGCGGTTAGTCGTTTTCTGATCTCAACAATAGCAACCTGAGACCCGAGCCATGGCATCTGCGGCGCTTTCCAGCGCCAAACTCTCGTAGCGTTCCGTGACTTTCAAAGAGCCAGAATTTCTGGATAATAGGTAAAAGGTGACTTCGAGACGTTTGCGATGGGTGACGCTGCGGCTCACGTGGTCGCCCCAGCGACGGATGTGGACGTTATTGACATTGTACTGTTGGTGGCCCTGACGAGGACGAAGAGCCGGCGGACGAACATCCAGGTGAAGCGCTAACTATGGTACAGGCGCGGGAGTACCTACGCCTGCTGCGGAATAACGATGAATGCACGTGTGGCGACCACAGCTTCATGCAACGCTCAGTCAAATTGGAGCAGGTGTTCCCCGCACCCGGCAAGAACTTGAAGCAACCAAAGCTCACTGCCTTTTTCCCACCTGAATAAAGTTTTGCTCCACTGAACACATTGCGTTCTGATTCCTCGCAGTTGTGGTGCAACTGAAGCTAGCTCGAATTGCTCGGCTTTTCTTGAGTGGTCGCTTATATCGAAATAACGCTTATAACAAAAATTTTCGCAGTCCCGCTGGCTTCGTTATAACTGTATACGTACAAGCCTGTTTAAGGCGACTTCCTTTCCTTCAAATAAAAAGTTGTGAGTTGCGCATTGTTTGTCTTATTCACTCAGTACGTACAGTTCGCGCGATATTTTTTGTAAGGCATAACGCACCAACTGTCCTAGCAGCCCATTTTACTGAAGTATCTTATTCATGCTCCTGCTTTTTGAGAGTAGCTATATCACTGTTTGTTTCTCTTTAATGCTCGGCGTATTCGTGCCTCTAACACTGATTGGTTGCTTATAAAGGCTTAAGGTCATACAGTCAACAGGAGTTCTAAAATCAGGCAGACAAAATCAGACAGTCAGTAAGACAATATTCGGGCTTCTCTAGTACGCGCTAGCAGTTGTCTGCCGTTTTGGTTATTATAACTAACCTTTTTTTAAAGTAGCAATCCTCTTTTCGTTTGTGCATTTTAAGCAGCATTATCTGCTTGAACTGTACACGGTGTGTGACCTGATCGGACCTTAGGCGGCGTCATGCATGAGAACCTAATTTTTGCTGGCCCATTGATTCGCGGTCCCCCTTCCAGGCTTCAGCCACCGAAATGCATAGCTCGCGTGAATGACTCTCAAGCACAATTTTGTCTTACGATTAGACATCCCCCTAAAAAAACGAAAAGAATCAATCACAAAAAGGTAATTATAAAGAAATCTGCAATCCTTTCCCAAATAAATTTGAGAGGAGCGCGAAAGCGACGATTTTTTTGCGCACTAAGTAAACGCATATACGAATGATTTAAACGTATACCGATAAGTGATTTATGAGATAAAGATATACTATTTTGTGCCTTCTTCATGACAGATGCATGTATTGTCTTATCGGGAACCGTTCCTTTTTTCGCGATTTTCTACTGACCGTTTCAACACAATACAACCCCGAATTCGTGCATGTAGTGTCGTCTTAGCGATTAATTTTCATGCATTTTGTTTCGGGATGCTTTTGATATCACCAGAGTTAAAGCCGTTTTATGTAATGATGCTCCCTCCGTAGATGGCCGTGCTCCATTGCAGCACAGGCAATGTGGAGAAGACAGCTTACAAAAATTACGCTTACAAGGTTTTTTTAAAAGTCGGCTTCTCATCTAAACACAAATACATTGCTGGGAAGACATTTCTCTAGGAGCAATCTGAGACGTCTTATATCGAAATATGTAGGCCCTAGGATATTTTTAATTTTTTTTTAGCACGCAAGTGTTTTATTTCCGGATACACAAAGATTTCGCTGATGTCATATCCGTCACGGAAGTGACGCCAGTACAACGAAGCAAGCGGCCTGTAAAGGGTGCACCCCTGCACACAGGGTCTGCTTGCGGGGAAGCAACCTTTAGTACTAAAGAGTACTAAAGAGAGCGTTGACAGAAGCCATTTAAGTGGAAACAATGGAGCAAACAACTCTGTAAACGACAAAAACAGACCCCGTAAGCGGAGAGGGAAAAACAAATGCAATAAATATTTAATCAGCTACATAAATATGCAGGGAGGCAGAAAGCCAGATAAGTGGGTGGAAATTCAAAAGCAACTTGAACGGGAAGGAATAGACGTGTACGCTTTAGCCGAGACTCACCTCCGGGACCTAGAAGCCCCACCGATCATAGACAATTATGTCTGGGAAGGTTGCAACAGGACCACAGGAATGAAGAAAGGGGGAGGTGTTGGCATGCTCATTAAACAAGGGTCCGACTGGAAGAGAGTGCATGAAAGTTGTAAAGAGCATCTATGGGTTAGAGGCACCATAGAGGGGAAAAATACATGGTTAGGAGTGGTGTATCTGTGGACCGGAAGTAGTGCTAAGGGGAAGAAAATGAGGAAATGGTAAACTGTTTGAGAAGAGATATAAACGAGTTCAAAGATTCGGGCGAAATAATCATAGTTGGAGATATGAATGCCCATATAGAAGGTTTGGATGGATACACAGACCACAATGGTTCTCTAGTGATAGATCTATGTCAGGAAAACCGGCTTGTAATAGTAAACACGGAAAGCAAGTGTGACGGACAAATAACGTGGGAAAGCGGTAACAGGCAGTCCAGCATAGACTACGGTTTAGTATCCGAGACAGTATACGGAAGGCTGCGGGAAATGAGGATAGATGAAAATGGAACAGACAGCTTAGGAAGCGACCACAAGCGGTTTAGCTTGCACTTTGGAGGCGCAACCCGGACAAATGCAGAAATAGGTACAATAGGAGGAAATAATTTGAATAATGAGCAGTTAAAGATCATCGCTGATAGATTGGAAGATGAAATCAATAAATACCCAGGCAAAAATTGGGATTACGACGAAATGATTGCGTTCATAAAGGGTAAGATAATGAAGAAAAGGAACAAAACCGATGGAAAGGGAAGAGAAAGCCGAGAAGCTGGTGGAATAAGGAAATAAAAGAGGCTATCGACCAGCGAAGAAAGGCGTCGAGAGAACATAGAGAAGCAAAAAGAACTAGTATGGAACCGGAGGTAGTGAAGGAAAAGTGGGATGTCTACCGTGGGAAAAAACTAGAAGTGCAGAAAATGGTGCAAGCGAAGATCAAGCAGAAAAGCGAACAATGGATGGCAGAAATACGGAAGAAGAACAAAAGCGCATCCAAGAAGTTTTGGAACCATGTAAAATCACTAAGCTCAAAAAACGATAACCATCAAAAATTCCTGATTGATGAGGAGGGGGAACATTTAGAAGGAGAGCACGCGTTGGCGCATATTCATCGAGTGATTAGTGAGAAGTTTAGGATTATAGTGGTAGGGAACCTGCACCGATAACATCAGCGCCACAAAAGACTGCGGAAAGGGAAATAAGTTTGAGCAACCTTGATTGGAAAAAAGCAGAGCAAAAGGTTTCCCCTCAGACAGCAGTGGGCCCGGACGGAATACCAATGCAACTGATAAACCTACTTGGACCTAAAAGTAAGGAATCGTTTATGAGGAAATAGATAAGGTAATAGAAACGAAACAAGTACCAGAGGACTGGTTAGAAAGTAGGATGAATTTAATATATAAAGGCAGAGGAGACAAGGCCAGTATTGAGTCATACAGACCACTCACAGTAACGTCAGTGGTGTATAGATTCGTAATGCAGGCGATAAAATCAGAAATTCAAGCATGGATGGAAGAAAATGAAATACTTGGGGAACTGCAGAATGGATTTAGACAAGACAGGCGACTGGATGACAATCTGTTCGTGATAACGCAATGCATTGAAATTGCGAAAGCACAGAATAGACCACTATGGATTACGTTCTTGGACATTAAAGGGGCATATGAGAACGTAAACAGAGAACGGCTGTGGAGAATGTTGAAACTCCAGGGATTAGATGACGAGTTAGTACAGTTCCTTATAGCAATCTATAAAGACAATAGAGTGCACCTTACTTGGGAAGGACAGAAATGCGCCCAGGGAGGTCAACATCCATCGGGGACTGAAACAGGGATGCCCTTTGAGCCCAATACTGTTCATGCTTTACATGGCAGGGTTAGAAAAGAAACTGGAAGAAAGTCAAGTAGGGTTTAGCCTAACCCATATGCTGCAAGACGAAGTGGTACAACAGCATATTCCGGGAATGTTATACGCAGACGACATTGTTCTTTTAGCTGATAACCAAACCGATATGCAGCGGCTAATAAATATTTGCGGCCAGGAAGCCACTGACCTCGGGTTAAATTTCGGTGGGAGAAAAATCAGGAATAATGGTTTTCAATGACGCTACCACCGACGTAGTGTCTATCCAGCAAGGCGAATTACCTAGAGTCAAGGAATATAAATATTTGGGAGTGTGGATAAACGAAGGGGATAGCTACTTAAGTACTCACGAGGAGCAACTTAAAGGAGCCATGAAGAGAAAACACAAGTTTGGTTCATTCAAAAGATTGTCTCGTTAGAATCATACTGACACCACTTTTAACGTAAACTTCGCTCAAATAAGCTACATAATTAGGAAAAACGGGAATGGTCATGCGACCCACCAGCTCATTTCCCGCAACAGAACCTGCGATGTCACATGGGCTAAGCTCTGCGATTGGCGGAGGCTGGCAGAAGCAGACGCAAATTAGGTAGAGCTTACAAACTAGACGAACGAGCGATTTGCGCTTAAATTTAGGGCGCATTCTTTACAAAGCAATAGGAATGATGGGACAAACAGTGGAAGTTACGAAAGCACATGTAAACATAAAAGTACTGATGCGTTCTGCTGTTCGTACTGCGCACAGCATGCTTTGGTTTAGCTGCACAGCACTATGGGGCTTGGGGTTGTCTCAGACGACACTGGCCGATTGACGCAAGCAACGGTGTCTTACGTGACCCCATTTGTCGAGCGAGCACTGTTTCAGGGAACGAATATTTTCTCCCAGAACAAAAACAAGCCAGGTTTAAATGCGGGCAAAAACAAACCAAACGCTTGCCACGGTATGGTGGCGCCATCTAGGTTACGGAACGTAAAGAAACGCGGGAACAAACCAACACCGCTACAGGGTGGAGACAACCTTTGAACGGTCCCGTGCCGCCGCAATTGGGCCAACGGGCTCAACGCGTTATTCTTTTCGTTTCCCACGAGACCTAGCAACGCGAAACAGACAATATAATTCAAACTTCTTCAGTAAACCACGTTGCGGCGATAATTTTAGCGCGGTTTTGACACAATGACTTGCTTCGGCGGCGAGCGAGCAACCGAACATGGCGGCGCCAGCGTTACGTGTCTCTACCCTGTACGGCGGATGCGTGAATGAAGGTATTCTAGGCTGCAGAGCGGTCGGTTCCCGTGATGTCACTTGGGACCACGAAAACGCACGATTGAGCGGGAAAATCAAAATTTTAACCTAAATTGTTTAATTTCTCAGTGAATAAAGCACCGTTTGTATCCGGACAAGCGCTGGGGGCACTATAAAACACGAAATCTTTCGAATAAAACCAACTTGCATTTTCTCTTCATGGCTTTTTTAAGGTTAAGGGAAAGCGAAACGCAGCTATAATGAAGCATAGAGCTCTGTGGGGGTATAACAAATATGAAGTAGTAAGAGGAATGTGGAAAGGAGTAATGGTTCCGGGTCTCACGTTTGCGAATGCTGTACTCTGCTTAAAATCAGACGTTCTATCACGCCTTGAAGTAAACCAGAGAACGGTACGACGTCTGGCCTTAGGCACGCATGGAAAAACAACTAACGAAGCAGTTCAGGGAGATATGGGCTGGGCGTCGTTTGAAGTTAGAGAAGCTCAGAGTAAAATATGCTTTGAGATGAGGTTGAGGGCAATGGATCAACGAAGGTGGGAAGCTAAGGTTTTTAGGTACCTATACTTGAAAAGTGTGGACACGTAGTGGTTAAGAAAGACTAGAAGGCTAACGATGAAATACGGAAAGAACAGTGGGGAATCCAAAACAGCCAAGGTAACCAAAAAAGAGGCAAGGCAGATTGAAACCAATAAATGGAGGGAAAAATGGAAGCCAAAACGTCGTTAGAGATGTACAGGGCTGAGAAGATGAACGTCAGAAAGGAAAATTTCTACGATAATTCCCAGGGCAGTGCTTTGCTTTTTGAGGCTAGAGCAGGTTGCCTGCGAACTAAGAGTTTTGTGGGGAAGTATTCACAAAATGATGGGGTATGCGTGGTCTGCGGAAAAGAAACAGAAACTATGCGGCACATCGTGCTAGAATGTGAGGGTATCCATCCAAATCTACATGAAGGGAATATTGGGCTGTCAGAAGCCCTAGGATTTAAAGGTATCACAGAGGAAGTTAACTTCAAGGCTGTCGAGGGGACGAAAAGAAGATTAGAATGCTGGTGGACGAAAAGCAGAGAGGGGAATATTGCCTAGGACAGTTACCACTTGTAACAGAAAAAAAAAGTATTTTGTGCCTAATGAGCTTTTTGTGCCTGCCCTAAGCAGCGCTAGTATTGAACCAAAAGTGTAAAACATAGGTATATTAGTCTTTTTTGGTAAGATGACATGTCATCACCCCGATACAAAGGGGAAACCAATAGAAATCATCATCATCATCATCATCATCAGTACGTTATACTTAGGGTTGTTCGTTTTCGGGTTTTATATTTTAACACGAAAGTATTTATGCCGGTATACACTAAGATTTCACTGACGTCATATCCGTCACGGAAATGACGTCAGTACACCTTTGCTAGGAGCGGACCCGGCAGCAGGTCGTCGTCGCTCGCCAATGCACTACCCACAAGACAGCCGCCTACCCGCAAATCATGCTCAGCTGCAGATTTCGCTGCACATTTCACTTTCGTGTTTTACCGATTCCTGTGACAGAGAAATCAACCACAGTTGTTATAAGAGCTTGCCGGTCGGTCAACCAGTCTAAGGGAAAATGCAATCAGATTTTTTAATCAGGACGCCTTCAGTCCCACTAAGAAAGTTAACGAAATTTAGTGTCCTTCCGCTCTGCGAAGCAGGATGACCAGCGAAGCTGTGGTGCCGAGTCTCAACGTGAGCGACCATATGCTTCTACCAGGGCGCAGTTCAAGGAGGACACAAAAGAAAACACATTTGTTTGAAATTTGTGATCGATCATAATCATCATCACCATCACCATCATCATCACCAGCTTATCTGCGCCCACTGCAGGGCAAAGGCCTCTCCCATTAATCTCCAATTACCTCGGTCCTGTGCTAACTGCGACCAATTTATCCCGCAAACTTCTTGATCTCATCTGCGCATCAACTTTCTGCCGCCCCCCCTGCCACGCTTGCTTTTCTCTAGGGATCCACTTCTGTTACCCTTAATGACCAGCGGTTATCTTGCCTTCGCATTACATGCCCTGCCCACGTCCATTTCTTCTTCCTATTTCTACTAATATGTCCTTAACACGCGTTTGTTAATTACCCGAATGAAACTTCCTAGTTAATTACCCGAATGAAACTTGGACGGGCTAGAGTTTATTCCAGCGGACAAACATGGGCTGTCCGTTTACCTCCCGTAGAAAGCCCATGTGCTGACAGCAGACGGGAATTCTCCACTATTTACAGCTTCGCTGTGAAGTATGCAATTTCTAAACGTAAATGAAATTTCGCGTAATGGTAGAGTAGCGGCTAATTGTCGAGATAATTGATTTTGGGATCGTTTCAATAAAACGGGAGTTATAGCCGTTTTCTGTAATCATCCTACCTCAGTAGACAGGACATGCTTCGCTGTGCAACAATGTGGAAAAGCCAGCTTACAGTTAAAGGGCATAGCTAGCTATGCTCTTTAACTGTAAGCTGGCTTCACCACTGAGCACAACTTGCATTGATCGGAAGACATTTCTTCAGGGGCAACATAAGCAGTGTTATAGCAAAATATGAATGCTCTAGGACTTTTTTATTGCTGTTTATAATTTTTCCTTGCGCTGAAGGGGTGGCGCATTAGTTTACGATTCCAGGGATTTGAGTGGGCGCCGCAAAATAACGCTACGCTCACGTGGTATTCTTGTCTACATCGTTCTGTGGTCCGAGAAGGTTCTAGTGGTCGGATTCCAGCCATAGACAGCTTCTCTCTAAAAAATGAGTTTGATGGGCGGAGGGCAGAGCGTCTGTGTTAAACGAAGGTTTTTGATATTTTTTGCGGGAATTTCTTCTACCAGACAATGTACAAAAAAGGCACTTTACAAAGAAGAAAGTTTACAAAAAGAACTTTTCAGACTTTTGGCGAGATGTCGATCTCCGAGATTACCGTGGATACTCCTAGCGACACCTCCAGTCTTTCTTTCTTTCTTTCTTTCTTTCTTGGATTCGTCGAAGTGGCCGGGGCTCGCTTCAACGCTGGTTATAAACGCTATAACATACCGGAATCTTCCGAACCTATATTGCGAAGAGAAGAATGCACATTCCCCCCGGAACTAGCTTTTGCCACAGTAACGTCACATATCCCGAAGTATTTGATGGCGGTTGCCATCGCCCCGCATTCAGCTCAGCCTCGCTGGCGGAAATAGCGCGGCTGAGGGCGCGTGCCAACCGGAAGCGGAAGCTGCGCGGAAGTGGCCTCCGCAGAGCCACGGCGGCTCCGTTGACTGGCGTGTGCAATGTCGAGCGCAATATAGCGGGTGGCGGCGGCGGCGGCTGGTGAGTATCAGCGAAGTGGCGGCCCGGCCTCAATTGGACGCGGCCCAGTCGATACTCGCGAACCGCAGTGTAGAAATATCCGGCGACGGAAGCCAATATATCCCTGCGGGCCAGACGGCGCGCTTTTTATAAGGGAGAGCGTCGTCGGGGCCGGCTCGGTCGGCAGGATGTTTCGCGGAAGGGAAATGGAGCCCTAATGGAAGTTGAAGCCGGAAGAGCCTGCCTCTGCCCTGTTGGCCTATTGGCTGGAAGTAAGGTGGCTCGGAGAAAGGCAGCGGAGTAGGAATGGAGAGATGAACAGATAGGAGAGGCAGACACATGGACGAATGGCGGGACAGACAGACCGGTGGTCAGACAAATAAGCGAGCAGGCAGGCGGGCAAACGGGCAAGCAGAGAGGCAGCCATACGGATAGATACAATATCATCTTCATCATCACCAGTCTATCTACGCCCACTGCAGGGCAAAGGCATCTCCCATTAATATCCAATTATCCCGGTCCTGTGCTAACTGCGACCAATTTATCCCCGCAAACTTATTGATCTCACCTGCCCATCTAACTCTCTGCCGCCCCCTGCCAGGATTGCCTTCCCTAGGGATACTCGGTTACCCTTATGACCCTAAATGATACACACACACACACACACACACACACACACACACACACAACACACACACACACACCACACACACACACACACACACACACACACCACACACACACACACACACCACACCACACACACGCACACCACCGCACACGCCACACACGCCACCACACGCACACGCACACGCACACGCACACACACACACACTAACACACACACACAAGCACACGCACGCACACGCACACGCCACACACACATATATATAATCATTTATAAATAGCGGTACGTGATTTTGTCGAAAATACCGGTTTCAGTTCCGGTTCGACAAAAATCACGTACCGAACCGGTTCGCGAACCGGTTCTGATAAGGTGAATTATCCACTGAAATTAGAAAAAAAAACATTTAGTAGTTTAAATAAAACGACAGTCCAAAGAAAAATACAAACTGATAATTCAAAAACGCTTGCTCTTGTTCCCAAGGGGCAGTGGCCGGCAATTTGCAAAGCAAACTTTAAACAATTACGTCGGTATTAGAAAAAACAGATGAAGCGGCGACGATTTGCCACCTACTTTCTCGCCCCAGACTTTATGTTGTCCTAGCGGACTATTCATAAAGCTCATCGCCAAGGAGATATGACAGTGGGATATATTTTCTGCCCTTTATTTTTTGTGAAAATCGCAAATCGTCGCTATAAACTCGCCCTTATCACGCTAACCTTGAAGCCTTAAATTTAGGTCTGCGTACTGGCGCGTTCAAATACCAGGGCTAAATAGCAATGGCGCGCATTTTTTATATTTGTAACAAAACAGAAAAAATCCTACAACAGGCACATAAATACTACCAATGAATTAGATTATTTGGTCACCCCGAATAATTTGTTAGCTGTCACCTTATCGAATGTGTTAGCCACAAATTTGTTAAAAGTAAGCTTTAGTTAACGCTCAGTCACTGCATTATTGCTCTGACCACTGCAATTCCTTTTGCGACAGCTATACCGGATATGTGCATAACAATCAGTATGTCATCGTACCGCCTGACCCCCCGGCAATCGTTCCGTGTGCTACAATGCGGAATCTTATAACAGATTATGCTGTTACAAAATGAAAGGGAAATTTGACGCGCGGAGCATGAGATGGGACTTTTTTTTGGGTAGTCGCTCTTTAATTCGTCCACAGCAGTACTCCCCTCCGGAATGAGTAGCAGTAGAAGTAATGTAGCGAGTTTGGCAGTCAGTACAAGTGCACCTTCGAAAAAAAAGCAGATCTGAAAGAGACAAAGAAAAGATGATCGCTGGGCGAATGGGACAGTGTGAGGTACCGGCCTGCCTTTGTGCCCGTGTCATCTGCTTTATTACAGTTTCTGCTTCCAAGACAAGGTCGAGGGCTGCAGTTTCTTGGCAAGGGATTAAACGCGCACCTTCACAGTTTTCCCTGACAAATTTGTTATTATTTGTATCTGTAACAAAACGGAACTTGTCCACTCTACTGTCCTCAAAAACTGACCATGGAACTGACTTCCTTCGCATTGATGACAAGTTTGGTTGTGAATCCACGTTTTGGTGCTTTTTTTTACTTGTTTGGTTTTACTTACTTTTTGCGTAATATTTTAAAACAACGTGATTCGCCTTTCCTTTTTGTTGTATTCCGTGTAAACAGATAAAAAAAAAAACTGGCGCATTTGATGCCCCGTGCTATATCTCTGCTCCGAGGCGCAGCTTATGTTGCAGGCCGGCAGACTTATTTTAACCAGCTGGTAATATTAAACTTGCATCAAAATCTCGATACACGGGCGTTCTCAATTTCCATCTACTTCAGAAAAACGGTCGGGGGGAAGGGAGATCGAGGCCACTTGTGGTCAGCAGCAAACGGCTTAGCCACTGAGCATCTCCTGCGGTTACACTGGTCAAGTATTAACAATTTGCAGGTGTCGGACCTTTTAAACAACTTATAAAATACAAAACGTTTGCACACGTCGGGTGTGGGCTCTCGCTGTTGCGCAGTGGAGCACTCCTGCAGCCTGATTGCTCCAATAAAGTCACAGCTAGGGAAGGGCAAAGTCGTTTTATATCCCCTGAAAGCTGCCGAGAATGAAATTTTATTTGGTCAGCTTGCACTACGCTCGCGCTTCCAGCAGCAACAGACCATTGCTACATTGGTGCACATTAATTTTCCCTGTTGTTACATAGAGCGTGGTAGTGTTCAATTGTCTGGAGGGGAAAGTGCGTGAGCGGATACGAAGTTGATGGTACGTGAAAGAAAAAAAGGCCTGAATTTCATTGACTGTGCAATATCAACAACGGAGGGTCGAACCGTTTCTGCATGAACCGGTAACCGTTATTTCTTTTTTCGGTTAAGTTCCGGTTCGGGTTCAGTTCCGGCAAGAATATCAGTTCAGTTCACACACACACACACACACACACACACACACACACATATATATATATATATTTCATTTCACAACTATTTCACGACATTTCACGAACTACCGCTGATTTTATGGACATGATAGCGTCGGACCTTCCACCTCCGGAAGCCCATCAGCTCCGTTGTCTCCTAGCGTCATATCGGGACATTTTCGACTTGGACAACCGTCCGTTGGGCCAGACTTCCCATGTGACACATCGCATAAACACTGGTGATGCGACCCCTATCCGCCGACGTCCATATCGTGTCTCCCACGCCGAACGTACCGTCATTCAGCAGGAAGTCGAGAAGATGTTGCGGAAAGATGTTATTGAGCAGTCTTCTAGTCCATGGGCGTCTCCAGTCGTGCTGGTCAAAAAGAAAGACGGCTCATGGCGATTCTGTGTTGATTGCAGACATTTAAACAAAATAACCAAGAAGGACGTTTATCCACTTCCTCGAATTGACGACGCCCTCGACTGCTTGCATGGCGCGTCGTATTTCTCGTCCATTGACCTGAGATCAGGGTACTGGCAAATTGCAGTCGACGCCATGGACCGCGAAAAGACCGCTTTTGTAACCCCAGACGGACTGTACCAATTTAAGGTCATGCCGTTCGGGCTCTGCAATGCGCCAGCCACATTCGAAAGGATGATGGACTCTTCTCCAGGGATTTAAATGGACCACATGCTTATGCTACCTGGATGACGTTATCGTCTTTTCTCCCACGTTTGAGACACACTTGCATCGCCTTTCCGACATCCTGGCAGTTTTTCGCAGAGCTGGACTTCAGCTAAATTCGTCAAAGTGCCACTTCGGTTGTCGCCAAATAAAGATCCTTGGGCACCTCGTCGACGCTACCGGAGTCCAACCTGATCCAGACAAAATACGAGCCGTAAAAGACTTCCCTGCTCCTCGATCAGTGAAAGAAGTTCGAAGCTTTGTGGGGCTCTGCTCCTACTTTCGACGCTTCGTCAAGAACTTCGCTGAAATTGCCAGGCCCCTCACGGATCTGCTTCGGCACGATAACCCGTTTTCCTGGGGCCCTGAGCAAGCTTCCGCTTTTTCAACACTCGTCAATCATCTCACTAATCCACCTATTCTGGCGCACTTTGACCCTTCCGCTCCGACCGAAGTCCACACGGACGCGAGTGGACACGGCATAGGTGCTGTACTGGTTCAGAAACACGCCGGTCTCGAACGAGTGATAGCGTATGCCAGTCGCCTTTTGTCACCTTCCGAGAGGAACTACTCGATCACCGAGCGCGAATGCCTGGCTCTTGTATGGGCCGTGAACAAATTCCGCCCATATTTATACGGAAGGCCTTTTTCTGCGGTAACTGACCACCATGCCCTATGCTGGCTTGCTTCCTTGAAAGATCCCACTGGTCGTCTTGGTCGCTGGGCTTTACGCCTTCAGGAGTTTGACTACTCCGTGGCCTACAAGTCTGGTAGGCTCCACAGCGACGCCGACTGCCTGTCGCGTCAACCGGTCGACCAACCTGATACAGCTGACAACGACCTTGATTCTTGTGTCCTTGCACTAACTGACTTTCTCAACATCGCCGACCACCAGCGTCGCGACCAATCATTGCAGTCGATCATTGCACGTCTCACCACCATGCCGTCAGACCCTGCATTGAACGCGTTTTTGCTCCGCGACGGCGTGCTGTTCCGCCGGAACTTCCGCGCAGACGGCCCTGACGAGCTTCTCGTTGTTCCTGAACACCTCCGATCTGACGTCCTCCATCAGCTGCACGACGAGCCGACGGCTGGCCACCTTGGCGTCGCACGAACTTACGACCGTGTACGTAAGCGATTTTACTGGCCCGGACTCTACCGATCAGTCCGCCGCTACGTAACGGCATGTGACCTGTGCCAGCGTCGGAAAACCCCTTCCTTGGGCCCAGCCGGACTGCTCCAACCGATAGAGATTCCTTCCGAACCTTTCTTTCGGGTCGGTTTGGACCTGCTCGGCCCTTTTCCTCTCTCTCGTTCGGGAAATCGCTGGATCGCTGTTGCGACCGATTACGCGACCCGCTACGCTATTACGCGTGCTCTCCCCACCAGTTGTGCCACCGACGTTGCTGATTTCTTGCTTCACAACGTCATCCTACAACACGGTGCTCCCCGTCAGCTCCTTACCGACCGTGGCCGGTACTTCCTGTCTCGGGTTGTTGACGACCTCCTCCGCTCTTGCCACACGAAGCACAAGCTGACCACCGCCTACCATCCCCAGACTAATGGCTTGACGGAAAGGCTTAACAAGACCATCACCGACATGCTCGCGATGTACGTTTCCGCGGACCATCTGGATTGGGACGTCACTTTGCCGTATGTTACATTCGCATACAACTCATCCCGCCATGACACCGCCGGTTATTCACCGTTCTTTCTTCTCTACGGCCGTGAACCCTCTCTTCCCTTAGATACCCTACTTCCTGATGCGACACCTCTGGCTACCGAATATGCCCGCGATGCTGTCGCTCACGCTGATGTGGCCCGCCAGGTTGCCCGTGCCAAGCTCACGGCTTCCCAGTCTTCCCAGAAACACCGCTATGACGAGCAACACCGCACCGCCCACTTTACGCCCGGCTCCTTGGTTCTTGTCAGCACCCCTTGCCGCCGCATTGGTCTCTCCGAGAAACTGCTGCCTCGCTTCAAAGGCCCCTATCGGATTAAGCGTATGGTCACACCTGTGACGTACGAAATTGTTCCCGCCGCTCCTTCCTCACCGTCACTGGACCCATCAGCTCAACTCGTCCACGTCGGCCGCCTCAAGGCGTATTACTCAGCGGCCCCACCTGTTCCCTGACCCTCGATTTCAATAAGCACCGAGACGGCGCTTCTCCGCCGGAGGGGGGTCATGTCACGGCCCTCTTGACATTTCACATGGTAATGCACTGGATAACCTGGTGGTCAATCCATCGTACATTTCATCTATGGGTACGTGCCGCATCAGTGGGTCGCGCAAGGCAAGCCGAAGCGAAGACGAAGAGGTCGCGCAGAGACAGACTGGCTCGAGCTACGCTGGTATCCTCGGCTTTGGACTATACGCCTCATTCTTTGAAAATAGATCGCTTTTAAGCACAGCGTGTAAATAGCCCGCATCTGCCTCGTAACAATATATATATATATATATATATATATATATATATATATATATATATATATATATATATTATATATATAGGGTTTGTAAATGAGGGGCTCGTTAGAAAATACAGGAAGAAATGCCGGCAGTCTCCCCACTCTGGGCGCGTGTTTTTCTTTCTTTCTTTCTCACGTAATTAATAACAATAAATAATAACGTAACGTCACTAACGGTAAAAAATATTCGAACCATTCCCCTATGTCTTCTTTGGCGTTGTAGACTGCCGGCATTTCTTCCTGTATATATATATATATATATATATATATATATATATATATATATATATATATAGAGAGAGAGAGAGAGAGAGATCCGAATGGGAAATGAGGGGCTCGTTGAAAATAACACAGAAATAAGAGTTGGCAGGGAAGAAAACCTAGGAAAGCAAAGGGGAGGTTGTGGTAGGCCATTGAAACAGATAAAGAATTTGGAAAGACTGAAAGAAAGTGGAGAAAAAATGCCCGCGGGGTGGGATCTGAACCCACGATCTCCAGAATACGCTTCTGGTGCGATGACCACTACGCTAACGGCGGGGCTATTTTCCCCTCCACTTTCTGGGGTATTTATGTTAAGGTATTTTTGTTTCCGCGCTTTGGGGGTGGTATCCAGCGCCACTCGGACTACTCGGGGTGAAGGGGACCTTCTTTTTAACCCCCGGGCCGTGACTCGAGTGTCAACGAGATGTCGAGAGTGGTCGACCAGCGTTGAACCCTCTTAAGCTCCCTATGGCACCAAGACTGCCAGAACAGAAGCCCTAGCTATGCATGTAGCGAATCAGAATAGGAAATGAGGGGCTCGTTGAATTAAGACAGAAATAAGGGTAGGCAGTCGGGAAATCCAAGGAAACCAAAGGGGAAAATGGGGTAGATCAGATATATTTTCTGAAAGAAAGAAAGTGGAGAAAAAATGTCCGCCGGGTGGGATCCGAACCCACGCCCTCCAGAATACGCGTCTGGTGCGCCACCCCGAGCAGTCGGAGTGGCGCTAGCTCTACCTCCAAACACAGGCAAAAATTACCTTGAGTTAAATAACGAAAAAAGTGGAGGGGAAAATAGCCCCACCAGTAGAGTAGTGGTCATCGCACCAGACGCGTATTCTGGAGGTCGTGGATTCGGATCCCACCCGACGGGCATTTTTTCTACACTCTCTTTCTTTCTTTCTTTCTTTCAAAAAAATATATCTAATCTACCACATTTTCTCCTTTGGTTTCCTTAGCTTTCTTGAATGCCTACTCATATTTAAATATATATATATATATATATATATATATATATATATATATATATATATATATATATATATATATATATAAGAGAAGAAAAACTTCGAACAAGGTAGAAGCACGATTGTGGCCTACGTTTCAGCAAAGAGAACTTGCTTTCCTCAGGGAAAGCAGGAAAGTACACACACACATATATATATATATATATAGAGAGAAGTAGAAATGGAGAGATAAGCTGACATACAAACAAACAGATAGGCGAATAGATGTACAGATAGACGAGTGGATGGGCCGGCCAACGGAGAAACGGGCTGACAGACGGACAGATAAGGGTAACGAAGAAAAAAAACATTATGTACGCTGAGCTGCACTGAGCTAGAGGCAACAAGGAAAAATTTGCAAAAAAAAGAGAACGGAGGAAAGAGAAAGTGAATTGATGTCATAGAGGAGTCTCGTAATGGATAAATTTAACCGGCAAGCGCCTACTCTACGTGGAAACTCTGTAAGCTCGTTATCCGTTACCTAAAAGGCACTGAATAATCTTATTGTGAAAGGTCATCTGTAAATAAACTACTTTCCATGAGGGCTTCCATGAATGCGGGTCAGCTTCTAGTGGGCGTAATACAATGATTTTGTAACGTCGTTTAGCTACAAGGTTTGGTATATATATATATATATATATATATATATATATATTATATATATATATATATATATATTAATATATATATATATATATATATATATATATATATATATATATATGTTGTATAAGTGCACCGTCATTGTCGTCACTAAACAATGGGAAATAAGTGCATCCATTGTTTGGGTACTGTAGTCTTGACGCCTTGTGTGCCTGTCAATTGGGCTGCCGTTTTTGTAGAAGGGGTCCTTTGGTTCTGAGCTATGTTGGCGTAGGTGTGCCAATTTTAAGCATTAGGCATTCTCGGAGCATGTGTCTGGACCACAACAATGTAATTAATTATTCGACAGGGCTTTTAGCATCCCATGTCTAATTTGGCTAGGTTGTGCATTTCTATTATTCGCTGACATTTATACTATTCGCAACAAGTTCGAACTCAGTTTTGCTGCGGAAGCAAAATTAATTTCTGAAAACTCAACCATAAGAAAACTCGGACCCGCATATTGTGTCGTTTATACACCATGCGCCCGAGTATATTTTGCGTTGAATAAAATCCACTTCATGATGGTTGATGATTATGAAGACAAATCCACTTATTTTCGAGCTGGGATGTTTGCTTGCTTTGTAATTACGCAGTGCGACCAAATATTATCAATGAGTCTTCCCTGCATATGCTTCTGCGTGTCACTACCACTGCCACAGTTGACTGTCGTTTCCCTCATACTACTTTTAGCTGCTTTTATGACGGGTTTCTCCCGACAATGCTGTACAGGAAGCTTGGAGAAAACTTTCACATTAAATTCATTTATAGGCTGTTACTAACAATGACGTCTTCTTTTCTTGACGTTCGGCGTCCCCAAGCGCTTCCCTTTCTCTCCTTCCCTCTTTTTTATAGGCGTGACGCAGTCTTTATCGGCGTTCCCAAGGGCTTCCCTTTCTCTCCTCCCCTCTTTTTTATAGGCGTGACGCAGTCTTTATCGGCGTTCCCAAGGGCTTCGGCGTTCCCAAGGGCTCCTCTTTTTTATAGGCGTGGCACAATTTATTTTCTACCTCACAGGAACTGGGTGCGTTACGGACTTTAATCCGGACCAGATGGGCTCGAGAAAGAGAGATATAGAGATTAAAAATTGCGGAGATGATCACACGTGGTCATTAAGCGCCGGCCTCGCCTTGAAGCTTCTCTCTCCCCCGGCAAAAATGATAATAAATGACCATAAATTATTAATCTAATTATCATTATTCATGGCCAGTGTCGCCTGCCATCAGAAGGCTTAAAAGGGCCATGAAGACAACAATTGAAAAGACTGTTTTGTCCCGATAACAATGACGCCAATTTTATCGCAAACTATGAACAAATAATGGAGATACCAAAGAAAACGTGTGAAGCAGTGGCGAATCTTTAGCTACTTTCCGGGGACATTTATATGACGTCACGGAATCTTTTTTGTGCGATTGGCGGCCGCCAAGACACATGACGGCGATTGCAGTGGGGCTTCTAGTTCCGTTTGTTCACATCACTTCAATGCTAAGGGGCAGTTAGCGCACTGATAATTATGTTTTTGCTTCTGCACCATATGACGTCACTGCTGACCATTATATGTCGCGGTAGCGCGAAATTTGAAAGTCTTTTAGTATTTCTTGCGCGTCTTCGATTAAAGAAACGTCTTTCGCGGCAGCAATGTAGGTGAGTCAGGTACTGAAGCCTAGTTATTTCAAATTAGACAAGGTGTTTTAGGGGCGAAGCCCCTTAAGAGCAGGAGCTGGTAACGTCTCGTGTCATCGTCGTCGTAACCGTCGTCTCTTGCAGTCACGGTACTAAAACACCGGGAAACTCGTTTACGCCTCGCGGTGGAACGTAACGCGTACTAAAAACACACCGGAACACTCGTTTACGCTTCGCGCAAGGGAGCATCGTGCTTCAAAGACACGGGATTTTCACAGGAAAGATGTATACTTCTACCGCCAAACTGCTTCATCCCCGTTGGTAAAAAGGCCCAGGCGCCAAGAATACACTTATACACTGCATGCATGCTTCGCACCTCCCCAGGTTTTACGTTAGTGGAGATGGCCCGGGATATTTTTTTTGTCTTGGTGGCTCCTTTAACTGCTTTCTGATGGAGGCGAAAGGCAGACACCCGTGTGTTCGAGATTTAGGCAGACGTTAAATTTCCCCAGGTGGCCAAAAGGAATCCACTACGGCGCGCCTCATCGCATGAGAAGCGTCGGAGGGTGAAACCCTACAATCAACCAATCCTTTAACTCCAGACAAGTGAAGCTTTGTCATCCAAGTCAATCTTTGCGTGAGCCTTCTTTAAAAAAAAAAAACAACAAAAAGACCGCCTCAATACCCTCATTCCAACCGGCTTTTTATCTGCTCTGCCTCCGCTCCCAAGACCAGCCGAAATTTTTTTGAACAAATATTTTGCCAATGCTATAGCTTAACCCCAGAGACATTGCTAGCTTAACCCCTGGCGCCTCGATATCCCTTCTGCGCCTCCATCACACCCGCCAATCTCCAGCACCTAATTTGGCACTGTCTGAAATCTACGCGTTACAGAACCTTCGACCCTCCTCCAAATGCCTCATCCTGATACATCGACCCTCGAACGCTGGAACCCTCCACGCTGACTTTAATTGCGCACTACTTTCTAGAAAGCGGTCTAGCGCGAGCAGTTTAGAGCCGTGAGCTTGCTCTCCTCACCCCACGTGGCCTCTTCCGCCTTCGTAAGGAGCCAATCAGTTTCAACTTAAATGGCTAATTTTCGAGTTGTCCCAAGCTACGAACATCTTACCCTCTGCTCCCGCTTCCCTTACTTGACCTAGCGTCTTCCTGATGTAATAAAGGCTTTATCCTCCTCCTCCTCATTTCATTTCATTTTGTTTCACCTTATTTCCAATTCCAACATGATAGTTCAAAAAACTGCTTGGACCCATATCCGAAGGTATAGGGTCCAATGTTGCGATCCAAGGCATTGTAACAGGATAGCACAATACAAGATGCGATAATATTGCGAATATTGAAAAGAAGATTAGGGAATTGTACAAACATTTAGATTCACACACTCAAACTTGGGTAGGATAACAGAAACATGCAATTTTTATACACATACAAAAGAAAGGTCTTTCGTACAGTTTTCACCGAGACAGTTCGCAGCAACAATTGCCATACGGCACAATCGGGCCAATTGCTTTCTTCCGGAAGCAGAGGTCTAAATTAAGCACGACTCTCTGTTTTCGATTTAAGTATGCGTATACGAATGACTTCTTCGGAGCAACTCGCGATGATAATTGGACTTTTAACTCTCAGGAATTCGGGCAATTTATCCGCGTCTAACTTTGCCCGCGCCGCATCATGACGTTCGACATGAATATGAAATTCTCAGGGCATATTTATAGAAAGCTGTAATATGATTACGGTCTTGCGATGGCAGGAAAAAGAGTGACCCCGTACACCTTTCAATCCATTAAGCCTTTTATGCGTCCCCGGAACGTCTCTCCACGGGTAATAAATGATCCACTGGGAAATGCGAAATGAAATTTTCGCTCAACTTTAGAAATACGCCTCCCCATTCTTCCCTCGTTCACGAGCGGGCCTCTACACGTCCCCTACGAAAGACGAGTGAAATGAATAATTTTTAGTACCGCGGCCGGCTTCGTGACAAATGGCTTTGCGGAATGAAAGGGGGCGTCGCGCTTTGAACCCTTGCTGTCCCGTCTTCTTCCATCTCAACGCTGCAGCGATATCATCCAGAGATAAATCATACATTTATTGGGTTTTTGGTTCGTGTCGGACTTCACGATGATGATTGATGATTGTCGTTCAATGGCGCAAGTGGCTTCTAGGCCAAATAGCGCCAAAACAAGAGTGTGTTATGAATGTCGCAGGTGAGTTATATGCTGCATGTTTTCGTTAAAAGATGGTTATGTAAAATTGGTGTGCAGGGACCAATGGTTGTCAGTAAAAAGTGAATAAAACGAGTTGAGATGCATCCGAATTCACAGCACAAAGCCTAGACTGTCAGTTTTTTTAGAGAAATAAAAAGAGCGTTTTTATTCCCTAATGGTAAAAACCTTTCCCTCAGATCAAACAGTTGTATTCATCAGCTGATATGATATTTAACGCGAGTAGTCGTTTGCGTGCGTATAGTTTCGATGTGCGGCCACGTTACGTCATACTCAAAGGTATTTAGGGTAACAGAACTATTTCTATAGTTAGTCTGATTTTTGCGACTACGCCCACTTTTTGTGCTACTTACATCAATGTCCATGGAAGGTTCCCTGGAAAACCTAATAATTTATCGCTTACTCGCAGGTTTCGGGTTAAGAGGTAAAGTGCAGTCAAACGCAAAGATCAAACATGCCAATGGCTTTCAGTTGTTTTCGATATTTTGGGCATGTTATCATTATCAGCATTCCCAGTTAACATATTTGTCATTTCTCTTTGTGTTCCTTGCGCCAGTGACAGATGAGATCCGGCTGTTTCTGGGCATGCAAGTAAACAATTCGCTCATTTATGTATCTGGTCGTTCCTCGAACGCTCAAATTCCATTGAGACAAGCCCACTGCCGCCAGCTGTGTACGCGCGTCTAACAGCGCTGGCAGCCTCTCGTGGGCCTCGGGGATATGACGAGAAGAGGGGGGAGCGGGTTTGCTATGAAGAGACGTGTTGAGAAGCCGAAAAAAAAAGGGAAGAAAGGAGTTAGCAGTCCTCGAAACAGAACGACCTCGGAGCGGGAAAAGCAGCGGCGTTAGCGCTGCCCCCTGGGTACGAGCGGCGGCAAACTCGGAAACCTAATTTGCGACGTGGCGCCACCTCAGTGTCAGAAAGAGAGGCGCTGGCGCTCGAGGGATCGGAAACAGAAAGGGAGAGTTAGGGAGAGTTAGCGAGAAAGAGGGAGAAGGAGTGATGAGGGGAGGGTGTGAACCGCTGCCCGGATTCCCCAAGAGCATCCGAGCCCGAGCGGGGAGAGGACGTCGCAAAAGTGGATGCTGGCTTTCCCCGTGTTAGGGAGAAAGAGGGAAGGGGGACGTCGCTCTTGAGGGATGCGGGTCGGCGGACAAAGGGAGAGGGGGAAAAACTGGGGAGTGTGGAAAGCGCCGGCGCGCGCTGTTTCGGGCCGAAGAAATACGGCGCCGCGTCAGTCGAGCGCCAACTTTTCACCGGGTGAGCACGGGGAGTGATAACGAGGCGTTTCTCGCGGCTTCGCAGTTGGTGCTGCTGCAATGTGTCGACGTTGCATCACGCCGCCCCTTGGTCGGCTCTCCCGCCGTCGTGCGCGGCTAGCGCATCTAGCGTCGTCGACGTGTCTTTGCGCTGCGGTATCGTTAGCTCCCTACTGACTCACTCTTTTTGGTGACCGTTCTTTTTTACGTTGCTTTCACGTAGGATAGGTTGAATCTTGTGGGACAGCCTGGAGGAAAGTTTGTGAAACGGAAGAGGCCCAAGAAGAAGAGGAGTAGGAGTTTTCTTTCTCTTCGGACGCGCGTAGCGGGTTTAGCGACGAAGCTACTAGAGATTGCCGATCGTATGCGGTCCTTCTGGGTCTTCTGGAGACGGAGGCACAAAGTGGGAGAAAGGTTGTGCGACGAAGACGTGCATGAACTTTGCGAGAATGGTGAGTGAATCGTCTAAAAAGCGCGCATACTTTTTTTTTGTGTTGGGGAAAAACATGTAGCACGTGGTGAAACTTGGTGGGGTAGCGATTGCATTGCCATAACAAGTGACGCAACGCACGAGCGAAGAGACAGATTTTATTGCCTTGCGCACCTTGGCAATTATGTCTTTGTGTGCAATTGAATGCTTTTTGGCTGGTATTGCACGCTGGTAATGCGCAAATTTAGGCGTACGGCTCGGGAAATTTATAACGCCTAACTGTGCAGCGACGTCAACGGCTTCCAATTGTGTGGATTTCAAAGCCTGTTTGGTGTTCTAGCGGATATCGAACAGTTTACACACTAGTTGGGCGCTTGAAGAAAATCTCAAGTGCCATAAATTGTTGTCTGAAGAAAGCAAAACAGAAATGCCTCGCGTGAGTTGTAAGAGCATTTGCCGCTCATGAGTTATCATGCGCGCAATGTTTTCATTGTAGTCATGGCGTATCAACCGGTATTCCAGCAAATCTCGGCACCTTGTCGTTGATTAATACATGGTAATTTTTCTACGTCAGTTGTCAGCTTTGATGGCCTGCAACCCCCGCATTTACTGGTTTAGTTTTTGGCGAGAATTTGGAGGAAGAAGCCCATCATATTCGCCGAACTTCAGAACATCTTTGACTTCAGCGCCGCTGACAAAGTGGGACTTGGAGGCAGCGATGTCGGGGCTAGTTAGACGAAAAATCCCGGGCCATCTCCACTAACCTGAAAACTGAAGAGGGGCGAAGCATGCAGTGTATAAGTGTATTAATGGCACATTGGTGTTTTTTCCAACGGAGATGAAAGCATTTGGGGGTAGAGGTGTACAGATTTGCTGTAAAACTCTCGTCTTTGAAGCACGAAGCGCTCCAGCACGAGGCATAAACGAGTGTCCCTGTGTTTTTTTAGAACGCGTTGCGTTCTGGCGCGAGGCGTAAACGAGTTTCTCGGCCCGGGATTTTTTCGCTTGATCCTCGACGACGGTTGTGCTTACTAAATACACAGGAGAGCGGGAAAGAAGTTTTATTTGCCCAGTTTGTTGAGGAGGGCTAGCCCTCCACCCTAGACATCGGCCAGAAGCCCTTGGGTCCTAGCAGCGTCTTCGGCTAACTAGATGACCCAGAGTTGATCCGCTGGGCCTCAGCTTATAGCAGTACGGTCTTCCACTGCTCATCACTACTATACACACTTTTATTTTGGCTCTAATAATTTTGAAAATGGTCCCCATAATTAACCAATTTGCTCGAAATGCATACTAAAGTGATGAGACGTATAAGCTTGAGGTCTAAATCACGTTTTTTTTTTTACCTTGAAAATGGTGCCTGTTATGAAGAACTACCCTGCTCAGGCAGTACGCCAAAATAATAAGACGTATAAACTTGAGGTTAAAATTAAGGTTTTGAATGGCGTGTGGCTTTGGTGGTGACCACGTGCTAATAGCACACACTCACCGGGACGTTTATTTTGCAGGGCTTCGAGCTTTAAAGACACGTGAAGCTCCGTTAATGTTTGATCACGGACATAAAAAATACAAGGAACCCTAGCCATATAAACTCACTTAAAAAAGCACTGCCATATTTGAGCTGCAATTTAAAACAGAGGAGGAGCGTACGCTGTCAGGCTGAAACAGAGCGCCGTTTAACAGAAATACTAGCAAGGGGTTTTGCAAAATTTTCTGTTTCCTGTAAGGAGCGTTCTCTTCGATGTACAAGCGTCTTATTAGACTTCTCAGTTCATGCTTTTGTAACTCAGGTACTTCGAGGTGGTTCTCATTTTATGGATACCGCTGACTTAATGGCGTGCCGGGCGATTGTGACGGCCCGCCGGGTTCGCAAAGAATCTCCCTAAAGTTTCGAAAAAGTTCTAATGGTCTGCCAAGGAAGGCGCGACAGCTGTGGTCATGCTCTTGAATTGCCACAAACAGTTTGCTGTAATTCTGCACACGTTTTTACAGCAGAATAATTGTATAACAAGAAAAATGAAAATTACGCCCATCTTCCCGTGAGGGAACCCTGGTGTGATGCGACGCATCGTGGGGTTCAATTGGTGTTTCCGTTGGGTTGATTCTCTAAATCGCGTGAAACGTGTTGTGAACGCGTATGATGCATTTCCGTCACATGCAGGTGTTCATATATGCCGGACGATGGGCGTAATTGTTGTGTCACACCACTCAATGAAGGGACCGTCGCTTCCATCACGTCTTCATCGGAAGAATAAAGTCAAGCACGACCCGCCGCGGTGGCTCAGTGGCTAAGGCGTTGCGCTGCTGAGCACGAGGTCGCTGGTTCGATTCCCGGCCGCGGCGGCCGCTTTTCTGATGGAGGCGAAAAGCAAAAACGCTCGTGTGTACGAGATTTCGGCGCACGATAAAGATCCCCAGGTGGTCAAAATTAATCCGGAGCCCTCCACTACGGCGCGCCTCATCGCCTGCGTTGCGTCGGCGCGTTAAACCCCACAATCAATCAATCAAAGTCAAGCACGAAGTACTAGTCAAGCAAGGTCACGTCAAGTGCGAGAGCGAGCGCTTGACTGAACCGCCGCAGCGCGATACCCGCTTTATATTCACAGCGCTTGAAGGAGAGGAGGCAATGGAGGAGAGTCGCGCATGCGCGCACTTGCGCGCTTCGGAGCAGTTGTTAATGCAGCGTTACGCAGCGAAGCGCGCCCAAACAAGCGCGCCAGCTGTGGTATGCTAATGAGCCGGAGTGAGAGTGTTGCACACAGCTGTGGGAGAGAAGAACGAAAGGAGGGATGCGGACGGACGGCGCGACGACGACGCAGGAGGGACATGCCTCAGAGCAAGAGATGCGTCGCATCTAAAAACTCGGCATGAGCAAAAAACCCTGTTGCACCACCTCGGGGCGCCCACTTAAACCCTCGGGATCGTAAGGCGCTGCTTGAACAAATGGGCTGCGTGCAGAAACGGAAAGTTCTCACCGTTCGCAGGCGCCTCTTGGGGGTAGGATGACGTCAGCGCTAGGGTGTAACACGTCGTAGCGCGCAATCGCTATTGATACACGTGTAATGGATGCGCATCCGTGTATCTGTGCCGGGCGCACCGATAACGCTATACGATAACGCTATCGCGTTCCATGCTTAAAGGCGGATATTAAGTGTCCTGCAATTTTACTTTATTTTCTTTGCTGCGCAGCACAACCGGTTAAAAGAACGACGCTTATAGGATCCATGAATACAAAATACAAGTTTGTTTTATTCCGAAGATTTGGTGTTTTGTAGTGCCCCCAGCGCTCGTACGGCTGCGTAGAATGCTTTATTCGCCGAGAAATTAAACAATTTAAACCAAAATTTTGATTCTCCCTCTGAATCGTGTGTTTCGCAACGTCAGCTATGACGTAATCAGGGCAGGTACTTAAGCGAACGTTAGTATACTTGCTAGGGCTTCAGAAAACGGCGAAACACCTTGTTTATCGTCAGTCCTCCTAGATGGCGCTACGATACTGCTCCCGACCACTGTTGGCTGTCGCTTTGTTTTTGACCGATTTGTAACTGGCTAATTTTTGTTACGGATGATAGTAATAGTCTTGTGAAACATTGGATATGCTCGACAAACATAGTTACGGAAGAACATGTTGCTTATGCAAGTTCGCCAGTGTAAGGTCAATGCGCCGGACGGCTGTGCAGCTGTAACCGACATAGAGCGCGCAGTATGCAGTGGTACTTCTATGTTTACGCGTTTGTTCTTAACTTCAATTTCTTTACCCCATCATTATTACTGCTATAAACTATGCATTAAATTTAAGCGTAAATAGCTCGTTCTGCAAGCTTATAAGCTCTGCCTAACTTGTGTTTGCTTTTTCCGGCCTCAGCCAATCACACAGCTGCCCATAATGCGTCATAGTTTCTAGTGCGGGAAATGAGATAGTGGGTCGCATGGACATGCTCTTTTTTCCTAATTATTTAGCTTATTCGAGCGAAATTTGCGTTAAAAGTGGCGTCAATGTTATTCTAACGAGGCAATCTTTCGAATGAACCTACCTTGCATTTTGTGTTCAGGGCCCCTTTAAGTGGAAAACGCGGCTCATCCATTCTTCGAACTGCTATAGCTTGTATTTTAGCAACCCTCATAAAACTACGCTAAGCATTTTTTTTCTGATATGAAGTGACGACATAGTTTTCGAGCAAATTAAAAAGGAATCTTATCGCTAACTGTTTGAACTCGAACTTAAGTGCCTTCAGGGTAAAAGCCGTTAGCGTCTCACAACGCCACGCAGGTAGAGTAATCATCGTTATATTCTACTTGTCCAAACCATCTCGTTCGATTTGAAAAAGCGTCATTAGGAAAGACTTCTCCGTGAAGTGCAGTAAATGTAATAGCGCGTGCAGAACCAAGAACATTCATGTTTCGCAGGTCCCGCCTGTCTTTCTTCTGCATCTACAACAACAACAAAAAAGGGAGCTACGGTTGAAATGGACCTTTACTTTAATTGGGCTGTTTTTCGGCAAAAGAGCAATGCCTTGGACAACTTCACCTTCTCCAACTGAATGTTCAATTAACCTTTCTCGTCCTGAATTCTAATATTTGCGATTGCCACGTGCCTGTTTTTGGGTGATAAATCCTGCCGTCTGTACTAGCGTATATATCCTTCTCTGGTATGTCCTCATTTCGTTCTCTGCGAGGGCGAACCGACTCGGATATTAAACTGAACACCATCCTGGATATGACAAAGACAAAAAAAAAAAAAAAAAAAGAAACAGCAGTTTTCATTTCGGAATAGAAATAATCTCTACGAGTCTTTTCGTCCATTATTCAGAGTCTCGAGTTTGGAGCACGTTTTCAATAGGTTCGCCCCTGGATTTACTACTCCGAATGAAAAATGAGCTGGCAGGGTTCACGGCTCTTCGCAAATGCGGAGAGGGCTTTGCAGCCAAAGACGTATGTTCGCCATTATATGGGCTTATCGGGCTTTAAAACGTGCTTCTGTCGAAAAAAAAAAATCGCCGGGCTCATTTTTCTTTTGCCAATGCGAAGATAACACATTCGAGGCTGACGTGAATATGTAAACTATAGCCAATGCCCTTGAGTGAAGCGCGGCCAATGCCCTTGTGAATGACGATCTCTGCTGCTGCAACTATCATGATTATTTAGCAAGGCTATTGACATTCGCACATACAACATGTCAAAGATGGAAGAAGCGTTTGAAAAGGAGTATCCTTAAGGACGACAAAGGAGAAGTTCGCTTTCGGCAAAGATGGAATGAACTTAGAGATGAAATAGGTAGAGTACACTCAGCATTGATGGGATTGCGAAAGCAGCTAGTGGAAAGGTTTTATGCTGAGTTGTATGCTAGCAATGTTAAGCAACGTGACAGTACCAAAGGAACTAGCTTGTTTTGTATTTGTTTGCCAAATCTCATAGAACAAATGATCATGGGGGTGATTGAACCCATAGCCAACGACTAGTCCTGGGTTCAAAATAAAGAGTGCTCTAATGCAGGCCATTTGCTACCATAACATATACTAAACGGTTAGAAATGGTTGTACAACACGAATAGAGGTAATTGGTAGCATGAAATCATCGTGACTACCAGCGACAAAACTGATACCTACAATGGCAGAAAAAAGTGCCGGTTCAAGAAACTCGTTTTAGTAAACATTATAAAATAGCATGGGACAGTAATTGTATGGTTACAATAGTAACCCAAGACGAAATGGAAAAGGCGCTTAAGTAAATGAATAAAAGCAAAGCTACGGGAGGCGACAGAATACGCGCCGACGCAATGCAGGCGATGAGGCGCGCCGTAGTGGAGGGCTCAGGATTATTTTGACCACCTGGGGAGCTTTAACGTGCGCCGAAATCGCGAACACACGGGCGTTTTCGCTTTTCGCCTTCATCAAGGGAGTGACAGAATAACCGTACATAGTCTCAAAGTTTGGGGAAACATCGCACCAAAACAAACTGAAGAATTATTCTCAGAATGACCCAGTGCCCCTAGGCTGGAGAAATCTTGGCACTAAAAAGTTTTTTTCTCCTATGACTCCGATTCCCTACCAGTGCCTACGGTTTAGTTGTTTAACTGATTAATGATTTAATGAAGAATTAATTCATTAATTTATCATAACTGAAGGAATCAAATCATTTCTGATTAAATAAATAAGTAAACCAATAAATCAGTTATTTAATTCATTCCCGCACTCGGCTTTTCTAACGTGACAAATACAGGCATAGCAGACTCCTGAGGCGGGTTGGCATTCCTACGGTTGACTTTCGTGGCTAGAACTCGGTTTTTCGTTTTAATAAGAGCGTTAGTTCTCGCTTTTTAACCATTTATGCGCCATCAGAAAGACATATTGGCCGCCTTCTTGGGCAGGTGAATATATATTCGGTTGAATTATTGACTGATTGAATATTCCAGCCGTGGAAAAAGAACAAAAGAAAGAAAACGTTCCGAGTAAAATTTCAGTCTTCTATATTATCGTAGCAAGCAATACACGCGCCAAGAAAGGTCCAAATTTTTTTATCACCGTCTCGACAGAGTACTTATCATACTTGTTTATTCTTGCTCTCGTAAGGGTCCTCCCGATCGTTTCGCGCTTTTCCAACGGCAATACCCTGAAATATTTTTGATCGGCGCAAGGCCGCAAAGACGTTCAAAACTTTCAGAAAAAAAAGCAACGCTCCCAAACGTATGCAAGTTTTCCGCAAACGGCGCTCGTCCAAACAAAGGGCGTCCCAAGGCTCCCACGATGGCTTATGAAATATTTAGAGCCACAGGGAAATCAAGGGTCTCCCGGGGCTCTTCGAAGGCGTGCAGTAAACGCGCCCAAAAAGTGCGAGCCGCAAAGAGACTGAATTTGTTTCTCTTAGGGCGCGGCCCTTTGGCGCCTGGTCCCGGGGTTTGCGGCGGCGGTGGCGGCGGCGTCAATATCCGCATAACCGAGTGAGCGAACGAGGCAGCGAAAGCAGAAAAAAAAAAAAAAACAAAACGGAGAGGAGAGCGTCTGCGGGAAGTGTGAGGGTGAGGGCGGCACGCGCGGCTATGACGTCCATCTCTGTCCCTTGATTGATTGTAGGTTTAACGCGCCGACGCAACGCAGGCGATGAGGCGCGCCGTAGTCGAGGGCTCCGGATTAATTTCGACCACCTGGGGATCTTTAGCGTGCGCCGAAATCTCGTACACACGGGCGTTTTTGCTTTTCGCCTCCATCACAAAAGCTCATCTCTGTCCCTGCCTCCTCCTCACACTTTCGCCATGCGTGGCCGCCAAGGAGCGCCCTCCCCCTCACACTTCGCCAGTCGCTCCTCCGTTTGGCGCTCATCCGAACCTCGGGAACCTCTCGGGAGGTTCAAACGCGATTTACAACCACATGATCGGAAGCGGCCACGCGCTACGAGGCAATGGCAGAGTAGCGGGCGTCGCCGTGCGTTCTCTGACCACGCGATCACTTCCTGAGCCGCATCAGGTATACGCCGTGAGCGAGAATACTGCAGTTCGCTGCGCGCAAATGTCGCATTACGGAGCATAGTAATCGTTAGTTCATTTTTTTTTCGTCATGCACAATCAACGCTGAAACGTATAAGTAATTCGAACACGCATAAAATTGCCTGGATAAATCTGAAAAGCGTCTTAAAAGCCGCAAAAAATGCCGAAACTCCCATGCGGGCATTGTCAGTTGCAATGCGTAGCCGGCGTCCTATACAACAAGCCTCCTTAAAGACGGTTTCACTGCTGCAACAATGCATTACTGCGAGGGCGGTTCTTTGGGGCAAAAAAAAAGTTCGATATCACAGCATGGAGGCTATAGGGCTTTTAATCAAGTACCTTCAAAAGACCCCATGTATATCCCTGTAGAGTGCTATGCATATAGCCCCTTTACACTCGTCTTTACTGTAATATGGAAATCTGTTGCTGGGCAGACAGTTAGCGGTAATTCAAGGAGCTTTATAAGAAAGTATGATTGCCCTAGCGCATATTAATAAATACCTCCATAAAACCTCATGTATCCTGATACAGTCGAACACGGATATATTGAACTCCAAGGGGATCGCGAAATAGTTCGATAGATGAAAAATTCGATATAAAAAATATGGGCTCTAAGACATCACCTATGGCGGACGATCACTTACCGATCGTCGCATTCATGAATGACAACTAATTCTGCACTCACGACGCAACAGGACGCTTTATTTCCGTGAAAAAAAAATCGCTGATCTTGGCCTGCTTCTTCGTCCTGGAAATGAAATTAAAGACGCTGATCTCGATCCTTCTCGAGCCTGTCCAGGTGCGACAGCCCAGTTCCTTCCATGTCGTCCCAACAACGGCGAATCAAGCTGAACGCAGCGGCCACTTCACCCGCGGAGTACGATCGTGTAGCCGCCTCCTCGTCCAGACGATCTTCTCCACTCCAGCTATTGGCCTGGGCTCTTGCGACCGCAGCCACGATATCCTCGTCACCGAGGCTCGCAACAGCCTGAACATTGGTGTCAGCGTTCACTAAGTCATCGGCAGACACTCCGGCTGGAACAGCAGCCGGGAAAAGAGACGACAACTCACGAAACATGTCGCCCATGCACTCGTCGTCGTCGTCGCCGTCTTCGCAACCTTCCGAAAGTTCGGCAGTCACAAAGCCTGCTTTCCGGAAGTAGTTGGCCACGGTGTCCTTCTTCATGCCGTTCCAAGCGCCTGTCATCATATGTATCGCCCCCCGTCGGGGCATCCCTACCTCGCACTGCCACATTTTCCCAGCGTTCGGGCTTGTGTGCCTAGAAAGATTTAGCATGCCGGGCTCCGTCCGCTAACGCTACGGCGTCCGGTAGCTGGGCCCGACTGGGCAACGCAAATTTGTTCTGGTGGGGGGGATTAGTTCCGAGAGCCAGTCTTCGCCATGACCGCGCATTCCTTACATCCTCCTCAACCTTAATCGAGGGTGCAGCGACCGCCGAAGGGCACCTTCCAGCTCGCGCTGCGTTCGATATACCCAATGTAGGGAAAAATACGGTTCGATATAGACGTACGAATTCCTATACTTTTACACAGAATTTTCAAGGGGATAATTTACGAGTTCGATATAGACAATAATTCGATATACCCGTGTTCGATATATCCGTGTTCGACTGTAGAACGTTATACAACGAACTATTACAAGTCAGCTTCACTACTCTACGCAAATTCGTTGCTTCGAATACATATTAATGGGCAATACGAGGAGTTTGGTACGGAAGTATGAAGGCCTTACCGAGTTTTAATAAATAGCTCCATAAGAGTCCATTCATTATGAAAGAATTGTATACAATGGGCCCATTTTAATTTAGCTTTACCAGTGCACTGCCAAGAAGCCATCTTTAGAGGAAATAAAAACGGGTCTATGTGTAACTACGAAGGCCCTAGCGGATTTGATCAACAGCATTGTCTTACGCGGTGAAAGTGGGACACGTCGATCATTTGAGACGGACAGTTCCTCTTTGAGTTCGAATAAAAATGCCCTCGCGGTTAAAGGAGCCATGAAGGCAAAATACAAGCCTGATCCATTTAAAAGAATGTTTTCTCCTGATAACAACTATACCAATTTTATGGCAAATTTCAAACAAATAAGCGAGATATTAAGGAAAACATATGAAGCAGCGGTGACTTCTCACACACTTATTGGTGACGTTTCTATGACGTCACAGAATCTTGTTTGTGTGATTGGCGGCCAGCGCCCTAACATACTGCCAAGAAGGATGACTGGGAGGTTGCAGTGGGACATGGAGGAAAGTGCATTGCTAAAAGTGTGGAGGAGGGGGCGTCATGTTTAATGAGCTCATACACAGTGTTGCCTAGTTTTTACGGCTGCGGCGGCTAAATCTGGCCAAATGCCACGGACAAATTTTATGGCGCTTTGACTGTGGCTGCGTCGCTACACTGGCAACATAGCGCAGTCGCTACGGCGCCGTCGTCGCCTGCAATCTGCACACTACAGCTGATTTCGCCGGGTTTATTCTACTGCCGTTTCCTTTGTGGTATAATGTTTTTCGAACGCAACATCCGATGGTTAATAATCGGCGTCGTCGGTGAGCATAGTTGCCGTTCTCTTGCGGTTATATCTCGTCGATTCCGCGCAGTGGTTTTCCACCCTTACCGGTCTGCCGGTGAGAAGATGCGCGTTGGAAGCTGCGGCAAGTTTTGCCGGTTGCGACCGGCAACCCGGCATTCAACCGCGAGGCATCTTGCAAGCCACTGCGGCTACTTATCCACGTGAAGTGAAATTCATCGCAGCTGAGACGTAGCGCACAAATACCGCCGGGCTTTGCGGACCCAAACACTGCTCCAACCGTCTGCGTTCGCGTTCGCGAGCCGCCCGTACCGTGGAGCTGATATCAAACGGGAAACAGCAGATGAGAATTGGAAAGAGTGCTAGGCTTAGTCTGCTCGTCGACATGGATGTTGCGGCTTCACAAACGTGATGTCAGGGCCTCTCCTAACCTGTTCTTTCCTCCATGTAGTGGGGTCGGTCGTTTCGTTTGATCATGTCTCTTGAATGCTAACGTGGGGACAGACAACCGAAAACCGATTTTTGTGTGTGCATGTCCTTCCGTTCATACGAAAGTCAGCGTTTAATATACTAGGGCAACCGCAATATATTTCTGAATAAACAGGCGGAAATAATTCTAATTTTGCACGGAAATTTCTGGATTCTGAATGGTAGAGACATGCCGTGTCTAAACGTAGCACTACATTTTTTTTAAAACGTGTGAACAGTACTGTGCACGCTTTTGATTGCCGGCTCACCGCTGAGTGCAGACGACCGCAGCTAAAGGCGGTGTGCAAGCAGACGACCTAAAATCTCCCTTTCAATTCCTAGAAAATATTTATTCGGGCAAAAAAAAGTAAACGAATAAGTAATTTTATCACTAAAAGTCATTAAAACAGCAACTGAAATCTTAAAAGAAGCCTTAATGGCAAACACGGAGTGAGCTCCAAGAGGGCGCATTGGTCGACCGCTGGCGAGCTCGTACCTATCCGGGAACGGAATGCCGCTTCTTCGGCGCATTTATTCAAGGTGACTTATTCGGCGCAGGCTAAATAATTCCTCGTGTTGCCAATTAATCTGCATTTCAAACGCTTGTCTCGAAGCCCATGTCTCGTTTCCGCGCACAAAACAAAGAGCCCAAAAGTTGAACTTGGTGAAAGTCTTTCACTGTCGTCGGTGCATGAAATGCTGGGGAAATGACTGCCTCTAGCAGTGAAAGGAATTCTCTCGAAAACAGGTCGTCCCGTCCGCGCACGACGCTATGTAAACGTCCATGCTATTCAGGAGCTGGTAAATGAGGAACACTGAACGCGCCATGCCTTGCCTTTGATCGGGGTCGAGTCTGACAGCACGCGAGGCCTAATTAGTATGCAGCTGCCCCGGACCCAAAACTTGTCCGTAGAGAGGAGATAATGAAGCTCGCGTTTAGTGCTTCCGTAAACGCGCGTGGCCGGAGAGGGATTTCATTTGGGCAGAATGAAAGACTCGAGTTCCACGAAGAAAAAAAAAAAAGGTGATGCTGGTTGGGTGGTCACGACAGGACATAATGTTTTTTTTTTTTTTTTTTTTTTTTTCAGCGAAGCTGCGTATGCCTTGGTTTCCCCATATAACGTGCGTGGATAAGTCGCATAGACCTGAAATTTGTCGCGCCCAAGATGTAGTATTTTGTGTGTCTTTTTAAAGGGCTTCCGGAGCGACGTTTTTGAGGGTGTCATCCATGTCTAAGTACGTGAGCAGCACGCGGACGCGGGTCCGATTCCCGGCCGCGGTGGCCGCTTTTCTGATGGAGGCTGAAAAGCAAAAAACTCCCGTGTGTACGAGATTTCGGCGCACGCTAAAGTTCCCCAGGTGGTCAAAGAGAGAGAGAAATAATTATTTATTGGAGAGTTTAGCTCCAACCCAAACAGGAGCTGGCTACTCCAGGCATTAGAGTATACAAAGGAATACAATAACTTGCCCTATGGAACCACAAGGGGTTAGATTAAGTACATTGATACAGCAGCGGATGAAAGATGCGCACTCAGTAACTACTTGCTCTGTGTAGTGTAGTACACAAGCACACCCATATATTAATCCGGAGCCCTCGCGTGAAACCCTACAATCAATCAATCAATCAATCAATCAATCATCATCAATACATCATCATCATCAATCATCAATCAATCAATCAATCAATCAATCAATCAATCAATCAATCAATCAATCAATCAATCAATCAATCAATCAATCAATCAATCAATCAATCAAATCTAAGCACGCGAACATCACCGGTTGCCTTGTTGGGTGGGGATGCATGCACAGCCAGGCTTCTCGTGCTCACCTTTGAGATGCGCGTTGTGTTGGCGGGAGATTCAAACGTGAATGTCTCACGTCCCGATGCGACCTGAATGCTGTCCCCTGTGCTAGAGAGGTTTGGGTTGGTGGGTTACAGAGACAGCAATATGGCCATGCCACGGAAGGGAAACGTTCAGCGTCGTGCTTGTCCCCTAGAAAAGATCGAAGCGCCTTTATTTCGAGAAAGATGGTTAAAACGCCAAGCCTAGGCGCCCATGCAACCTGGGTCAAATAAAGGGACCCTGCAACACTTTCGACAAACGCTTTCACTCTTTCCTTCGCGTCTGGAAGCACTGCGAAAGCCAAAGTTATCGCCAGCACGGAGCGGCACTGCGTGATTTGCTCGTCGCAGTAGATAAGCCTGCGTGTCGGCTTTGTTCTTGTGGCTTTATTTTTAAAGTTGCCATCGAAAAGCACTGATTGCTATAACTAAAGGAAACCCGGCCAATAGCCGCTACATGGTCTTAATGACGTAATTCTAGCGGTCGATGAACGTCAAGACCGGGAAAGAGAGAAAAATCTTTTGAGCGAGTTTCTAAGTTATCTGATGGGCATCGAGCAGTAATTTTGGCTGAGGTACTTTGCGACACCCTAACGTACGTACTGGGTGCGTTGCGTGACTACGTTCTGCAAGCATTTAAGTTTTTAAAAAGAGTTGAAAAAGTTTGCAGGGTCCCTTTAAACTTCAAAAATCCAAAGTAGCGTTTTATATACTCGGGTAACCGGAAGGGATTTCTAAATAAACAGGTGGAAATAATTTTAATTTTGCACCGAAATTTCTGAAATGTGAAAGGTGGAGACATGTGGTGTCTAAATGTCACACTACCTCACGTGTCCACACAATTCCGTCTGTTTCAACGCGTGATTCAAAAACCGCATGAAGGAATCAGAAAGGTTGCACATTATTGCTGTTTTAGGCCGGGGACAAGTTTTTAAACACCTCTTTAATCTCACGTGCAGTTAAAAGAGCATTTCTCCCACACTGCTTCATCAGTGTCATCTTTGCCAGCATTCCTTTTGGCCGGGGCCACGTATGGCTGGTATATCTAAATATTGCGATTTCGAAAGTTCTAGGGCGCTGGCAGCAAAATAGTTTCGGGGTGAAGGTGTTTCAAGTGATGCCCTTTCAATTGGAATAAGGAAAATATATTCTACAAAAATCGGTTTGCAAAAATTGCGTTTTTAGTGCGGGACTATATTAGGTGTGGCCCTTATTACGTCACTGTTGTGCAAAATTTGAGCGTTTTGCGATATTTCTTGCGTTTTTGGTCGTTAAACATTGCGCCCACCTCCCCGCGAGGGGAAACCCTCTGGATTGCGACGCATCGTGGGGGTTCCCTTGGGTGTTTCTCCGTGGGATTGACTCTGAAATCGCGTGAAACGTGTCGGGAAATGCGTATGATTATTATGTTTCTGATTATATTTAGTTTTTTATTGGCCAATCTTGGTCAATCTCTCTAAGTGTATGCTTGGGCTTCGCTGTCGCAACGACCCTTTACTACCTCATCATTCTGCTGTAAGTGGGAGCTTCTTTCTTTTATTGCAAGTGTTAATCATTTCGCCCAATCATGCGTATGTATCAGTAGCTTCTTGACGTAGTTTCGAATGAGTCAAGGATATAAGGCGCGTTTCGTAGCATTTGATTCTGTTCGGTTTTGTGGCGCAGTGGGAAGAGCACCATGTACCTCTCGTTCCGCCCACAGGGCCGTGAGATCGAAACCGGGCGCCGCTAACTATTACTTTTTTTTATAGTGTAGGGGGAGGGGTGTGGACGAGAGAAAGGCATCGGAGAGGAGAGGGGGTTGGCGGCGGAGAGCGCAGCTCGCGCGGCGAGGAGAATTGGGGAGGGGCGGACGACAACAACGCCGACGCTGCATGGACAAGGCGAGTGAATGAGATGCAGTCGCATCTAAAAACAGTTTTCGCGGCTGGAATAGTTATCAAAGGCTAATTGTTCCGTATTGAACAAATGTGTATTTTGTCTTCATTGCCCCTAAATACGGCCGACGCGTATCACGTCACGGACACTCATACAGAATAGCTCGTGCAGACGAGCCACGCTTAACGATACCTTGTCCAGCAACAAAAACAACAGCGGCAACAACAAAACGAACAACAAAAATATTCTCAAGGTTCTCAACAGTAACGCTTGCAGGGGTCATGTAGGCATGCGCTTAATTACTAATGGTCCAGTTCCAAACTAGGTCAAAGTTTCTTGACGTCGCCAACGCCTTTTTTTCTGGGAGTATTATTCCGTTAATGAATTATGTCGGCGTTGCGAAACCAAGCCTCCCTTTCAGAGCTGTGCTTTGGAGGGGAGGGTACGGGAAGATTAGTGATGCGCGAGAGCTCGTGCGTCTCTGGTGTCAACTTGTTAGCGTGGTAGGATAAAAACAGCTATTACCATAGAGGTATGGTCCCGAAAAAATTCGGCTTTTCACCATCGGATGCCTTTAGCGGTGTCATTTTTGTGATGCAAATCTCGGGCAGCCACCACACCAGTCGACTGCAGCGCCCTCTCACTGTGTTCGCCCTCTTTGCTACAGAGCCACCTACTTCTAAATTCTCAAAAACTGAATTGTTCTCATGACAGCTTTTTGTGACATTATTTTTGTTGCCATACTTTTTGTCTCAATAGGTTTATTTAGAATTTTTTAAAGTTGTAAACAGTACTGTACCCACTCCTGAATGCGGCTGACCGCAGAGTGCAGACAACAGCAGCTTAGGCGGAGTGCAAGCAGACGACGCTAAAATTTGCTTGTCAATTTCAAGAAAATATTTATTCTGGCAAGAAAAAGTTAGCGAATAAATAATTTTACAACAAGAAGTTACCAGAACAGCAATTTAAGTCTTAAAGACAGCCTTAATGGTAAACGCGGAGGGTGTCCGAGAGGGCGCCGCGGTCGACCATTGTGCTGCTTATCGCTCGTTTTCATCAACTAGGCGACACACCGTTATAATGCACAACTGGCCCGCATGGCAGATTAACCAAATTTCTAGAGACTATAACTTGAGCATAGGGCCACAATAAACTGCTACCAAGTTTTTCTTGAATGGATGAGTCTCATATGTCGGGTGCGACATTAACTAGATGATGTAGTTATGCCATAAAGCTGCATTACTATACTCCGTTTCATACATCAAGTGCAACGCTGTCAAAGCTAGCGCTCTTGTTTGCGCTGTGTGCTTGCGCGATCAAAAGTTGTGGGTTGCTTGCAGTGAGCCAGAAACAATAAATGCTTCGCCGGCAACCTTAAAGCATAAATATTTATCATCAGCTTGACAAAAAACACCCGTATTGCCAAACAAACGATCGAAATATGCGAGTTTGTATTTTATGTTTGTCGCTTTCGTATCAGATTTTCGTTCTAGCTCCGCGCAACCTTGAACGCCGTTTTTTCTTTACTCTTGAGGCAGCGTTGAAAAAATGGCGTCCAGCACTTGAGCTTCGGCCACGTCTCCTGTACGCATTTTTTCGAGGGTTTGCACATCAAGGTTGTCAAAGAACGCCAAACAAGTAATTGCAAATGTGTACGCCCGTACCAGGATGCGCTTCACGGCGAAATGTATGCAGGAAGTACTGAGTGTTGTGAGCGAGGACATTGGAGTATCTCCTCGTACCGTGGCAAAATTGAAGGCGGAGTGTGTGCGTGGAAATTTGGTGTCTCCAAAGAGAAGACCTCGCGACGTGACGATATCAAGCACGCGAACCGTCAAGCATGACAGCTTCACAGTCCATGCTATCCGTCTGAAAGTGCAGAGCATGTACGCAAAGAGGGAGATCCCGACACTTGGCAGCGTGCGAAAGGCTGTCAACAAAGACGACGACTTGCCGAACTTCACGAAAACCACCTTCTGGAGGTTAATGAAGGACACGGGCTTCACCTTTGATAAGAGAATACGGAATCTTGGTATCATTGTTTGGCACCGCAGGTACCTGCGGGCGATCAAGGAATTCTGAAGACAGGGCAGGGGGAATCGTTGATGAACTTCCCAGGAATGTGTGACCTCTCAGTGGCGGCTTTGTTCACGAGGGGCAACTGGCAGAGCTGGAGCGTGGACACCTTTCTGTCGAGCCTGCTCGCGCTGCTTCATGCTGAGCCGATTCCCCGAGAAGGCTTTGTTACCGCGACAAAGCAAACTGCGTTTCCTCGTTGTGTGGTTTATTTGTGGGGTTTAATGTCACCAAGTGACCCGTGGTATGAAAGACACTACATTGCAGTGCTGTCCTGTTCGGTCGTGAAGTGTATACAGCTGGAACAGTCATATAACGTCTGCAAGAACTGCGTGGAAGAAAGGAACGAAAGGAAGAAGTCGGAACCCACCAGGAAATCGACAAGAGGTGCTCTCCGATAAATAAAGTTTGAGTTTGTTTTTTAAACCACGAAATTCAGCCTCCTCTTGCAATATTTGTGTACGACACACAATCCGTATTGCCCCTGTATGCATTTATGTATGGCAACAAATCTCCAACTCATGAGCTAGTACTGTTTGTTGCCACAGCATGTAACTAGTACCATAGACATTTCCTTAACACAGAAAACCAGGCCAATATCAAGGTCCGGATGTAAAACAATTGACCATGTCTATGATTCTCTTGCGAATAAGAGCCTAGCTTAAAGAGCTCCATTTTCAATCACAAAAGAAAATATAACTCTTCCTTCCGGGGTGAAAGTTTGTAGTGAAGAAATAAATAAATCACGCACAAGAATTCACAAAAATGTTGCATATATTCGGACTGGAAAGGGGCGAATAACAAACTTAAAATATGTATTATGCGTTTCTATGCAAGAAATCAGTATTTAAGGTAGCAGAAATCTGCTTTCTGGCCTTTCCATGAAAAAACAAATGATTCGTGATTCGCACCAAGTGCTTCGGGCTACTCCACATGCAGTGACCAAAGTCGTGTTCCACGCTGTTGCAGTAAAAACTGAACCCGTTGCTCTCCTGGCAGCCTGGTGTAATCAATAACATGCTGAGTGTTTTAAGACAGGCCCAGAAAGAAGTGGATCATCACGCCAACGGCAAAAACGAAAGTTGAAAGTGAACACCTGTTGGTAATTCACCCTGGTTGGAACAGCTGTGCTAAACTAATCAATGAATTTACGTGTTTTTGTTACACAAGTTCTCGATAGAATCAGCGAGGTAAAACTGACGATCCTGCAGAATCGCGACAAAATCGCCACTTCTGTTAAACATCGGTGCGAGCTTGTTTCGGCCCGCACAAATGAGCACGGTAGCATCCCAATGAACCCTACGTGCAGTTCATTTCCGCATGTGCGCATTACGTACTGGAACGAATAAGATTTTAGAATTGACTCGCAGAAGATGTGATAAAAAAAAAAACAAAAGAAACGTGCGGAACGCGGTGTCGAACCCATGCACTTAAAATTCAGTCGTCTTTTCTCCAGAGCGACGCGTTAGCCACACGGCTACAAAACCGCGCGGAGCGATACACCTTCCCCTTTCTTTGGCGGACTACTTGCGTAGCCTTCACAGCGTGCACTTGATGTATGAAACGGAGTAAGTAGTATAACTTATCTCTTCGAAGTAAGGCGTCGACACGCCACGGTGGCTCATAGCTAAGGGCGTTGGCTCTGCTGAGCACGAGGGTCGCGGGTTCGACTCCCGCCGCGGCGGCGCGCTTTTCTGATGGGGGGCAAAAGCAAAAACGCCAGTGTCTACGAGATTTCGGCGCACGTTAAATATCCCAGGTGGTCAGAATTACTCCGGAGCCCTCCACTACAGCGCGCCTCATCGCCTGCGTTGCGTCGGCGAGTTAAACCCTACAATCAGATCGAACTAAGGCGTCGGCCTTACCGTTCTGTTACAGAGAGAGAGAGAGAAGGCTCTTTATTGGAAAGCAGAGAGGTTTGCCGGCATTTACAGACTCCTACATGCTTCTCTGCTGTGGGTTAAGGATGGGGAAGAAAAGGCCCAAGGAATAGCTGGGCAGGGAAAGAAAGAAAAAAAAAATCTGTTGTGTACTTGGCGCGGTAGCGGACTTTTGTTCTGAGCTTGGGCCACATAATTTACAACTTTGAAATTAGGCCAATTTCATCCAAATAAGAGAATAACGACCTTCCTAACTCCTGGAATGCCGGCAGTCAGTAACAAATGAAGACAGATTACGAGGGCGCTATCACGAAGGACAGGTGAGAGTGGAGGCTAATAGGAGAGGCCGTCGTCCAGCAGTGTACCTAAATATGATGATGATGATGCATTTTCGTCGTTTGGCCGTGTCCCACCCCTAAACCAACCTAAAATGTTCCATACCACACTTATTTACGCAAGCTATGCGTATAATTAGGCTAAGAGAACATTTTAAATAACAAACAAATAGACAAACAAACGAACCAGCAAGCAGAAAGACACAAACAAACAAACAACCAACCAACCAACAAATTAACCGACCGACCGACCAACCGACCAAACAAACAAATACGAGCAAGCAAACAAAAAAAGCAAGCAAAGAAACAAACAAGCAAGTAAGTGAACAAGCAAGCAAACAAGCAAACGAACAAACAAACGAGCGAACAAGCAAACCAGCAAACAAGCAAACAAAGAGCAAACGAGCAAACGAGCAAAGAAACGAGCTAACAAACGAGAAAACGAATAAACGAGCAAACGAACGAGCAAACGAGCGAAACAAATAAGAATGCGAAAACGCGAAAACGAGCAAACGTGCAAACAAACGAACGAGCAAACAAACAAACAAACGAGCAAACAAACAAACAAACAACAACAAACAAACAAACAAACAAACAAACAAACAAACAAACAAACAAACAAACAAACAAACAAACAAACAAACAAACAAACACACGGGCCCCAAGAAAAAAATTGGCCGCGTATCTGCTCCTTTCGTTGCAAATGCCGTCAAAAGACGATAGTCTTTATCGGCTTTTGCGAAGTAAATGCCTCCCTTCGCTTTCCCGCTCACCTCTCATGTTGTTCCTCTTGCGTCGCACTCCTCCCAAGGTAAAGACGCCAAAGGTTTGCTTAAATCATTTAAATTTCCCGCTTCCACTGCTCCAAACCGGGCGTCTCGAGCGAACGCTGCCATACGGCGAAGACGCGCGTATCGAGGTGCCCCTACTTCAACTTTTATAGAACGCGTTGTCCCTACTCCACGTGCGTTGCAAGCAGAACGTGGAACCTATCTAGTGGAAACCTTGCCGTAACTGTTGCCGGTTTGAGTTCTTAAAATGGCTCTCAGAAGCTATAGTGGGCGGGCGAAAAGCAGGCGACGGTGAAGTGAATTCCTTTTCTGGAGTTGATCAAGTGTTTAATTTCGCAAAAGTCAAGCATGTTTTTTTTTATAAAGGAACACTGCAAATATCACTTCTGTATTGATTTGTTGTCTCATATTTGCATAATGTCTTGTTTCTCTTCAACAATGTTGACAAGAATGAACATTAAACCGGACATAGACGGGTAGATTTAGCCGTGACTATATAAGACTATTGCGCAGGCATTGTTTTGCTTTGGCCGGGTGGCTGAATCGAGTCACAGACAGACAGACGAACAGACAGACAGACATACAGACAGACCAAAATTTCTGGGTTTAAGTAGCCCAAGAAAGACTATCGTCTTTAAAAATTTCAGTGCTGCTGGGGCTCGAAAACAGGCCGTGCGCCCCGAAACCGGCTTATTTTAACCCCGAACAGCCATTTTATTTTATTAGTTGCTAAAAAAGATACAAGTATTCCAAGCGAAACAATAGATGGCATTAGGTGCGGAGAGGATGTGGCGGGCTCGTACATATGTGGTAACGGAATGTCGTCGCACATTTAGTCAACGGGACTTATTCGGCACACATCGGAGAATTTCTCGTTTTGGCAATTAATCTACATTTCAAACGATTGTTTCGAAGCCGCGTTTTCGCGTACAGGGACTCAATTTAGACAGAATTAAAGACTCGAGTTCCATGAAATGAAGAAAAAGACGGTGCAGGTAGGCTTTATTGACATTGCGAGCGTTGAACTGGGCCTTCGTGAATAAGGCCCATGCTTGAGTGGTCGACGAGATGACATTGCTTTTAAAGCGAAGCTTTCAGCCTCTGACTGATGCCGGTAGTCCTACCAAAAATGCAAGGCAGAAAATGCCAACTTTTCTGATAATGATGATTGTGGCGAAGTGATAGAAGAAGGCGCTTCTCGTGGTGGGAATCGAACTTGGGTCCCTCTCGTTACGAAGGACGACGTCTATCCGATTTCCAGTGGAAGCAGTTTGGATTTGGAGAGTGTTGCGTGGACGTGCAAAATTAGACAGAAAATGCGCCCCTCCCTGTAACGGCGACGATGGTTGAACGCTAGGGAGCGCCATGGAATGCCCTGGTTCGGTTGGTGTTGGGCTTAATTTTGAGAAAAATCGCGTTCCCTCATCGTTGTCGTTTTGACACAAGGACAGGCGATTCTTTTTAACAGCGAAACTGCGTATGCTTCGGTTTCCGCGTGTAGCGCGCGTGGATAAATCGGCGTATAGACCGGATACTTTTCGCACGTAAGAGTGAGTGTTTTTTTTTGTGTTTTCTTCTTCAAGGGCTCCTGGTGTGATGTTTTTGCCGGTGTTTTTCCCGTCCAGCCTGAAAGACTTCCGGAAGGACGTTTTGGCCGGTGTCTGTCATGTCTAAGAGAGCCCACATCACCGGTTGCCGATTATGCGTGCATGGTTGGGGGGGAGGGGGCCTTCATGCACAGTCAGCCTTCGCACACTCAGCTGCCCGTTGTGCTGGTTGCTGGGAGTTTCAAGTCATGTTTGTCCCCTAGAAAAGCTCAAAGTCCCTTTCTTAAGGGAACGACTGTTAAAACCCGAAGCTTTTCCCCGTGCGACCGAGGTCGAATTAAACGCCAAAAATACAAGCTGCATCAACCGTGTTGGAATGGTGTAATCAGATACACGTCGGCTTCAGAACCCGAAGGACCCGGGTTCGATTCCAACCACGGGAAGCGTTGTTGTTTTGTTGAGGCGCTTGATACGTGCCTTTGTGTAAACCCATGATCATCGTATGCTCTCCCTTCGTCTAAAGTTTGCTTTCCTGCCGTGCGTTTTCGCGAACAGTCGCCGTCAGTGAGGAAAAAAATGATTCGCTTTAAAAATTAGGAGCCATTGCACTCTGTGATTGTGGATGAACAGCGAAACTTACTTGGCGCACGGCATTAGGTGACAAGGAATTTAGGCGGACGGTATCAGCAAATTTTATTTTGTGGTGCACGCGAAATTGCTCTTTCCCCCTACCCGCACATTCGCACCCCTATCACTGGAACGAACGAGCGATTAGATGCTTTCACTTCGGAAGAGGACGAGCCACAGGCTTGACCTTGGCTGATCTTGAAAGACAGACGGACAGAACGAGGCGTTTTCGTGGTTTGACTTGGAGAAATGATCTTCGCTTAAAGTTATCGTTTACCGAGAGAGCGGATTGTGTTAAGGGTGTGTAAAGACCGGTCTTACTAAAGAGACAAAAAATCAGCGCCGTTCTACTTCGGGAAGACGAATGAGACGCGAATCTGAGCGCAGTGCAAGGAGTGCACGGAAAAACAAAACAAAAAACACGAAGGTTGTTTGTAGTTTACGATTGAGCGTACATCCTAGATAATTCGCTGAATGAAAATTAAAGGGACTAGAGCTTTATTCTAGGGGTCAAACATAGAGCTGCCCGCTTCCCTCCCGCATCGTAGGTACCTTACTGTCTGTGTGACCCACCAACCCAAACCGCTCAACCACGGAGGACAACAGTCAGATCGCATCGAGCCGTGAGACGTCCACGTTGAAATCTCCCACCAGAATGACGGGTATGTCAACGGTGAACGCGTGAAACCTGCCTCTGCGCGCACGCCCTCCCCTCCTCCCCCCTCCCTTAAAAAAATGCACGCCTAAAAATGGCAGGGGCGAGATACACACCGCGTGCTTCGAGCAATATACGCTACTCGATTCGCGCTCTGATTGGATTCTTTTACGCTGAAACACTCGCCGCGGTGGTTCAGTGGCTAAGGTGTTGCGCTGCTGAGCACGAGGTGTCGGGTTCGATTCCCGGCCGCGGCAGTCGCTTTTCTGATGGAGGCGAAAAGCAAAAACCCCCGTGTGTATGAGATTTCGGCGCATGGTAAAGATCCCCAAATGGTCAAAATCAATCCGAAGCCCTCCACTACGGCGCGCCTCATCGCCTGCGTTGCGTCGGCGCGTTAAACCCCACAATCAATAAATCAATCTTTTACGCTGAAACATATGTAATTGGTGAGAGGTATTCCCAATGCTTCCCCCACTTTTTTTCTTTTTTTTGAATCTTGGATTTTACTTTCAAAGAGTAAAATAACATCTTTTTTCATACCCCTGATGTTTGGCCGATTCCCTGTTTGGGTATGTGCCATTCACCAGGAACGACAACAACAACAACAGCAGCAGCAGCAACAAAAACATCATATTCATCATCATCATCATCATCATCACCGCACCACCACCACCACCATCATCATCAGCAGCAGCAGCATCGACGAGGACAACAACAACCACCACCACCACAACAACAACAACAGCAACAGCAGCAACAGCAACAGCAACAGCAACAGCAACAGCAACAGCAACAACAACAACAACATAATCATCATCGCTTCTCGGGAAAGAGGCAGCAGCGGTGGAGAGGAGTATGAAGCGGGGTTGTAACCATTCTCCCTCCGTAGATGGCCATGTTCCCTGCGCAACACGCAATGTAGGAAAGCCAGGTTAAAAAAAACGAAGCTTATACTGATCTTCTAACGCTAATGCATCGCTGTGAAGACATTTTGTCAAGGAAATATGACTTCTTCTAAGAAAATGTAGAGAAAGTGAGACCTGCTTTTATTTTTACAAATTTGTATTGCTCTCGCAGTGATATTCACCCCCGTAAAAACATCTACCCGTAACAATACTTACGAGGCGTTTTATTGCAGAAAAAGAAGATGGAGGTATTGTACGCTTTCTTGTTCACATGTTATGGGTGTAGACTTGACAGAAAAAAATTAGAAAAAATGTTATATTTGCTTTTTTTGTGGAAAAAGTAAGCGTCAAGTGCAGCTTAGGCTTTAAGAATATGCAGCCTTCAGGGTGCGTTCAGGCTGATATTAGGCGTGCAACCTTGTTATTTTACCCTTTTCCACATGTAGTGAATTAGAAGGTCACCCAATGATGAGTTTTTTTCACGAGGATGTTGAAGCGCGTACATCAACGTCGGCGAGAGGGTTCAGGAGAGAACCGCGTGATCGTGTTAGATTATCTGGAATATTCGTTAAAGATCCCCAAGTGATCAAAATTAAATCCGGAGCACTCCACTACGGCGCGCCTCGTCGCCTGCGTTGGGTCGGCGCGTTAAACCCTACAATAAATAAATAAATAAATAAATAAATAAATAAATAAATAATAAATAAATAAATCATCAGGACTATTGAGATGACATGATTAAAGCGGCGTGCTAACCTCTTTTTGGCCTCTTCATTTTTTCTCTCTCTCCCAATCTACTCCTTTATAACCAGTTCCCCATTTCCACAGAGGAGCACGTAGGAGCCAACATGCCGGTAGACCTCTCTGCTTTCCTCATAAAACAAAGAGCCTTCTCGTTCTCTCTCTCTAGCTTGATATGCTGTCCCGAGGGGCTCGCATTGTCAGTCGAAGCTAATCCTGGTTTAACCAAATGAGGACGTCCTCATCTTCCAGCCTCCCTCCGTTTTCTATCGCATCAGACGTGGGGAAATAATTCCTGCAGGCCGACAAGCCTCGCCTTCAATTTGCAAGCTCCACCGCTCTTTCCCAGGGCCTCCCTCGGCACTGGACAGACAAAGGGGGACATTGTCAAGCAGGTGCAGCCCAGAGCAAGCTTTCCTCTCTTCTAGAAGATAGGAGGATAGAGAGAGGAGTAGAAGAGGGGAGGGATGACTGCTCGAGCATATCGTACAGGGGAGGCCCACTCATTTATAATGAGTCTCATTAGGCAGAGAGTAGAGGCATTTATAATTCATCGCGACGAATCTCCGCGTCTCCCGGCGCTGTCGAAACTGTCCTCCCCTCATCATCTCCGTTCACGTAGCGAGCTGTAGGCAGCTTCACTGGAGTGGGAGTGTGTCGACGTCCGTACCGCTACTATTCTTCCGTCGAAGCCATACAGCGTCGCTTTCGAGGACAGGAAACAGCGTACAGCGTACTGTGGACAGTGCCTTGCACAACTGTTGCCATGAAACTTGCACCTCGACAAAAATATGTGGGCGTTTTGTGTGTCTGCATCAGTGTTTTAAAGCGGATGCATTCTTTGTGGGACCGATGGACTTCTGTCCCAAAACTAATGCATTTCCCCATAGATAGGTTGGTCGACCGAAAAGCTCTGATAACATCTCTGGACACACGGCGCGTGCGTGAAACCGGGATTCCATTGAGTCAAAACGGTTACTTGAAAATCGCGAAAAAAGAACGGTTCTAGATAAGACAATACACGCATCGATCGTGAGGAAGGAGTGAAATAATATGCCTTTGTATCATTAACCTCGTTTAGGTATACATTTCGATCGTTCCTGAATGCGGTTAATTGGTACGCGAAAAATCGTCGTATCGGTTCGTTTTTCGTTCGCGATTTGGGCCTTCGAAGGTTTCACTATCGATTGGACGCACTTTCAGCGAAGGTTGGGCGCAATTTTAGCTTTCGCGCTCCTCTCAACTTTCTATAGAAAGGGACGCTGATTTTTTCATCCAACGATACACAAAATGTCTCATTACAGCATGCGTCACGTGATCCGCTTACGCGAACCTGTGCGCGTGAAGAATGTCTGGGTCGGGTCCCAACATCATCCACGAAGGCTTCTTTTAAGAGAGAAGCTCTTTAGCCAATCGTAATTTTTTAGTGTCCGCAGTTAAGAATACAAAGGAATTGCCGCGCGCGCCTCGCGGTGACGGCCCAGCAGTTAAAACTATGAATTGGCAAATGGTACTACCCCCACATCATACCCGAAATGTCCATACTGTCAGCAAGCCGTCAAGGCTGATTTGCACCACCTGGTCTGGATATGCCCCAAATTCTCTCGCTACCAGAATTTCGCTTCCCCCAACCCAGATCCCTCAACCCACATCGATTCCCTCTCATTAGACGAACACACCAATAACCTTATCATACTGTTCGCCACTAAGAGCTGTCTAGCGCGAGTTATATAGCGATGGCCTACACCAGTGAATGGACCATTCAATGCTTACAATTGTCCCGTGAAAAACTGATGCCGCCCCCCGAAGATCACGAACTCATATGAGCCCCCTTCAACCAAGAATCCTCCCCTCCCAACTCCCCCACAAGGCATCCGGCCTTCCCTTTTTGAATAAAACATTTAACAACAACAAAACTATGAATTTTGCGAGAACAGGCACGCAGTAAGTTGTTTCTCATCGAACAATCAAGTGCTTACGTTTCCTGAATTCCCTACGATCAAATTAACCACCCAGAATTTGTATTCCACACACTGAAGCCATCTGTCCATAAGCAAGAAAAAAAACAGAGAGGCATAGACGCCGGGTGTCCGCCACAAGTCCTCAGAGAATGCCCATGGCGGCTTCGACATTGAACGCGTACGCCGGACCAGCTGCATCTTTTCCGTCGAATGTGTCCTCTCAAGCGAATAGCACTGCCGGATGTGCAGCCTCTTCCGTCTCCATCCGGAAATGCATCGACCGCGCATGCTGGCGACGCTGGGGAGATCCCTTGGGTCAGCGGGGCCGCATCTTGTTGTCGGTCCGCAAAGTCTGAGATGGAATCAGCAGTGCCAAGGTCTCCTTCGCCATCCCTGCGGGGTACGGGATTATTTCGCGCGGGCTTTGTTGGAGACGCGAAGCAGGAACAGTGGAAGTAAACAGAAATGGCTGCGTATCTGTTTTTGCTTCTCTGGACATGTCGTCGGAAGACGATAGCCTTCCGCCCCTCCTGCGCACGTACCACTCTCTCCCGTCCTCTTCCAACCCCTCATGCTCTTTTCTTTCGTTTCCGCTCCTCCGGAGATGAATGCAATGCGGTTTGCTGGGTGGAATCGAATTTTCCCGCGTGTGCGTTGCTCGCTCGCCATCTGTTGGGACTCTTTTTTCTTTCTGTTGTTTTTATAACAGTTCGAGTTGAAATCTCCCGCTTTAGTGTTTCCGCGCTGTTTTTAACGCGTTGTTTTTCCTTTGCAATCCTAAAAACGAATCAGCGAGTATGCAAAATTAAAAACAATAAAAAAGAAAAGTTGGTACTCTCGATTATGTACTTATATTTTGCCTGAGGTATGGCTGAGGTTTCCTTTGCCGTGAATAGTGTAGCAGCTCTAGTGTAGGAACTCTAGCAATTTAGTAACGGTTTTGCTTTTATAGTGTGGGCGGTGCACGCCCCTAGGGTTAGCTATGCATTACCCGCTTCTTAGGCCCTGCAGCCTTACCAACTGCACAGCGTTTCATTTTTCCGCGCACTCATTCTGAATGAAAATTAAAGAATTAAGCGCCTCGGGGGAAGCACGTTTTTTCTCCAAGTTACCTAAAAGTCTGAGATGAAGGGATGTAAAAATTCTTTCGAGGAAGCAGTTAACAGAAAGCAAAGGCAAACAGTGAGGCTCGAGATGAAGGATGTTTTCCCCTCGGTTTTAGTGAAATTCAGCAGTGGCGGGCTTTTTGAAGAATGCACGCCGTCTCGTACCTCGAGCTTTGGCAAAAAAAAAATATCTTACGGCTTACTGTGGCGAAAAACAGAATCATAAACAGAAACAGGAAAACAGTATAACACTTGGTTGACGGCACGGCAAACCTTCTTCCAGTTTTTCCTTCGTTCCTCCACGAGGCGCATTACATTAGGCGCGCAACAGCGAAAACTATGCGGAGAGTTAGGAGCCAGCACACAATTTTGTGGAGTTCTTTTTATGTGCTTGCATTTATAATTTATTTTTGAAACAACATGCATGTCGCACTTTTTTGTATTGGCGAGCGATGTCGGAAATGTAAACCCAGCATGACCATTAGAAAGCAGCGTCAGAGTGAAAGAAAACGATAGAGAGAGAGAGAGAGAGAGAGAGAGAGAGAGAGAGAGAGAGAGAGAGAGAGATAGAGATAGATATCGAGATAGAGAGAGACAGAAAGAGAGACAGAGAGAATTACCGCGAAATCTTTTGTAAAACAGATTATGTCCCATATTCCGCTGGAGAAAGCACTCCAACAAATTAAGCACAGGAACGTACTCGCTCCGCTGTGGTTTACACCTTGCAGTATGCTCCATAAAAAAATAGCGTTTTTGGTGCGCACTACTGGGAGTAGAATGTTTGAAATGCTTTGTGTACTATTTGAGCATTTTTTTCGTTGTTGTTAATTTACGCCTCTTTTTTAAGCTTAGAAACATTGCGTGTACTGAAGCTGAAACTGCAAAATCTTCACACTTCTGATTAAGAAAAAAACAAACAGAATTACTTCCTTTTTTTGTTTGCTTTTTAAGCCCCACATAGACAGGCCCCTCGGAAAACGAGGAGATAAAGAACGATGTTGCACGCCCGCTGGATTTGGAAAGGTGGAAAAATAATCTTAGAAATTTTGCGGGAATTCGAGAAGGACAACGACGCTAGAACACTTCCCCTCTGTGGAGGGCACGTTTCAACGGGGCCTGTACGCATGTGCGGTAAAATAAATGGAAGGTCTTTTGGTGAATCTTTTCAGGGACCCTGCAATACTTTTTTTACTTTTTCTAAATCCTAACCGCTTTGAGAACGTAGTCAATAAAGCCATCCAGTACTTGGAATAGGAGGTCACAAAAGAACGTCAGCCAAAGTTTACTGCTCTATGCCCATCAGATAACTTGGAAACTTGCTCAAGAAATTTTCTCTCTTTGCCGCTCTTAACGTTCTTCAAGCGCTCGAATGACGTAACTACAGCGGTGTAGCGGCGATTGCCTGCTTTCTTGCAGTTGCAGCAATAAACACATTCGATAGCCGCTTTAGAAAAACGCCACACAGCAAAGCTGAAATGGAAGGCGCATCTGCTGCGACGAGCAAATCACGACTTGCCGCTCTGTGCTCTTGATAACTATAGCTTTGACAATGCTTCCAGACGCGAAAGAAAGAGTGAAAGCGTTTATACGAAGTGTTGCGGAGTTCCTTCAAATTTTGTTCTTGTCCCTTGCACCTGTAATGCCCCTGAATACATGGACTTCTCGTCCTGTCCCTCGCGAACTTGAAGCTCGACCCGATGCGGACGCTTGCTGGATTGGGAACAGGTGGGCGTAAGGGTTAATGGAGAATACCTCAGTAACCTCAGATTTGCTGATGACGTTGCCTTGCTCAGTAACTCGGGGAACGAATTGCAAACCATGCTTACCGCACTGGACAAACAGAGTGGAACCGTGGCCTGAAATTAATATGCAGAAAACTAAAGTAATGATCAATAACCTCGGGGAAGCACAGCGTTTGAGATAGGTAGGCGAGGCAGTGGATAGTGGTAAGCGAATATATCTACTTCAACCAAGTAGTAACTTCGGATCCCAATCATTCAGGCCAGAGATAATTAGAAGGATAAGGATTGGGTGGAATGCATTCTGGCAGGAAATTCTCAGAATGGCAGCCTACCATTGTCCCAGAAGAAGAAAGTGTATGACAGCTGCATCTTACCGGTACTCACCTACGGGGCAGAAACTACGGGGCAGAAACGGGGCTCACTAAAATGGTTCAACTGAAATTGAGGACGACTCAGCGAGCAATGCAATGGAATATGTTAGGTGCAACGTTATTAACCCTTTTTAACTCTACCTCAATTTACTCTATTAATCCTTATCCCACCTGTTCCCAATCCAACGTTCTGTATACTTCTTGTAAACATGCTGTGGATAACGTTGGAGAGATTGTGTGTCCTTGTCTGACGCCCTTCCTTATAGGTATTTTACTGCTCTCCTTATGGAGGACGATGGTAGCTGTGGACCCATTGTAGATATCCTCTAGTATTCTTACGTAATGCTCGTCTATACCCTGATTCCGCAATGCCTGAATGACTGCTGACATCTCAACAGAGTCAAATGCTTTCTCGTAATCTATGAAGGCTATATACAGGGGTTGAGTTTACTTAGTGCGCAAAAAATCGTCGCATAGGCTGGTTCTCCGTTCGCGGTTTGGAACTTTGAAGGTTTGATGATCGATTGGACGTACTTTCAGTGAAGGTTGGGTGCACTGTAGCTTTCGCGCCCCACTCAACTTTGTTTGGGAAGGAATGGTAAATTTTAGATGCGAAGCATATCTTACTCGGTGCTGTGTACCTCCCTCCCTCGTTGTCGTAGTCCGCCATGCGCACTGTACTGCGCATGCGCGTCTCTTCAGCCCCGTCAGCGTTTGGGCTGACGTCACCGCAGTCCACTATAAAAAGAAATAGTTAGGCGGCGCCCGTTTTCGATCCCACGACTCTCTGGCCGCAACGCGAGGAACGGGGCGCTCTTCCCACTGTGCTACAAACCAAGGCGGGTGCATGTGCTACGAACGCGGCTTATGTCCTTCACTCATTCATACTATGTAAAGAAGCTACTGATACAACGAAGGCACGCGAAGCTGAACGTCAATGGAAACGACGAACTAATGGGAACTTCAGTCTACCCCAGGGCTGCTTCGCATACTACTCAGGGTTCCCCTACGGGAAGATGGTGTAATTTTTGTTTGTTCCACCCGTTTCGTTCCAACTTCCTTTACTTAACTTTAACCGACATAACATATTTACTAGAAAAATATATCACTCGCCTGCAACACAGTGAGCGCCATCTATAGTGGAAACAAGCTAACCTAAAACGTGTTTCGTGTTTATTTTTAATTTTAGCACACAAGTGATTTACTTCTAAAGTAAGCAAACTAGGCAATTAGGAACATTTTCATGGATGTGTAAAGCTTTTCGTATTGGTGCAGGATGGTTTTTAGGCCCGCGGGAAATGAATTAGTGATTCCTATAGGAATGTGATCTGGTGAGAGTCCCCCTTAAAGAAAGCAGAAACACAAATTCTCCTATTCGTGCTCGTTTCCTAAAATACGCTATTTTATCACGAGAGATAAAATAGCTTTTCATTCATTTGGGAGTAGGACGTTCCGACGCCAGAAGAGACAAATGAATGCTTTCCTCGACGTATGCGCGAAAAACACTTTTTAATGCGGCCATTTTGAGGTCGCCGTAACACAAATAAAATAAGTGCCTTGAAGGAGGAACGTGGAAAAGCACATTCATTCGTATTTCATTAGGGGGTACGTGCTTTCTTATTATTTTAAAGAACTGCATTTGCCTAAAGGAAGATGGGCTTTCTGTGAGTTCAACTTAGTCATTAAGGGCAGGCACAGCGCACGGCTAAAAAAGAGAAAAGTTTAAAGGTTTGCTCTCTTGCGATTACGTTCGTTGAAGGACGAAAACCGCTAGAGAGAGCTTTGTATATAGTCCATATAAAAGTAAAACTCGATTTATGGAAACATTTGTGCAACGCTGTTCTAATAGCTGAAATAGGAAGCTTTTTACATTTTAAGCAGTGCCCTGAATTCGTTTTAAAAGTGTGCAACCGTTACAAAAAAATCAAGTTTACTTTTAAGGGTTTCATGCTGCCTAAGCACATGTAATAATTAGGTCATCTGAACAATTACTTCTTGTCACATTTTATCGCAGTTTATACAAGAAGAAATCCCCACCTCTGGTAATTTTCTCGTTATTTTTCCCCGTCTGCACAGTCCGCGAAACAAAATTGTCAGCCTCTCAATCTTCCGAAGCAATCAGCTCTGTTTTTTTTTTCAAATTCAAATTTTCATCTTTTTCGCGCCGCGCTGAAGACGCACCTGCTCTTCGAGGCGCACTGTAGTGGAACGAGCTTCGCTTTTTTTCGTCTTTTGTACTCAGAACCCCCCGTCAAGTTCCGAAGTGAAATCGAAAAAAAAAGCAAGTTTAATTACTCTGTCAATGGAAGGAATTCATCATTGGCAGCTTGTCCGCTTAACCAGCCGGATTCAGTTTGAGGGATTCGTAGAGATAACGAAGTCGTGCATAGTGGTTTGTGGTTCAGCAACTCAGTTCGCTTCAGCTCGGGACAGATAGAGAGAAAGAGATAGATAGATAGATAGATAGATAGATAGATAGATAGATAGATAGATAGATAGATAGATAGATAGATAGATAGATAGATAGATAGATAGATAGATAGATAGATAGTAGGTAGGTAGGTAGATAGATAGATAGATAGATAGATAGATAGATAGATAGATAGATAGCATAGATAGATCGATAGATAGATAGATAGATAGATGTAGATAGATAGATAGATAGATAGATAGATGTAGATAGTAGATAGATAGATAGCATAGATAGGTAGGTATATACTGATAGATAGATAGATAGATAGATAGATATGATAGATAGATAGATAGATAGATAGATAGATAGATAGATAGATAGATAGATAGATAGATAGATAGATAGATAGATAGATAGATAGATAGATAGAGGATGGTTTTAATGGCTACCTCAATGTTTTTAATTGTTTTTGAGGCGAACTCCAGGTACTTCCTCCACTGCTCGTCAATGAAAACTTCGAGGGACTCGCAGATTAGGGCCATTGGGATTCAAAAACAAGCTGTATGTTTATATAGGTAGCATGTCTAAGTAACATGATAAGCAGTTAAAAGGCTGGAAAATCAAAGCATGAACCCAGGATGCACAAGGCACCGGTCGGGCAACACGCTTGTGTGTCGAGCAATTTATTGTCGCTTTGTGTTTTTGCTCAATAAGCGACAACAACGCGAAAAACGTTTGTTTCTTCCTTTTTGAACCACCGTGATCATGTTGAGGCTATAGTGTTCTAAAGCAAATATTTGTACACCTACCCGCCAAGGTTCTTTCATGACCGTTGGTGTCAACAGAAAATTCCCGCAAACAAATAAAAGAAGTTACTGGCACCGCCCTGAATCGAACCTAGAACAAATAGAGAAACGGAGCGAGGCCCGTTGTCTTACCAATTGAGCTACGAGTCCACGTGGAGACGGGGTAGGCAGGCGGTGCACTCACCGAGCACATTTTCCCGGAAAGATATGTGATAGCGTCACGCGACCTCTCGCGGCGCTGTGCGCTCCTCCCACGGCACGTGTAGCGGCCGTGTGTGCGCCTTGCGCATGAGCTAGGAGTTAGTAAAAATATAAACGAAGCTCACAACAACGTATGGCATCTCACTTCTCCGTCTTTGCCACCGATCTCGTCGCCCCCATCGGCGGTGGCAGAGACGGAGAAGAAGTGAGATCGTCTCATACCAAGTTTGAGCTTCTTTAATTTTATAAAAAAAGAGTTTCACTCATGTGTTTCACCAATACAACTCAACCAAACACCGTTCGTGGAAATATGCTGCAGGAGAATGGCGAGTTGGGCTAGTTGGTGAAATTGCATGTCGAAACCTTCGAAAAGCGCAACACTTGAAAAAACGCGACAAAAATGAAAGGGAACACAGGACGAGCGCTTGCTCACAACTGAAGTTTAATCAGAAAAGACGAAGAACATATACACTCCCAGTAAACATATCACGCATGCGTCTACAACAATCTATTAAAACCATTATTGGAGACGCATGCGTGGTATGTTGACTGGGAGGGTATATGTTCTTCGTCTTTTCTGATTAAACTTCAGTGTGAGGCAATGCTCGTCCCTGTGTTAGCCCTTTCGTTGTGTCGCGCTTGCTCAAGTGTTGCGCTTTTTGAAGGTTTTGACATACCGTTAATGGATAATGCGTTTATTTAACCTTTGCAAAAAAACATCTCTTTGAAGTAATAAAGGGTGTGGTTAAATGCATTTCACTTCTCTCTGGTTTCACTCTTTGTACACCCACGTGTGTGAATTCAAGTGACGTCGCATGGGGTGATCGTTGTGGGTGTCGTTTACAGCTTCGCTTTCCAACCACCTTCACAGGGTGGATTGGCGCGTATTCTTTTTTTGCGTGATTTTTTATTGTTCGTCCTGTGCAAAGATTTATTGGTGCGAAAAGTGCTGCGTAATAGCCATTTCATTGACTTACACTATCGTTCCCGTACCCGCCATTGAAAATTTCTTGTCACAGCTCATTGCGGCACTATTCTGGGAGCAATTGTTTATTCCTACGAGAGGAATTGATATTATTTTGTACTTGGCAGTTTTAGTTACAAGTTGTCCTGTATAAAAAAATAGAAAGTGATTGAAAGTGAAAGTTAATTGTTTCAATCGGCTTCCTCGCCTGGCTTCATCTCTACGCGGTGTCTGCTTACAATAATGTTTCTCACTGGCGTTCTTGACCGATGAGCTGTTGTTGCTCTCAAAACTGTTTTCGATAACGGGGTAATGAGGCAGTTTTATTCAACGACATACAATTTATTATACAGCTCTCGAGCACGTCGAGGAAAGCAATGCTTAAAGAAATCGAAGAGACATTCCGCGCCAAATCGAAAGTGGCTCAATGTCTTATGCTAATGCGTTTGCATACGAATGTGAGTGTAGGCGCCCGCTAGAAGACCGGAATATTTTTGTTCGAGTTTTGATTCATTTAGTAGGGAAGCAATTTATCATCTTGTATCTACTTTGTGAACGTCTCTTTTCGCCTACTTGTTCTCATATGGGCGGATGCATCGTTATGTTTTTCTTGCCTCGGCTGAACGGGATTTCATCGTTGCGCCGTAAAGTCGGCGTGCAAAACAAGTACGCCATTTGTTTTAGTTGTTAAGCTTTCGTGTTAGGTACTTGTCTTTCTTCTTTTTACGAAGGGAGAAAGAACCCGACAGAAAAGAGCGATCACAGATGTCACCGCTCTTATGAATGATATTCGTTTGAACTAGGATTCAGGCAGCGGTACACTATGAGGAAAGACGAAATGGGATGGGATGGCAAGGGATGATTCAAAATGTAAAATGGGGGGAATAAAAGGGACCGTCCTTCTGCAAGAGCGCGAATTTTTTCCCCATTTCATTGATGAAATATTTGATTGGTTGAGTGATTGATTGATTGTCGGGTTTAATGCGCAGAAGCTACACCTGGGTTATGAGGCACGTCGTAGTGGAGGGTTCTGGATTAATTTTGACCACTTGGGGATCTCTAACGTGCGCCAAAATCCCTACACAATTGAGGTTTCGATTTTCGCCTCAAATTTACGAAAACGCCGCCCATACATGAGAAAAAAACTTTTCTAAGCTTCCACCACTAACGCATTCAAGACTTGAATGTAGCGGAAGCTGCTGTACGCAACCTTCACGACCATCGCGCAGGATTCAGTCACACGGATTGCAGCCGATTTGCTTCTTCTTCGCTTCAGCAACGGACATTTACTCCAATTCATTCTTGCTTTTTAAGTTGTGAGCTTCCTTCATTTTTTTGGAAAGTGGTAATCATTGGACATCACCTTGGAGGGGCGTTTCCATTTCTTTCTCATTCCGAGCAAGTGTTGCCACGTTTACGGCGCACGCTGGAGTTCTTTTATTTTTTTTTTTTGTAATACGTGGCCATCTTCCAAAGTGGGTTATCGTGTTATTTCTCTCTCTCTCTTCTCTTCCGGGTGGTCACAGCAATCTTGGCCAATCTCCCTTCAGTGGGTATGCTCGGCTTGACAAACCGGCGCCGGGGATGCTTGGCGGTCGTCGTGAAACGCGCACATATGAGCACTCGGCATTTTGTTGGTTTTGTTGACTGCCGGGTGGTCGCCGCAAGGCACGTTCTCACGTGCACGTGATCACGCTCAGCAATTTCTTGGTATTTTTAACTACGAACAGGAAAAATTACGATTTGCTAAACAGCGTCGCTGTTAAAAAGTGAACTACGGGAAGAAAAGGAAGACATTGCACACCGAACGAGGGAAATGCGAACCAACTGCCGGCGGCGGGCGCGGAAAAAAGTACCATGAAATGCAGCAAAGAAACCGGGGACACGACATTTTCGCTCTGTCGGCTGCTCCTCGGCTTGATTTGTTACATGCGAACGTCGGCTATGCCTTCTTGCAATATTGCTGCTTTTGCTTTTTTTTTTCATACACGACTGCTTCGGAGAATGGCCCGATCCGCTCTTCAGTTATGCTGACGGAGGCGATGTTTCGTAAGCAAGCGGGGACGCCTACGCGAACGACAACGCTTGCTGTCGCACGAAGCCGCATATTTCATTTTTTATCTTTTGGCGTCTCATATTGCAAAACAAACAACCAAAAGAACGTTGTTACGAAAGTAAAGGGCGGCAGGGTTGGTATGGGAAGAAAGTCGGCATTGGTTTCTTCGTTTTTTGGCTATGCGGCAGAAAAATAAAAAGAGAAAACGTCTACTTTTTTTGCTCTGAACAATGGCAAGTGCCTCGTCATTGGGTGATTTTAATATAGGGACAGTTGAAAGTTACTTAGCTAACATAACCGCTCACTTTCAATCTTCAAATTTAAGCGTCCTGTCGCTTTCTTAATAAACGTCTTTTTTGGGAAGTAGCAGGCCTAAGAATATTCTCGCAGGCCGACCGACTCTCATCTCCATAAAAGATACTCTCTCTCTCTTTCTTTAATGTAGGAAAGAACCAAGAAAGGAAATTATTCCTTGTTTTAACCAAGCACCGGGTATATCAAAGGCATTTTTCTGTACGAGTGCTTTGTACGAAGGGTTACCATGCGTCAATGCCGGTGGAATGTTTTCTGTATATTAAATATTTTCACGGAACATTTAATTCGCCTTACGGGCTTTGAAGGCGAAACTCTGGTGTGTTACTGTGACGGGTACCTTTTATACACGTGCGCACGTCGACACAACAGCCTCGCTATTTTACCGCCCTTAATCATTCTTAATACAACTTAATAAATCTTAGTGTACCATAATTCATCTTATCCCGCTTTAATTCACCTTAACTGATCTTAATTAACCATGATCCACATTACCCCTACCTTACCATTCATGTCATCAATTACTTGTCTATAATTATACGATTTAATTCCCACCTTAATCCAGCAAAGTTAATCATCGATTTTCTCTTATATACGGCCGGTTTGCTTTGGTTCGCGTCTTGGTTTTGCTTGGTTAACTGTGGTTTTTCAATCGTTCGTATTCACCCCAGGATCATTTGAGGTCAACCTTCCAATATGAAGCATACGGTTTTCGTGTGAAGAAGTGTGCGTGCCTCCATGAAAATGTCTCTTCAGTAAGCATTATATCGCTCTCTCTCTCAACTCCCCCCTCTCTCTCTCCCCATAAAAATCTGTGATTTTTGTCCAATTACCGCCCAAGCTGTTGTTAATGAGAAGTCAACGCCTCATTAGCGGTGAAACATTGATTCGCGCCGGCACAGTGGGCTTCTTCTTTCTTGATGGAACCTAGAGAGAGAGCGAGAGAGAGAGAGAGAGATAGATAGATAGATAGATAGATAGATAGATAGATAGATAGATAGATAGATAGATAGATAGATAGATAGATAGATAGATAGATAGATAGATAGATAGATAGATAGATAGATAGATAGATAGATAGATAGATAGAATGGAAGCTGAAGAGGTCAGCCCCACTAACGGCAGGGCTTGCTACTCTAGATGGGGGTGAATACAGTGAAATAAGAGGGTGAAATAGAGAGAGAGAGAGAAAGAGAAAAGGGGAAAAAAGCGGGTAGGGGAGATGTGTACATATATGTTCACAGGGTTCACAGGACCTCTTCTAGCCCGTTTTCCGCAAGAAAAGTAAGCAGAGTTTTTGTTCCCAGCATTGCCTCATCATGACGTCACCAGGGTCCAAGGAAGTGTGGGAGTTCCTAGAGGACCTCCAGGTCGGAGTCGCACAATGGCCTCCGATGCTGTTTCTCGTGGATTATGCCGTTGAATATGCCGAATGTTTTCCGTGGTAGACAACACTGAACACAATAGCGACTCTACCCAGCCCAGCTTAAACGAGAAGCTTCGGGTGTATGCAACGTTAAGTCGCAGCCGGTGCAGCACGCCTCCAGTGGGCTTTGGCAGACCCCGCGGATGCAGAAAATTGCACTTAGAGTGTGTCACATGGAGAGGCGCATACCTTCTCAGAGGACCCTGGCGGAGTTTCCATCCTAGGGCAAATGCAGCTGCTTTGCTATCCTCGTTGGAAAACGGGATTCCAATGGTGTAGTTTAGGTCGTGGGGTCCTCTGGCGGCCACATCGGAGACGATGTTGCCCGTTATACCAGAATGACCTGGTAGCCACTGAAGGAAAATTTTATGTCCTTCGCGCACCGCACTTGTCCATATTTCATTCAAATCCCAGACAAGTTGGTCGCGACAATGAGACGGCCTATTTAGTAGTTGCAAGGCTGACCGGGATTCGGAAAGAATTACTCACCGCCGAGCAGTTATGTAAAGGAGTGCTGCTCTGACAGCTGATAGCTGAGTGGCGGTTGAAGATGTTCTGTAGCTGAGCTTTTATTATATGAACCACTCCGCTGACCAGAATATATACGCCGATTGCCGAAGAGGGCGAAGTCGCAAATTCATCCACGTACACTTGTATGTTGTCTGGATAACGGGTGTGGATATGTTCCAGGACAAAATATGTCAAGGCAGATGCGGGCATAGACGACTTTTTGCCTATTACAGGTACAGTGGTGCACACAACCCACCGCAGCGATGGCTCAGAGGTACAGCACTCGCCTCGTATGCGGGAGGTACTGGGTTCGAATCCTGGTGCCGCCGGACACCCACCGTTTCTTTAATGGGTATAGGCGTCCCTGGTCGAGTGCGGACCCTTGAAAGGGGATTTCACGTCTGGAAAGCTGCCTTTACCCTATCGAGGGGCCCCTGACCCTTGTCCATCTGGCGGGGCCCCAGGCCATCATGCCGCGTTGCGCCATTGCCGGGGGTGAAAGAGTCTGGCGGCATGTCCTGCCACTGGCGGTTGCGAGTTGAGCGTCCATCGTGGCTGTGGAAGGCACCATGTGAATTCGTGTTCCTTGGTGGCGCCGGGCACCTATCGGTAAAATAGGTACAAGCGACTCCCCGGCTTGGCGCTCGGCCCTTGTGTGGGACTACGACGCTTGGGAAGTTCACCCGGCTTGCACGGGAAATCGCCCCTATGGAAAGGGGCGGCTGCAAAAACGCAGGAACTTTTTTTTTTCCATGCTACGCACAACCACGGTGGAGTAGCAGGCAGCTTGGGTCGGAGGTAATTAGACGGCAGGACGTGCACCACGCGAGATGCCGAAGCGGCAGAGAGTGGATGAGCGAGGCATCGAGAAACATGTCGATGGCCAGTACGGAGCAATTCTCATGAACGGAGAGTGGTCGCAGAAACGACACCCAATCTTCGACGCCCAGTAAGCATCCACTTGCCCCAAGAGGGCCCTAGCCACCGGAGCTTGGTAATGAGTAGAGCCAGTGGAGCCAAGGGTCCTGCTCTGGAACTGGCAATAGGTAATAGGGTCCCCGACACGAAATGGCTGGAGTTGCTGTTAAGTCAGCTGGAGGAAGCGGAGTGGTCGCATGAGATGTTTGGTGCCCTGCTCAAGGTAAATTAAGTCTGCGCAAACAAGTACCTCGGGCTATTGTCTCTGGCGACCTGGTCAGGGTATCGGTGCCTGGAACGATTATTCCGGTGCCTGCGTGTGTGTTTTCCCGACGCGGCAGTGCAGATATTTGGCCTAGAGAGTTCTCTGATGCATCATAGTAAGGCCCAGGGTCTGCTTCAGTGTCTTGCTTCTTAGTGAACAAACAAAAGCTAGGGATAAAAGGATAAAAAAGGTACCAGCGACATGAAGAACCATATCAGACCTTTGCCACTGGCGCAAGGGCGTACCTATGGCAGTGTTAGAGTTATCGATTGCTTTGTATAGCTTACGACGGACGTCTTAAGAATAGGTGGCGCTGCAGGAGTGGGAGTCGTAAGTGTTTTCTGTCTGGGGTTTTTACGCCCGGTTTTTTTCGACTGTGGCCCGAGTGCCATTGCGTAATTACGTCACCAGATTAAAAACAACAATTAGTAGGCCCTGTTTTTGGTATTTTTCAACCGGTGGACAGGCATTTTAACGAGAAAAGTGCGTTCGAAAGTGTCATTTAGCTCGCATCAGACTCTAGGCGTATCTGCAGATATTGAATGTGACGTCACACACGCTGGCAGTCACACTCTGCAGCAGTGTGACGGCACAACTAGCAGAGATAAATTTAATGGATTGCTAGCTTGTTTGACATTTGTAACCTGCTTTCGAGCCAGAAAAAAAGTCGGTTATAAACGGGAGGTGAGTGACAAATTAGAAATTAGGACACTCAGATTTCGTGAAACTACATTTGAGGGCAGTGTCGCGTTATTAGAGCGGTTACTGCGACGGTCGTGAACAGCTGAGGCTTTTCGGCCTGTTACACGCAAGAAAGGGCTATAGACGTTGACTAAAAGGACAAATGCCGAGTTCTAGGGCTTAAACTTTACATTGCGGTTACAAGTTGGACCTAAAAAAACTCACTTCAGAGAGAAAAAAACTTGAATGAAAGCTGAAAATGTCAGCCCCACTAACGGTAAATTCACTTCAGTGTACGTTTAGAGCGATCGGCCGCTGCACTGGATGGGGCGTGTTCGGGGCAGCAAGCTGGTTGGCGCAGGCCCCTTTCCACTGGCCATTAGGCAGCTGTATTTTTGTTCAGCTCGAATGAAAATGCGAATTTGTGCGCCTAATATGGGGCGCTGATCCATGAAGCACGGATTAAATAGGGCTTAAGTAAACACGCTGTAAATGTCGTATCATCGTTTCTTCAAAAAGAAAACTGTCACGGCCACTCTCCCCGACATTTTTGCGAAGGCGTTCCTTGCAGACAAAATACGCGTTTCGCCAAAGACAACTTTACCATGAAATACCACTTAATGTGGAACTTACCCCACGACATTTACGAACGCTTGACTCTCTGATGTGAAATTAGTCCAAGTACGCGAACTTGGCGCAGCGACATTCTCGTTCTGACAGCCGAACGCTCGATAATTTTTTTGAATACGTTGTGCAGCAACGTGTCAGTTACAAAGCTCTCGCTGTTAGATTAGCTTTACCGTAAAACGTATTTGTTGGACGGCATAAACGATAGCGGTCTCTCAAGGCAGTGACAATAACATACCACCCGAAAATCGGTTCAATTGTCGCTTTAGGTACAAAGGTTACGCCTCGACTGTGAGGCACACCGTTTTGAGGGAACTAATTTAAAGCGCCTGGGACCGTTGATGCGATCCAGTGAGTCGTACACATCAGATCCCCTTGGTCTTCGCTTTGACGAGAAAAAGAGGCGAGGTTCGGCCTTATAGCATCGCAATGCTTCCTCCACTGAAGCACCACGGCGGGTGTCCCCCGCTCGCTTACACCAACTAGCGAGTTCGGGATCGGTGATCAAGGGATCGCATCGTCGAACCTAGACGTCACGGACACCTTCCGCGACGATATCGCATAAAACACAGTGAATCAGGAGATGAATGTGGCCGCCCTCTTAGGGGTTCGGGATTACGAGCGAAGTAAGTCCGGATGTGTGGATCAACTACTGCGAGGAAGAAGCGAAGAAGAATACCGTGCGTGAAAGGCTTCTTTCATCGAACGCGCGAGGACAGCGCCGCCATCTTTGGGAGACGAGGCGAGGGAATAGGGTTGGCGGGAAACGAATTGCGCGCAGTAATTTACTTACCGCATTTGCAGTGACGCGTCCCCCGGATGAAGGGGAACTTTAGGCGGATGGAGAGTTTCCCCCCAAAAAAGAGAGATTCTTGCGAGGATTACAAAGGGCAAACACTGCCAAGTTGCAAAAATAAAGCGACAAACACTGCAAAGCGGCAGGATTCGCTACTCTCAACGCTTCTTTTCAACTCTTTGTTGAAGGAGCACGCCATGCGACTAGATTATATTCCACGCTTAAGATTCGCCATCTCCGCTGACGGGGTGACTTTAAGGACGAATGTCCCACCGGTCGTGGGTCGAAAACAGACGGTCCAAGAGGCCACTGGTGCTATTGAAGAGCTTTTTTCCGTCGGGAGGCGTGTGTCTTTCGCGCAAGGAAGGAAATATGGAAGGGCATCAATGAGAACACGTCAAGCGTACCTGTCATTTTCGAGGTCCAGGTTGCGGCATGCGGACAGCACCGTGAGAGCCCGGCCCGTAAATAGCAGATGAATGGTTGTAAAGCGTGTGTAGTTACTTGCATAGCATCTTCAACCTCATTCTGATAATCGTTTTTGCTTATGAGAAGCAGGCACTCATGTGTCTCGTCAATTTAAACCGCAACAGCTTTTCAGCTTACAGCATACCTCGTAACAGCAGAAAGGCTGCAGCCGTTTTGATTAGAGGTTTAGAACGGTTGAAGCCCTGCTGATGCCCCATTGCCCTGACTGCAATCTTGCCCTACAACTTCCGATTTTTTCTTTCTTTCTTTCGTTATTTTCGTTCAAGACAATTGCACAATTGTCTTGGGGGACATGGCAAAAGGCAACACCATGCCTGACTAGGCCATCCCACGCTACAGCTCTAGCGGCATAGAACGGTACAGTGTTTACAGTTTTTGCACAAAACAAAAAATAAATCAAAATAACTGCGAAACAAAAATGACAAACTGTATCCCATCATGTGGACACAACATTGTTTTCGTATATGACATTGCATAAACAATAAAATTAGAATGATGAGGTTAGTGTACATGAACTGATGTTAACACAAATTTACAAAACACGCATGTGAAGTATAAAAAATAAAACACTGCGGATACGCTGTCGAACATTTCAACAATAAATTCACTGTGGGCTGCACCTTTTTCAAAGAATATACACTTTATAGGTATTTTGAAAGTTTTCGCATGTATAGAGTTGATTAAATGTTGCATTGAATTTCGGCTTTCATTTAGCAGGTCCGGTATTTGAGATGTTAATCTCCGCGTACCATTATTTGTTCTGGAGCGCGATTTTTCAAATACGTTTCTTCTGAGTCTATAACGGGTGCTTTTCGTGCAGCAGTTAGTTTCGAAGAATACTTTGTTGGTCCTATTCGGGAGGAAAATTTCTAGGCTTAGTTTATATTTGTATAAAGTTTTAATATCGAACACTTCATAATTTACGCAGTATGGCGCTACACTTCCAGTTCTACGCAGGTTGGCAACAGCACGTATTCCTCTCCTTTTCAAGTTTAGAATGTTATTTAAGTTAGTCGGAGTTGTAGTCAACCAAACTAAAACAAAACTATATCTTATATGTGAGTGGACGAGCACGTAATATATTTCACATTTAATGACTGCCGGGAGGCAATATCTTAACTTATTTAACATTACCAATTGCACGACAGAGATCTGATCTAAGTGAATCTACTTGAATTACTCTTGAAACACTGGAGCTCGTACCCCGAGGGAACAAGACTTCAACCGGACGTTGGTCCCGGCATTCTATGCCTGGATCTGGTCGGCCGGGTGATGGCCGGATGCGTAGCGGGTGGTGCTAGACTTACTGAGTGTTTCGCCAGAGAGCCAGTTGCTCTCCGCCGTCTGTAACCCAGTTCCCCCTAACATCCAAGTAAACACCCCATCTCTTGTAATACATCATTCAGGTATTCATCCTCCCCAAGTACAGTCAGCAACATCCGCAAGACACCTGCAACCTTGTGCAAGCGTTCACTGCGTTAAATCTGATAGCGCTAAGCGTTCACTCCGATGAGAGCCAACGTCCCCGGGGCACCGTCATAACCAACCTTCGTGAATGAAATCGTGATTGCTAGGTGAGAACAATCCGAAACTGTAATGAAAGTTGCAGCAACTGAGCAAATTGTACGATTCGTGCAGCACTCTCCCGGCAACAGAAACAACAGAAAGACAGTGAACGCCAAAGTACCGCCATGGATTTTTCCCAAACGAGGCAGCGCGGATGACCCGCTTTATTAAAGACGATAGTCTTTCTTGGGTTACTTAAATGCAGAAATTTTGGTCTGTCTGTCTGTCTGTTCGTCCGTCTGTGACTCGATTCAGCTACCCAGCCAAAGCGAAGTGAGGTCTGTGCAATAGTCTTATACATTCACAGCCAAATCTAAACGTCTAAGTCCGGTTTATACGTTCATACTTCTCAACGTTGTTTAACAAGAACAAGTCATTACGCAAATATAATCAAGAAATTAATATACAAGGAATATTTACAGTGTTCTTTTATAAAAAAAATTCAAAAATGCTTGATTTTTGCGAAATGAAATACTACATCCACTGCAGAAAAAAATATTCGCACTCGCCTGCTGTCGCCCGCGCCACTAAAGCTTCTGGCGGCATTTTGAGAAATCAAGCGGCAACAGTTGTGAAAGGTTCCACAATATACGTTCCACGTTCTGCTTGGAATGCACGTGGACTAGGGAAACGAGGTTCTATAAACGTTGAAGTAGGGTGCCTAGATTCACGCGCGTCTCCGCCATTCGCCTGCGCTGGAATCGATGCACCTGGCCTGGAGCAGTGGAACGCGGTAAATATAGATTGACTTGAGCATACCTTTAGCATGTTTACCTTGGGAGGAGCGCGACGGAAAAGGAACAGCATGAGAGGTGAACGGGAAAAGGAAGGGAGGCACTTACTTGGCAAATGTCGACAAAGGCTATCGTCTTTTGTCGACATTGCAACGAAAGGAGCAGATACGCGGCCAATTTTTTTTTCGAGGAAGCCCGGGGGGAAAAGATTGCAAAGGCATCTTGGCGAAAAGAAGAAATCCGAGCCGATCACATTAGGCGCAATCAGCTAAGCGAACGATCATGGCACAATATTATGCTTCTAACGCTTTGCGAGGGGCGCAGACGAACATGAAAGGAGAAAAGTAATACGGACTCCTGGCCGTTTCGCGCTGTTTCCGTCTGCGGCAGTTTTAAAATCGATGGCCCAAGAAAATTAAGGCGCCTAGAAGAAAAATATCCCCCCGGGCGCAGGTTGCAGCCACGGAAGCGGTCGTTTGAAACGGGGGAGACAGGGTAATTTATGGCCTTTGTCGGCCCGTAAAAGGACTGCGCAATGGCAAACCGCCGTTTGCCTGTTTGAACAGACGTCGTAACTCATTAATATTATCTGTGTGCATATCCTCGCATAAATTTCTTTACGCGAACACAACAAACTGCTGCAGTAAGAATGCGGAAGGCATAAAGGTCACCCTTTTCAGGATAAATGCGCCTGTACGAGATTAAAGCCGACCCAGGCTCTTGAAAAATGCAGAGGAACATCGCCCAAGATAAGAGAAATATAAAAGCGGTTCCTAAATGCGAAAGAAACAGAAAATGCGGGTTAGACTCTGTTATTCGGGACATGCAGGGACCGCTTAATTTTTTTGTCAATAAGATGTCTTCCTTCTATGAGTGTCCAGGATGTAGCAAAGAACAGCTAATCTTGCGGGGCTGTAGAAGTTGTCGCAAAGTCATCACGATCCTTTTTTTTTTTTGGTGTCCTTTTCTCCTTCTTTGAGTAAGAGCCTCGGCACTCGGCAGAGCCCCCCTTGTTAGAGGTTTAGGTCTATTTTTTGGCTGCCCATTAAAATTAACGACATGGCAGGCTAACGTCGAACTCATTGTACGTCCTGCGGGAGGTATCGGTGGATGACGTTAAGGCCCTCAAAGCTTAACGTCAGGCTTAACTTCCAGCACATACCGGGCAGTTGCTGCTGTGATATGCCTACTTATCCGTTACGGTGTTATGGCGAGTTTCCCTTGTTAGGCCTAGGCTTACTTTAAAGGGCTAATAGCCCTAACGTTAAGATAACATCGTGCGAGACAATGTCAAACTCCTTGCATTTCAAGCAGCTGGTCCAGGTTGGCGACCTAAGACTTCGAAGCGGAACGTTTAGGCTAATCTGCATACATACAAACCTTCTTCATATGCTGCAGGGCAAAACCACCAAGTTAAAAGAAATACCCGACAATGGCTGCCGTTTTTGCTTCCGCCGTGCCTTGATGGCGCCACCTTCCGACACGAATGGCGGGCACGCTGAGACCACGCAATGCTAGCCTAGTACTGCTTTCGCGTTAACCATTTCAATCATGGTGTCGTTTATTTAGGACATAACACAAAATTACCTTAACACATCGCGAACAAAACTAGAAAATCTAGTTTTCATTAATAAAGTTCATTCAGGGCCCGAGCCCGAGCCCGACGCCTAATACGTGCATGGTGGGAAAAGGCGTTTTTAACGCGATAGCATTACGTGCGGCGCTGCGAGCTGTGGATGGTACCAAAACTCATGGCGCGAGCTTCAGAACGGGCGCACTATCACCTTATCCAAAAGCGTTGTACGGGCGGGAATCGAACCGAGAGACGGCGCAGGGTGACTGGCAGGCAAGTCTGTTCAAGCTTTCTGCTTTCTTTGCAGTTAGTTAACAGAAACTTCCCCTCGGCGGAATGTTCTGTTAACTCCAAGGACAGAATAAAGCTTAGACAGACTTGCCTGCAGTTAGTTAACAGAAAATTCCGCCGAGCAAAATTTTCTGGTAACTATCGGCACGGACAGAAAAAAGCTTCAACAGACTTGTCTTCACGTACAGAAGAAAGCGTAAACAGACTTGCCTGCGGTTAGTTAACAGAAACTTCCGCCGTGTGGAATTTTCTGTTAACTAACAGCACTGAGTGGGAAGAAAGCTCAAACAGACTTGCCTGCAGATAATAGAAAATTCCGCTCGGCGGAATTATGTACCAGGAGCCCGCGAGGCCCGCGAGTAGGTGTGGGGAATAAACGCCTCAAAAAAAAAAAAAAAAAAAGTCGGAATCGAGTCTGGGTTCCTGGCGTTATATAACCGGTTTCTATTTGTTTGCGTTGTCATCGAATCTGGGGCGCATACCATTTCTTTTGGATTCGTAGTACAGGAGTTGGCTTTGGACTTTGGCTGAGCTGAACTACTTTGTGGCTTCAAACTGTGGCAGTTTGGATTTCGGACTGTCGGAGGGCGAATTCTGAACTTTGATTTAACCCGTTTTTAATGGAGGAAGCTTCTTTTTATGGACGCTGCTCTTAGAGGGCAGACCTAGAAGCCGAGTTAATGCTAGTAGGCTCCGGTTTCCCCGTTTTCTCAGTCTTCGCAACTCCCTCCGGACCGAATTTTTTTCTCTCAATTATACTCACCAGCGCCACGCAAAGAGGTTTTTGGGGATTAAGATACGAAAGAAAGGTGGAAAGCAGAGAAACGAGTGGCCCCTTGAAGGTGAAATTCGATGAAGCCGTCATGCATCTCTTTCAACACACATAAGCAGGCTTAATACCGGGGAAATTATTCTTAAACTTCTGCTGGTGGCGCCTGCGACTGAAGGCGGAGACGAACACAGGCTAGCTCTCCAATGCCCGGCGACCATTTGCGCATGTGCAGTACTCTCTCTCTCCGCGGTCTCCTCTCCTTCGGGCGCGCTGCGCATATAACCGGTGTGCCGCTCTCCGGCGGCCTTTCGGTCGACGGTTGCTCTCCGCTTGCGCTTGAACCCCCTCAGCGTCGCATCACACCAGGGTTCCCGCGAGGGGAGGTGGGCGTAATTTTTTAACCATCTTTCTCTCAAGAAAGGGGCAGACCTCAGAAAAGCCGAGTTAATGCTAGTAAGGCTACCAGGTCTGCGGTTTTCTCAGTCTTCGCAACTCCCTTCCGGAGGTGGCCGAATTTTTTTTGTTTAATTATTACTCTAGGCCAGCGCCACGCACAAGAAGGTTTTTGAGGCACTTAAGATACGAAAGAAAGGTGGAAAGCAGAGAAACGAGTCCGACCCCCTTGAGGCCCCATAGCAAATTCGATCGAAGCCGTCATGCTATCTCTTTCAACACACATAAGCAGGCTTAAGTACCTCGAGGAACTTTATTGTTAAGACTTGTGCTTGGTGGCGCCTGCGACGTGAAGGTGGAGACGAACACAGGCTAAGCTACATCCAATGTACACACGGCGACCAATTTACACGGCCCGGCGAGCCGGAATTGCCCGTCATAATAAATATCCGCAGCTGTCGCAGCAAAACAGCGCACCCAGTCGAAAGAGTTTCCGTTCCCGACGTTGCTCATGCCAACATCGCTTTTGATGCTTACCACAACGCAGCATAAGAGATGAACATGAAGCGATGGCCCTCGTTCATTGACTGTTGCCTCACGCTCGGTATTGCCCTTTCGTTCTGGAATAAGATCGCGCGCAGCTGAAGAAAGAAGAAAAACGATACAGGTATTCATGAGAGGGAATCTTGACTGTCATTAGAAGTGGTTTCACAAGTGCCTGTACAAGTTCCCCGCAACTAGGGACAAGGTGATAAATGTTAGGTCAATAAGCGAAGTTCGCCCCGGGGCGAACGCCAGAAACGGGGTAAGTTATTCTGGTGCACGCTGCCACGTAATGGCCGCTAGATGTGACCTTTATCGCTCTGGTCAAAAAGAAGACGCAAGCGCAAAAAGCACAAGCTCTCGCGAACAGGGGCGGCAGAGCTCATATCTGGCCCTCGGTATAAACACAAGTACTGAACGCGCACCCATTTTCTACCACCGTCTCAGTGGCCGGTGCTGGAACAGCGTGTTCTAGATGGCACAGCGGGGGCCCACGGCAAATACGAACAGCTTCATCGTCACGGGAAACGAGGGCAGGGGTTAGGACGAACGACAACGATTATTTTGCGCGTCAATAGCAAAGATGACAGGAAAGCAGAGGAACAAAATTAGTAGGGTCTCTCATGTTATCCCAACGACGAATTGAAAGCGAAAGCCTGAGTAACAATGCTTTATAGACGGAGAAACGATTTACATTTTTTCACCTTCTGCGATGATCCCCCACGATGCGTGTACCTGTTTTAGACATGTTGAAGAGACATGAAAGGGCGTTTATGCGCGTGTACTCTATCCAGCAGCGCTATTTCCACGTCCACCGTTGACATACGTTTCTTCCTCTTCTGGCGAACATACAGTGCTGAACGAACATTTGCCCCGTCTTGCTTTCATGTTGCTGCTTAGGCCCTCTTCCCGTTAATATTTGACTCCCCTTCTAATCCCCGCCTCGAGCTCTTAAGTGTCTGGTGGGAAAGGCGTTCCATAACGCGAGCCGTGCCATCGAGGACGAGAAAACGTTCTCTAACCCTAGGCGCGAGTAGCTGCAGCAGGCGATGCTTTGTATCCACGTCGTCAGCGACTGAGTGGAGAAATTGCCACGTGGGAAACTAGGGCACCAGAAAAAAATTGGTGCAGCTTCCACAACTTGGCTAAGGTGGAGAAACAGCAGAGGCTGGAGGCCCCTCTCCCTTCATCGGAGATCCTGGCAGTGTTGCATCGCACATTGATTTCATAACTTGCCGCTGAAAGTTCTCCATGACTGGCAGGTCCGGATCGTTTCGTCCGTAGCCTTTCACATCTCTCCCAAAGTTGATCGCGTTAGCACGCGCTATCACTCACGGCAACCGGCTTCACGTACTCGGCGTATGCAGCGCGAACTCGGCGTTAGTGCTCCCCACTTTCGGCGCGAACGCACGTGAACTTGCGAGGAGAAAAGCACGCGAGAGATCCCGCCGCGAACGCTGGGAAGAGTGTTCTGGAAGGTCGAGAGGTGCAGGCGCGCGTGACGACGTCATAGCTAGGGGAGGCTTGGCTCCGCCTACGCCGCTGAGCGAAGGTTGTGACGGGCGCCTGGTGCCGGCGGAGTCTTTTTCCTTAGCATTTTTTATTTGCGAACGCCAAAGGACCATGCTCAAGCTTAAACAGCTCTGCTGTTAAAAAGTGGCGGGTTATGCTGCCATGAGACAGGAAGGAGCGAGGAAACGCAGGTGATGAGGACGAGGGAATCATCACCGATCTCTTCGCTGGGCGCGAGTGCCTCCAGCAGACGATACTTTGTATCCACGGCCACGTTAGAGATTGAGTGGCGAAATAGCCAACTGGGAAAGTCGGGCACCAAAAAAAAAAAAAAAAAAAAACGAACGAGTGGCTGCTGCTGTCTTTATCTATCCGGAAAGCACCACCGGTAGAGATAGCGAAAGGCATCCTTGGGCGAAGATAAAACGCGATGCGATCCCATAAGCGCAGCGAGTGAAGCGCAATACCGCAGCGCGATATTGTGTGTCTATATCGAAGCGGTGCTTTGCTGAGATGCACGGGCGAAAAACAGAACCAGACGTCCGAAAAAAAAAAAAAAACAAACGTTGGCAGGCCGTTTCGGGTCATTTGCAAGCCGGGCACGTCGTCGCTTCCCACTCCTCCGCTTTTGTAAAGCAGGGACCCCGGTCGAGAATGGCTCATCGCCGAAGTAGGAGCTGTCTAAAATTATGAGTCGCATTTCATTCTTCCCATCACCTCACGTCAAGTGTTGCAGCCATAAAAGTAAGCCTGTCGTTACCCTTTCTGGAACCCTGGAAAAAATATTGTTGCGGCTCGCGAGCAAAATATGCCATGAAAGTCCCATTCGAAGACAACGGGTGCTGTGTTCGTCATCTCACATCATCGCTGCAACCATTGTGCCGAACCATTAATCACCAGCCCGAACTTAGGGACCTGTCTTTCCGCACAAAGCTTTTGTCGTCAGTCTTTCTTCTCTATTCCCTTGCGTTGTTTTGGAACCACCTTCTTCGGTCAGCGGGCTGCCGATGATGATGCTTTTCGGTCTGCTGTAGCAAACATGCAGGAATTAATGTTATTTATTCTGCTGTTATGTTCAGGTGGTACTTGTGATGCTGGTTTTATTGTTCGCTTGCACGAGTGGATGACCCGTTTTCCTCGGTAACGCCCTTCGCACACTGAGAGTAACTAACCGACTAATTTGCTGACTTAATAGCTAACTGACCGAGTAACGGAGTGAATAATAATTTATAATAAATTATTAATTATTTTAGTCAATCAATCGATCAAACAAAAAACAAGCAAACAAAATAAATAAATAAATAAATAAATAAATAAATAAATAAATAAATAAATAATAAATAAATAAATAAATAAATAAATAAATAAATAAAATAAATAAATAAATAAATAAATAAAAATAAATAAATAAAATACCCTCCAGCGCCAGTTGCTGACCGGAAGAGCTGAGAGGTAATGCCCTTCTAATCGAATCTTTACTGGGTCAATTTTTACGATGCGTTGAATTGAAAGTTCAGAAAAAAAAAGACTTTTCTCTCTCCACGTACATTTGGATTTAATAGATGACATAGCATTGCAAGCCTTGTGGGAAAGGGTTGCGATTCCCCTCCCCCGTTTACTACGGAAAACCCATCATTTACATTTGTATATCTGCTTAACCCCCTGAATTGCACATGGACCAAAAGTAATAAAACAGTACTGTAATAGAATTTGGCGGTTCCCTACATCATGTGGCGGTGGTTGGTTTGAAAGTCGTGCCTACAACTATTGTTTCTAATGAAACAACGAATGTTTCTTCGCGAAACGAGTGTTGTAACACCTGCGCACGGGTCGTCAATTTCTCCGAGAGATATTTCCGGTCGTGTATTCCGATATCCGACGCCGGCTCCCAATTAACTCGTCAGAGGCGACTTGATATCAAACCAGCCAGGGAGTGGCGACTTTCTTTGTCGGCCTGCTTATGTTCCTTCCCAATATAGGTGAAGTAAAGTAAACCTGATGAGTAATTAGTCGGCTCCCCGAAAGGAAGGCGTTAATTTGTGCCGGCCTTGTTGATGTGGCGCTCATTAGCGCCGCCGACTGTGTTCCCATTAATTGGCTTCCTGTTGATACGCACAGCGGCCTCCTGCCGAGCTTGGGCCTACCAGGCGGCGGCCGAATGGGAACAGGAGAGAGCGGGGAAAGACGTAGCAGAGGTAGCACTCACTCACTCACTCACTCACTCACTCACTCACTCACTCACTCACTCAATCATCACTCACTCAATCATCACTCACATCACTCACATCCATCATCATCACTCATCAATCAATCACACAATCACAATCAATCAATCAATCAATCAATCAATCAATCAATCAATCAATCAATCAATCAATCAATCAATCAATCAATCAATCAATCAATATGCACGCAGTGCACCGCTTATACAGAATCCTCCGCGACATCCGCACAACCGACGTAATTGGCGAATGGGAGTCTTTTACCCAGGGATATGTTCAAAGTTCAAAAGTTCAAAGTTCGTTTATTCAGCATTGTAATCTCGTACAAAGTGTAAATAATAAGGGAAGAAACAAAAAGCTGCGAAGAAGGAACTTGACAAGGTTTCTGCCCCGTTTTTGACACCGTAAGAACAGCAGAAAAATGAATACAAATGATTGAACTTTTGCAGAAATTGGATAAAAAGAGCACACACAAAAAATGAATGTACACGTGGATGCATATGAATACAAATAAAAATGCACATAAGCAGTCATATGTACACTCGGATATACATATCTAATAAGAAAGTAGATACAAACACACATTACATATGCATACACCCAATTAAAATATTACAAATATTTGTTTAATGTACCTGAGCACTGTATAACTGGTGCAGTGGTAGGTACTAATGAACATCCATACCAAGTGGAAGAACAAACAACCTGTGTAGTAAAACATACAGCCAGAGAAATAATAGGCTCATGTAACAAACTAAAAGAAAACCTTTTCGGTGAACAACAAAAAAGGAAAAACAAATTGCATTACAGGAAATGTTTCGGAGAGAAATCCATTCAAAAGAATATAATTGTCCGTGTGCATGGCCGTCACAAATTTTATTAGTGTTATAAGCAAATACCCATTTCTATGACGTGCTCTTTCCAATTTCTGGTGGAGATAATATTTATGTCGATATTTTTGCTTGCTAAATTATTTAAGAGACTGGGACATACAGTACGGTAGCCTGCGATAACTATGGTTTGTACGTGAGAAAGGAGTCATCCAAGGATTTTTATGTCTGATATTATACATAACTTCCAAAGGTGGTTTAAGGTTGAATAAAGTGAGGAAACATTTGTTATTGTAACGGACAGCCTGTTTGCATTTCATCCCAGGATTATAATTATATAACCTCGACAGAGGCAACACCTTAAATTCTGCAAAAAGTTCTGCAGTGTGGGCGTCGTATGAAACGTTTGCAATATGGCGAAGCGTTTTCTTTCGTAGTAAAAATAATTTAGTTATGTTTGCTTGAGATGTGGTGCCCCATACAAGATGGCAGTAATTTGGGGGGGGGGGGGGGTAAAAAGTGCGTTGTATAAAAGCAGTTTTGTTTTGGTGGGGATAACATGTCGCAGTCTGGAAAGAATACCGCAAGCCTTAGCTAAGCTTCCTCCTACGCGTTGAACGTGTGTATCCCAAAATAAATGTTCATTGAAGGTTACTCCCAGGGTTTTGACTTCTTTTACAACCTATACCTTCTCGGATCCAAGGTATAGGTTCAAATCCGAAGTAATGTTTTTTTGTGCAGTAGAAAATAGTACAGCTTTCGTTTTTCTTATGTTTATTTCTAGGGCGTTTAGCTCACACCACTTCAGCAAATTTTAAGGGTCATGTTGGCTGCGTTCGAAAGTTCATTTAGGTCATCAGACTGAAAAAAGAGGCTGGTATCGTCAGCGTAGACAATATAATGGGCACACTCACTAATATTGAATATATCATTTATAAAAAATATTAAATAAAACAGGACCGAGAATGCTACCTTGCGGAATTCCCGCTGTGACGTTCCTTAGCGGAGAACTAATTTCTTTGATCCTGACACATTGTTTCCGGAAATTCAAAAAAGACTTTATAAGTTCTAAAGTACTGCCACGAAAACCGTAGTGTTCTAGCTTGGTTAACATAGATTTCTAGGTTTATCCTGTCAAAAAAGCTTCGACAAAATCGAGTAAAATGCCTAAAGTAATTTTTTTTTGTTTTCGAATCCAAGCACGTGCGTGAATATACCCGAGCACGTGCGGAATAATCGAGTTAAACTCCGTACCCAGCGTGCACAAACAACCTGAGACCCCCGGGAAGGGTCTTGGAGCATAGAGCCACGTGCCCTCACTTGCACGCATTATTGATGAGGCCGACGACTGAACAAATCTGCCGAGACCTCCCCGTTTTCTCTGGGGAACGTTAAGAGCATTAGCCGTGGCTCCGCCAGCTTCGCATGAAGAATGGAGAGATGCGGCCACAAGGTGCCTCCGAGGGACAGACGGACGGCTGCACTTACCACACCCGACCGCTTGTAGCAATCCACCGAAGAAGCTCCTATTTTCCCCCCAAAACCCACGCTTGTGAGGGCGGGGAACCATCACTCTTAACGAATATTTGATTCAGGGAACAGAAATGGTGTATAAAAACTTCATGAATTACAAGATGAAAAACGAATGATCCACCTAGCCCTTGCAACCACTTAAAAATAAGCTGAACAATACAGCGAAGCCGGCTTCGCCACATTGCACAGTGCGTAGCTGGGAGCACACGTTTTTTGGGAGAAATAAAAGGAGTACGAAATTGAGCTATGAAGGCCCCGGCGTCTTTTACTAATACCTTTTTTGTATGATGCGGCCGTTTGGAACATCAAGCGTTACAGACGGGTTGCCTGTATTGAGTCCGCGCAAAAAAGTTTCAGGATGTAAACAATCGAAAGTTAAACGCCGTTTGTGTGTTGCTCAAGCCTTCCACGCATGATAGGTCGACCCGGGAGAGCAGTCCTGTGCAACTTTCCAGAGCATGATGGAATTCTCGGAGTACTTGAACCCTAGACACGCCGATGCAGCGAAAACTAGATTTTTTGCAAAGTCCACAGGGTGTGGAAATATAGCCGTTCAAGCAGCATTTTTCATATAGCTTTCTCTCGCTTTCTATTTGTCAGAGGCGATGGTGATGGGTGGCGCGACGAGGTTATCCTAATAATACGAGGTTGTCCTCGAAGTGTGGTTGCAGCATAAACGTTCAGCCACCGCCCCCAACCCCCCTTCCCCCGCTCCAACTGAAGGGTCTTATTTTATTCATCTTCATTGCTTCATCCCCATAAAAATAATAAAGCAACGCAACGGAAAAGATTCGGGTTTGCTCGAGGGTGAAAGGAAACGGAAAATGTGCGTTTCGAAAGGGAACTTTGGAATTCAGAAAATCACCTGCGGGTTTTTTTATTCAATTTTTATTTTTATTCCGTTTCCCACCGTGGAAGAATCATATACTCAGAATTGATACATTCGTCTCGGTAAAAAAAATGACTCGACAGAAAAAAGGAAATCTGAAAGAAAGTTTTGGATAAAGAGAGGACGCAAAAAATACAGCCAGGTTACACATCGCCAACGACAGTTAAAGCAATATCGGGTGCTTGGAAGCGTTGACGCTAAAATATGTTCTGAATCTTCAGACGCTCAGAAAAACAAAGGAATGATGTATGACCGGGGTATGTAGGCACCATTAAGCACCGCTAAGCCGGTAGACGGGAAAAACAATGAAAACAGAAGCGAGCAGGTCTGTAGTGCGTCGAAAAACGGCGAAGTTCGCAGGTGGTCCCTAGGTGATAAAAATGATAGGATTGTTCTGGCCTCCCGTCATCAAAACGCAGCAGCAGGAAACACGGAACGCCGGCAACGCCTTTGTGTGTGGGAAATAAAATACACAAGTAAAACAACCTGCGGAAGCTACACTAAGTGGTGCCGGGCTTGAACCATAGCGAAGCTGCAGTATTTATCTCTACGTGAGCACTGCGGGACAATCACCACGCATTTGTAGCATGTTTGAAGTTGTTTATTTACATGCTCCGTCATCGCTTTGCACTGCGCTAGTGGTAGACATCGTCATACGCATCGATATCGTCGTGTTCCTCATGACAAACATTACGTGCGCTGCAGCGCTTGACGACAGCTGGGACACAGCGGCGGCACGTACGTGCGCGACGCATGCGCGGCATTCCTGTCGTCGCGTCGAGGTTCCGGGGAGCAGGTTTTCCGCCAGCTGACAACCTCACGAGGCTGGTGCACTCTTTCGTCCTCAGCCACATCACATACGTGGCCGCCTTCCACAAATAGGCACAAGAAATGTTTTTCCAGTCCAATCCGCCAGCTGTGGCGTTGTGGGTTGCTAGGCAACGTGATGCGCTTCTCGGGGTTATCGCCTGTTTCAGTTTTTCTTTTTGCTGAAACCACCGAGCGTGCCGGGGACGCTCGGCGGTCGCCGCGAGGCAGGCGCTCCCGTGCGCTCGGCATTTTCTTGGTAGTTTTAACCCGTTGCGCGTAACACATTAAGGCCAGACACAACAGTTATGTAATACAACAGCATGCGGGAGCGCTGCTGCATAATTACGTCAGTGCTCTCAATACCGATAATGGAATATATTGCCACGGGACACGTATAGGCGGGCAATGATCCATACTGCGTGGGCTCAGGCACGAGACGACGAAGACGACGAAGTGGCTGTGTCCTTGCGCGTGCTATCTTATGGCCGCCGTGGACATTCTGTAAATAGATCTCTTCACCCCATCCCATCTTTCGTCTTATCTGTGTCCTGCTGCCACGTATACATTTTGGTAGCTGGGGTAGCACGACACTGCAGGCTTCTCACCTTTTAACTTATCTACGGGAGGGAACCGACCATGCCGCACGATAACCTTTTGCCTCCCGCCTAAACGTCTCCCGTGACAATATGTATAAATATGCTAGCACTGCCTAACGTTTGCGGGAGATGCCATGCCGTTCGCTGCTTGGGAGATACGCTCCCCTTGGCTTCGCTTGATCCCACTGGGATTGGCTTGGAGCGCACTGGTTCTAGTCCGTTTCCCAATCCGTGTTTGTCCCCTTAGGCCTAGTAGAATGGCCTGTCTCTCTTTTGTGGGCAGAATAAAAGACCTCTGCATTTATGACTCATTCATAGCAGACCTTACTGGCGCTTTGATTTAGAAGTGTGTGAACATCTAGGTGGGCTGTCGGGCTACTTCTACAAAAGCCTCGCTCTGCATCTCTCTCTCTGTTTACCCTTTCCCAGATGCCAGCTGCGAGGCCGGCGGCGCAGCAGTCCCCCGGCGTTGCTTCCTCAAGTCACGCTCGGCCGGCGGCGGCAGCAGTGGTGCGGGAGGCCACCACGTGGTCCGCACCGGTGCAGTCCCTCGTCCGGCTGGGTCGGCCGAGTGTGCCGGCACTGACAGCAGCAGCGACGACGACGAGGACGAGGAGTACGACGACGACGACGAGTACGGTAAGTGTCGCCATCTGTTTCGTCTTCGTGTTCGCATTCAACGCGTTTTGCAGGACAGTGTTTCGTGCACCAAATATTTTTCTTTTTGCAACAAAATCTACAGCCGTTCCGAACTGCAGAAAGAATATTCCTCTCCGTAAAGCAGAAAAGGTCAACTCTGTCTTGTGTAGTTACGTGACATGGACCCGATGATGAAGGCCTTAATTTTTCCCATTTGTAAACGTGAACTTCATAAGAAAAACAAAGCCCCCCTTTTAAAGAAAAATGGTTTAACGGGAAGCTTTTTGTCATGAAAATTGAATCAAATTTGCCGAATGGTGACGACCACGCAGCGAACCCAAGAAATGCTGAGCGGCCTGATGCGATGTTTTGGTTGTATTAGCATTTCTCGTTTTCATTGCGTGGTCATTGGCTTTCGACTTTGACTTTGAAATGGGAGAAAGCTTCGCGTTAAACCATTTTTTTTAGAAAAAGGGACTTTTCTTTTTTTCTTGAGGCCCTAAAGGGAAGCTGAGTGGACACGAATCATGTTCTCCAAGCGTTTTGAATTTTACTCATCAACGATTTGCCTTTCCTGCTGTGCGCTTTTTGCCACTCACGGACGAATCAGTGAGACATACAAAGCTTCGCTTTAAAAACAAAACGTAAATTCTGTCAATGTGCCGTTTCAACGGTGCAAGAATGCTTTGCTGTAAAGTTCAAATGCCTTATACCAAAGAATAATACAAACAACAGAATCAAAATCACAACACAAGGTGCTAGGCACAATGCTATTCTGATGCGCAGATGGTAGAAAAATGTTTGCGCTGCGCAGGTGTACCGAATACCATACCGGGATTGGTTCTCCGCTCTGCCATAACGCTCTACTATGAGGCACAGTTTTACCTACGCTTTCTTTCCTTCTAATGGAGGCCAAGCAGGTTATTAGATTGGAAAACATAAAACAGGAATCTATGCTGACCCTTCATTCGCATTCTGCGTTGGAAATACTTGATTTGATAGAGTTCTATAGAACTGCAATGACTTTTATGCTAAAGCCATGAATCGCTGCTTGACGGCGAACGTACAACACGTTGTTCGCCTGTAAAGGGTACTCCGTTGCAAGAATGCTGTTGCTGCAGCGAAGCTTGAAGATAGCAAAAAAAAAAAAAATAATAAAAAAAGGTGCGGCACAACTTTTGTCTGTGCTTTTGAATTTCAGCTTTTGCAGAGAGCTAACGCTCAAATAGCTTTTAACCTGCAGGATGGTTCGTCATTGCTCGGATCTCCTACCTTAATCTTGTAGAGGTTCCCCTTTGTGGGAAGACAGCTCTTTACGAAGCAGCGTACTACACACGGAAATCGCGCACAGTTCAAAGTAATCTTCGTCAGCTTCTTTGGCGCGTAAACACAATACGGGCGCAAAGCTCCTGCCTTTTAATCTCTTTGACCTTCGGGTGCTCATCTAACGAGCATAAACGAAAACTCGCTGCCATCGCTACGCAACCATGTTTGTGTTTCCTGAGTTTCTATACGAGAGTAAAGAGAGCAGAAGTAAACATGCTTCCGGTTCCAAGCTCGTTAACTCCTTCCTGTCAAGCACAGTTGTTTGAATCTGGAGCAGCGTTTTTATGCTTTTTTAAAAGAAATTTACTGCTGGTGACGCTATTCTCCACATTATTTTTCTGAAACTGTGACCGTGTGTGCACCTTTCATTGGAGGTTTCTTTTTTCCTTAATTTAAGTTAACGGAAGTTTGCTCTCTGTTGCATGCACTTTCACATAAGCCGCCACGCTTGCGATGACTCGGTCCTGTTCGTTTCAAAGCTAAGCTTTTATGCCCGACTTGTGCCGTACATCGTAAGAGAAAAAGGCAGTACAGAAAAGCCAACTTTGCACAATTAATTTCACAAAGGGCGCATGATGATAATGCAACGCGAATCGTCTCAAGCAAAACGTTTTTCGTTGTCGCAATCGAACCTTACGATGTCTATTGGATTTCGCTATTCCCGATGCGGGCCAAGCAGTTTGGATTCTTTCTTTGACTTTGACTAAGGTTGCTTGGAAGAAAGCTTCGCGTTTTAACCATCAAGTTTGCAGTGATTTTTTTATTTCACATGGCCACATAAATATTTACAGAACTTTTCCAAAAAAGGCTGCTTCCTTGGTCTTATCCCGCCACCTCTCCAAAGCTGTATCCCTGACTTTTGGCTTGACGCCAGCTGCGGCTTAGTGGCTGAGACATCGGGCCGAGATCGAAGCACGCGGATTCGAACCGGACTACTGAGGCCGTTTTTTCATGTTGGCGAAAAATTTAGATGCTATGTGTCAAGATAATAGCTCATGTTCAAAATTCCCAGGTGGTCAAGTAAATACGTAGTTCTCTACGGCGACTCATGGCAAAGGCGTAGCTTCGGCACTTTGAACAAGCAAACGGTTTTGAGTCTTTTGTTTGAATTTGGTGTATGCAATGGTTCTGAATTATTCATCTGTGTACCTCATTTTAATAACTGAGAAATTTTGCACTCCAGGGCATCTTTTATACACCTCTATGTATTGTTTGCACGAAAGCAAAACTAATATAAATGCCTAGCTCCTACTCCGCCAGAAAGCCGAAAAGCTTTAAATAGAGCAAAAAAGCGAAAATTAATATAAAAGCCTAGCTCTTACTCCTTCATAAACAAAGGAAAAGAAAGTTCCTGGGAACTCGCAAGGCAAGGTGACAAACCTGCCCATTTATGCAGCACTTGAGTAAGCGCACAACTGAACAACCGGGGCTTTGTCCCAGAAGCCCGAAATGCTTTTCATGAAGAGTGACTCGCTATTGCTGGTGGAATGGTTCTGTACCGAAACAGAGTAGCTGGGTTCAGGAACTGTGCGGTTTTAAACCTTCACCTTCTTATCTAGCTGGCGTTCAGATTCTTCACAGCTGGTATCTTTTATTCGAGCTCCGCATGAGATCGCGTCGGGTTCTCTGTCCATCGAATTCCATTTCAACGGTGACGAAGCCAGAGGGAGCGCAGTTGCTATGACGACAGCGATAGGGCACGTAGGCGCAAGGAGTTGCCTCTGTAGAGATAATATCGTACGCTTGAGGGAGGTATGCTAAATTGCGGAGTTTAAAAAATCGCACGCGAGAATTTCCGTAAGGTTAGTTGCGACGCCTTGTGTTAAGCAGTACACAAACAGTCGGCTACATGGGCGCAAGCATTTGCAATGCGCACTGTCCCCCGTTCTCTCCCGAGCACATCTCAATTCGCTCTACCCAAGTTTTAGAGGCGAAGCCCCTTAGGGCTAGGGCTGTTGGCGTCTCCTGTCGTCGTCGTATGTCGTCTCATGTAGTTACGATACTAACACACTGGTACACTCGTTTACGCCTCGCGCTGGAGCGTAACGCGTACTAAAAAAACACCGGGACACTCGTTTACGCCTCGCGCTAGAGAGCTTCGTGCTTCAAAGACAAGAGACTTTTACAGCAACGCTGTATACCTCTACTTCCCAACGGTTTCATCTCCGTTGGCAAAAACGCCAAGGCGCCAAGATTACACTTATACACTGCATGCTTCGCCCCTCCCCAGGTTTCACGTTAGTGAAGATGGCCCGGGATTTTTTTTAAAGGCTTTTGTCTTTCCACTGAATTTGGGCAGCCAACCAGATTCGATTCTGACAATCTTCCCATCGGACCTGATTTGAATTCATTGATAAACCTCCGCGGTTTCTTCTTTGAACACAAGTGTATCTTTGTGGCTTTCTTCGTTCCCGGATTGATAGTATTAATATATCCAGGTTACACTTTAGAATTAGGTGAACGAGCTTCTACCAGACGCGTCGGCAATATTAGCCTCAACATAACACAATGTCGCGCCACTCCGAGAGAATACTAGCTGAGAGACCAGCTAGGAAATTTGAACTGAATCAACATGGTTCACGTCCTGTCCTTAGCCACCAGCGCAAGCAGCTGTTTACATACGTCTACTACGCTCTTTCCACTTACAAATACCTATGAGGCTGCCTTCGGAAACTACGTGGGGTTTATAAAAACCTCGTGAATAAGAACACATAATCTGTGTTATCTATGTTATCTGAGTTATCTATGTTTTCGAAGCGCATGTTTTCGTGTCATTATTTTAATGCCCCACAGGCCACGAGATTGATAATTTAAGGATTTCGGCCTGTCATCACTTTAGACTAGAATGTTCTTCTTTGATCGCCAGTGTTCGCTAGGTCTCCATCTCATTTCATGGCTCGGGAAATAATAACGCGGAGAGATAAATGCTCACAGGGAGAACACCGCGGCATTCGATTCTCCGATGCTCGTAGGTGCACTTCACTTCGTTGACTGCTTCTTCGCCGTTTGCGTATTCTTTCAAGTGGTGGCCGAGCACATTTTCGCTTCAGTAAACGTCCATTTCTACATGAGCCTCGGTTCCGTTTTCACTACGTGACAGTTTCCTCTCTCTCTCTCTTGTTTAAACACGGCATCGTCGTTGCGAAGATAAAAATGCTGGACTTTTTATTCGCGCACAGAATTTCTTTTTGTTCTTAAACCCTCAATGAACACTGTTACAACTTAATTGTGGAGAATTGTTCTCGCACGCATTTTAGGGGCGAAGCCCCTTAGGGGTTCGGGCTGTTGCGTCTCCTGTCGTCATCATCATAATCGTCGTCTCATGTAGTCACGGTACTAAGACACCGGGAAACTCGTTTACGCCTCGCGCTAGAAAGTAAAGCGTGCTAAAAAAACACCGGGACTCTCGTTTACGCCTCGTGCTCGAGCGCTTCGTAACGCGTACTAAAAAAACACCGGGATGCTCGTTTGCGCCTCGCGCTAGAGAGCTTCATGCTTCAAAGACAAGAGACTTTTATAGCAAAGCTGTATATCTCTACCACCCCAATGGTTTCATCTCCATTTGCAAAAAACGCCAAGGCGCCAAGAATACACTTATACACTGCATGCTTCGCGCCTCCCCAGGTTTCAGGTTAGTGGAGATGGCCCGAGATTTTTTTTATTAAAAAAGACACGTGCAAGCCTCTTTTCTCCAGCACTGGGTTGAGTCGTAAAGCCGACAAAGTAGCCTTAACAACAACAAAAAATGATAAATAAATACAGAAACGTAGTGTGAATATTGAGCATCTTGTTTATCTCGCTGCGTCAGCCTCTGCAAAATAAATATAAATATAAATTGCAACGTAACTCATTCGCTCTCAAGTTTTAAAGACGATAGTCTTTTTGGGTTACTTAAACGCAGAAATTTTGGTCTGTATGTATGGCTGTCTGTCGAAAAGAGAATTTATTAAAACTAGTTACAGCTAGGACCCGCTGTAGGACCCGCTAGGACCCGCTGTCTGTCTGTCTGTGACTCGATTCAGCCACCCGGCCAAAGTGAAACAGAAGTTGCGCAATAGTTTTATATACCCACAGCCAAATTAAGTGTGTAAGTCCGGTGTCACGGTTCAACATTGTTGAGCAAGAACAAAACATTACGCAAATAAGAGGCAGAAAATCAATACATAAGTGATATTTGCAGTGTTCCTTTATAACAAATTCATGGACGCTTGATTGAAATGAAATACTGCATCTACTGCATAAAAGGCAGTTCACTCTGTCGCCTGCTGTCGCTCGCGCCACTATAGCTTCAAGAGGAATTGTTAGAAATCAAACGGCAACAGTAACGAAGGGTTCCACTAGATAGGTTACACGTTCCGCTTGGAACGCACGTGGAGCAGGGCCACGTGGTTCTATAAACGTTGAAGTAGGGCGCCTTGATTCACGCGCGTCTCCGCCGTACGGCATCGCTGGCATCGAGGCACCCGGCCTGGGGCAGTGGAATGCGGTAAATTTAATTGACTTGAGCAAACCTCTAGCGTGTTTACCTTGGGAGGAGCGCGACGGAAGGAACAGCATGAGAGGCGAGCGCGAAAGCGAAGGGAGGCATTTAATTGGAAATGTTGACGAAAGACTCGTCTTTCGTCGACATTTGCAACGAAAGGAGCAGATACGCGGCAATTTTTTTCTTACTGCTAACGTTGCACGGATAGTCTCACCAGAAAATACAAGCGCGCTTGCGTTGGAGCAGCCTTTAAAGAGAGCGCCTTTGTCGTGGCACGGAGATAAGGCGAAGCCGACCATGTTTTTATTTAGCTTGCAATTACGGGGAAAAATGAGCAATTCTAAAAACTATTTTAAACATCCAATTCCTTTAAGACATGTAAGTTTATCTCGGCGAAACTTTCCCTCGAAGTTTGCACACACCTCAAAGGAAGCTGCATCAGAGCATGTCATTTTTGGTTCCGCTTCTAAAATTTGAAAGGCGACCAACCTTTCAACCGCACAATCTATACAACTTTCCTTTCCGTCAGCTCTCTTCACCAAACATTCCACTTTCGCTGACATATCGCGTTTCAATCTTTACGATGCGTACGGTACCCGCCTAGCATTCCCCCTCTGACACGGGCACATCCCCGCCGCGACCTGCCTTTCCTTTAAAACACAATTACCAGGCCTTCTCGCCATTCTTCAGCTCTGTTTTTCTTCCATTCGCTTAATTTTCTACTTAGGCAATTTCTTTTATTCCCATTCATATTTGTTCCTCAGCTCCCTGCGTACAAAAAATAAGTTAAGAGATGAGAGGAGGGATAGGAGAGCGAGCGGTTCAATGCCCAGTGTGGGGTCGTCCCCCTCATCTCCAGCGCGTCTCTATCCCCCTTGGTTTCTCCGTTCGATGTGTGCCCTCGCGTTATCAAGCGCCTCCTGTGACGGACAGGCCGCCTTCTTCTACAGGATTACGCTGTTCACAATTCCCCTTTCACTCCTTCTTCCCTTTAGGCAGTCGGCACGAGTTATTGCTTGGAATCCAGAGAACGCTGGCTCTCTATGTATGCGTGGAACGACAGGAGACAGAACGTAACTCTAAGCTCGCAGCGCCCTCTTCGGGCGTATCTCCGTTCGGCCGGAGAGTGACAGGTTCTCATCTCGATTTCGGGTTTCTACGGGCTCTGTTTTTTCGAGTTTGTTGGTTACTTCCTTTTTTGACTTTGCGATCTTTTTTCAGGGTCACGTGGTGGTCGCATTTTCCGCGCACCAGTATTTTAGCATCGCTTTGCTGCCTTTGTGCTTGTTTTTTGTTGACAGTTTCTTACGGCATCGTTTTTTTTTGTGCAAGGGAGGGGGAAGGCTCTGGCATCCGTGGAATGGACTAAATCTCTTTTCGCAAAGGTTCTGTTGTTTTATCGGTACGGAATTTTCCTATCTCAGCTCAACCCTTCCCATGCCCATTCTTCACTTTTTTTCTCCAGACTGGTTCTCTTGTCTTTTCACCCAGCACCGAGTTGTGTTTGATGTCCTTGAGGGTATCGACATACCACCCCATAGAAACAAGACCGTAAAATTCGCTTCGCGTTCTTGTTTCGAACTTTAGGCCCAAGAAGCTCCCTCCGCGTGGGAACAATGTTGATTTTAAAGCTTTCTACTCGAGAAATCGTTCCTGTCTTTCTCTTCCAAGAAAACAAAGCTGTACGACCTTTGTCTTTAACACTAAGCGTTCGATAGAGGTACTACCGCCACTTCGCTTTTTCCTGGGGACACGAAATGCGGCCTTCACGTGCCCCGTCCTTGCTATAAATTTCTAACCGACGCCTTTAGTAGCTTCTTTTCAATTTTATGTTGTTCGTGTTGCAGCTGTCTTCATCCTTTCGTTTTTTTTCCCTCTTTGCTCACTGTATCTCGGTCCGCTTTGTTTTGTGCGCGCAAGGATTGGCGAGGGAAGAGGCCGGAACAGGTCCGAAGTTTCCTGCGTCGCAAATGATCAGAAGGACGCGCTAAGGCCGTTAAGGGGAAGTTGATGTCGTTTCCGCATTTTGGTTTTTCTTTCCTTCGCGGAGCTATGTGAATGGATGTCGAAGGAAGTATTGCGTCCCGGGCAAGTCGCCAGACTTTCGCGGCACTCTTTGTTTCGGTTCTGCGCACCGTCAGTTGTCGATTGGATGTTGACCTTCAATTCACAAAGCAACAAAAAAACTACGCGTTTATGGAGGTTGGAAGGGCTCTTCTTTGGGCGAGGAGACGGCTCCACAGAAAAAGTAGGCAACCAAGGGAAATTCGCGTCTGACAGGCGATTGCCGGTTGCATTTGTTTTATTCGACGCGTTCTTGAGGTTCAGAAATTTTCCCATTTGGTTAGGAGTGGTCCAAAGGAAAGAAAGAGAAGCATCAAAGCAGAAAGAAGAAAAATGTGAATACAGTAGTAGTAGAAGGCTAAACGTACAAATTGGAAATAAAGAAAATGAATAACACAAGAAAAAGGCAACAGAAACTGGAGAGAAAAGCACATCACCCAGAACTGGGATTAATTGATTTAACGCGCATATAATAAATAAATAAATAAATAAATAAATAAATAAATAAATAAATAAATAAATAAATAAATAAATAAATAAATAAATAAAATAAATAAATATTAATTCACTTGTGCTATAAATTGTCTGCGTTGGTTTTCCTAGTATAGGAGGGAAAAAGCAACCAACTTTCTAATATTCGATTATCATTATTAAGGCTGGCTAATGACAATAATGAAATGAGTAGCTGTGTGGTGACAGGGACGCCACTTTCAACGGGTACGCAACCGAGATCACGCTTACACACTGCGGCTGATGATGATTTTCTTGTAACCGAATACATTGCAAACTTGACAAAGCAAATTCGATGTTTCCTGCGATGAACTTCGCCGCCCAAATGGCTTTGTGCCATACTTTTTACCAGATACCTCCGCAGTTTTACCGTAGCCTCTCGCTCACTCGAGCTCCCTGTCTCCTGAGCGGGAGCTAATAGCTGTGAGGCGCCGTCGAGCGAGGCTCCACGCTTACTTACCGCATCGCGCTTACTTTCCGCATCACGCTTACTTGCCGCATCACGCTTACTTGCCGCATCACGCTTACTTGCCGCATCAACCGCGAAAAGCACCAATACTCACCATTCCCACTTCCCGGTTTCGAATATGCCTTGGGCCTTCATTTTTAAAGCAAAGCTTTCTTTATCTCTGATCCCCGGGTGCTGGTGCCGCTGGTGCTGCTTTTAAAGCGAAGTTTTCTATGCCTCACGGCGTTGACGTCCGAGTAAAACACACCGCAGGAAAATCAACTTTCCACAAGGTGTTTCACAAATGGTACATTAGTCATACACCACATACATAATAATGGGATGTCTTTGCACAGCTAACGGACCTCTCGTAATGCGCAAAATATAGTTTCACAGTACACACGATTAGCAGTGATGATGATGATGGCGAAATAGGTTTCTAAGCAGGGTTGAACTTTGGCTTTGACTTTGGGCAGTTTGGACTTCGTACTTTGTGAGAGTGGACTTTAGACTTTGACTCTCAGGTTGGATGGGCGGAAGCTTCGCGTTTTAACCGTGTCTGTCTTAAGAAAGGGGCTTTGATTTTTCTAGCAGGGGCGCCGCTGGGTTTTATCTCGCATCAGATAGCGCTGGTTTCCGCATACCACGCCCGCGGGGCCAGAAGGCGACGGGCTGCGGGAATCCCCGGCCTGCTGGCCAGAAGGACCAGCCTCGCTGTCTAGACTGCGAATGTGAACGCCGCGGCCGAGGTGGATTACGTGATTACGACCCTTCTATGTAACGTTTCCGACGTGGAAATCTACGTCCACACTAAAAGCTGGCAGGTGATCCACGTGAACATGCGCTTTGCGTCACCTAGTCGTGGGATGTGCCACTTCTGTTATTTTTAAGGATTACGCACGCACGAACGGGCACGCTTCCAGACATGCATGTACAGACGCATTCGAACGCATTTGAAAATAACCTGCCTAGCTCGTACTACTTTCGTAGAGAAGACAATTCATTGCAGGTTGGCCACAATAACTGTGCTAGGGTGTTTATTGTAGGCAGTGGGTGTAGTAGAGAATTTTCAGACACCAACAGCTATTTTCGGAGAGGTGGATGGGTGAAGGGGAGTAGATGGCAGAGAGGATTTCACAACAAGCGCGGAGCAAATGACTTTCTCGGAAATAGATGTTTTCGCTTTCCGACAAGGCGTGTAGTTGCCTAAGCTTTCGCTGTATTTCCAGCAGACGCCGAAACGAGCGTAGGTTTTGGTTAGTTTACCGCTTACACGATGACGGCTTCTCTGAACCATGTGATAACAACGCATGGCCGCCTCGATCTTGTTCCGTCTTTTTTCCTAACATTAGCCGATTGCTGCGCTTAGACCTAGACTGTGCCCTTGGACTTAAACTTAGACTGCGGCTTCTTGGGTGCCTCGTCTCTTAGCTTTTGGTGGGCAATGAGGACATCTGGAGGCTGAAGTACTTTATTTTCGAACAAAAACAAAAGCAGAAACGTTGCGACGTTGGCATTATTCAAAAAGAGCACTAGAGAATTTCGTTCATGCTTAGCACCCGCTTCCGCATTATGTGACTCATGTGAACCACTTAGAATCACAATTAATTTACTTTAATTAATTCATTGGGTGCAGTTTATTGTTTGTAACTATATTTTTCTTTGCCGCAAGATATTTTTCATATGTGTTGACAAATGTGCCAGGCTTCAATTATGGAAAGCAAAAATAAGAAACACAGCTAGAAATACAATATGCCCCGTTTTTTTTTGTAATTTCAATAACCGAATTCCTTATGTGCCTCACCGTGGTATTCTTTCTGACTGGCCTCTGTTACCGGCTGGACCAGCTTAAGACGGGAAAAAATAACCCAAGCGTGTAATGTCGGACATTCGCGGGATGATCCTCTGTATGCCTGGAAAGGTTATATAAGCCGTGATCCTAATGCTGAAGGACGGTGAAAGGACGTGCTGAGGGCTCTAAAGACACTGCGACGTCTTTTTTGTGTGTGCGCTTATAACCTGAGCGTAAGTGCAAGTGAGGGGGCAAGCTCTCTGCGAATAAGTCCGCCATCTTGATTCGATTACGCCGCCCACAGCGAATTCTTTTGTCAGCTGTGAGAGCAAACTAATTTGGCAATCTGCAAACTGTGTTGTCATTGACGACCTTACTTTGGAGCCGCTTAGCGCGCCTGGAATAAAATAATGGTGGTGGAGAAAAAAAATACCTATAAAACGTGGTGCTCCTTTTTGCTGTTTCGTTGTCGTCCCCCAATCACTGCAACAAATAAAATTGAGCCTAATGAACAAGCGCTTACCACTGGAGTGAAGTAATTTAGCGTGGCTTGTGGGTAAAAGTATGGTTTTTATGGTTAGGGGATAGAGAAGTGGGAGGAAAATGTTTCGAAAGGAATTTCCGCTTGTTATTTGTTTGCCAGTCTGACCTTAACGAAATTGCGTTAGTCTAGTGATTTTGTGACTTACAAAAGTAACATCGTACATATTCGGCAGACGTTCGGGTGTTGGGAACACTCTCACTTTCTGCCCAATGTAGGAACGGGTTGAAAGCTGCACTTATGGCTTCAGCAGAAAGAGGAAACGATGACAATACTCAGCGTTCTCCTAATGCGTCCCGGCAGACGAGCGGAGACGTTTTTACACGCGACTGCAGACTTCGCACCTTCGGTCACTGCTGCACAATGTTTCTATAATCACGGAGGTCAGTGACGTTGGCTGATATGGCTTTTGAACGTCGCCAACCAAGTTGCATCGATGCTGCTCATTATATAAGCAATTCAATCCGCGTAACTCGACTGCGCTTCCTCTATCCTCATTGAACATGTAAAACAAACAAACGAACAACAACGGCCATGTTTTTTGGGAAGGCATCGACGCGCAGTATGTGCTAACTTAACTGGCATTGGCCAAACCTCCCTGGGAACCTGATGAATACCATATAAAAATGCACATGGTCCAACAAAACATGAACTTGAAATCTTGCTTCGATTGTAATGCGAGAGGTGAGTCGAGCTTGACACTCTTGCATAAATGTCATTCCCTGAGACTGCCCTCCCAGCCCGCCGGTTTTTGCTTTTTAAATGCGCAAAAAGGGATGAAAACGGTTTCGGGGTTGCAGTCAAACTCAAATGTTTCACCTATTACACGGGAAAGCAAGCAGCATTCAAATTTACGGTGTCCTGATTGGGATGTGAATGACAGTTGTTGCACCGCAAAAAGCTTTAGCGTGTTGGCAAGACCACTTAAAATGTCGAACTTCCAGTGACATATACCTTAGCTATACAACGCCAATCCCTGAAAATTTACTGTTAACTAGCTGAACAGTGGTTTGTTGCACGAGCACAAGTGGCTTTGAAAACATGAGAACTGACACTTCCAACAAGCGACGTGACACTGCACGAAAGAGCCTTGCGCAAACTAACTTCAAATCGGGGAAACCCGCGTCAGGTTCTTCTACTGCACCGCAAAAAGCAGACAGGGCTCAGTGTCTTTAACGGTTTTGCACAGGTTCGCCTTCTTCGGAAGAGTGAGTAAGCGCCGTTGCGTAAACACAGCGGTAGTCGGAGCTACTAACTGGCTTGCTAAGTAATTCGCTAGCATAAAAATGTCGACTGTAGCCGAAAATGGACGGACTAACGAAACTTTTGACGAGCCGGTTAGAATCCCTTTAAAGTCACAATACTGACGTTGATTTATCAAGTTATCTCAGAGAGAAGGAGGGGAAAGGTGGAGTGCTAGCAGAGATTAGTAAAGCGAAAGGGAATAGATGAAAGAGATTAGTAGAGCGGTTTCGCGAGATTCAGCCGGGTACTTTACTACGTGACTGAAACTTGAAATATTTTCTAACCTTCTCAACAATAACTATAGAATTTACTGACCAAAGAATGCGTTGCTAGAGCAGGCATGACGTAAAATTGTTAGGGTGTTCTGGCGATAAACAAGATATTAATAATTTCAGTGTAAACAACGAACCCACTGGTGTGGCTGCCATAGGTTATCTCATTTTTTGCAGAAAATGATGCAAAGATTTAAAAAAAAAAGTACGTCATTAATTGCGCACGTGTACTACCCTTCATGGTAAAATCTAGGGTTGAACGGAAGTCCGTCTGGTGAAAAATGCAAAAATAATCGGAAAACAGAAGAATTGCACCTGACGGCTTTATCTTGAATCCCTGACAATCCAGACCACGGAATCGCAATGACGGCAACATCCCACACGTGTACGCACGTTGCCTACGTCACATCTTGAAGCAAACATAACCGGATCACTTTCGCCCCCACTTTTCATTGCGAACAAGGCATCCCGTACGGGAGTCGAAACGTTTTTTTGGGGGGGATTTTAAACATTCTTGGTCGGTGCCAGTTTTTATTGTCATACCCTTCATGGTTATTTAACCACCATCACGATCGCCTTCGCGCAAGCCTCGGGATGGCACTTATGAGTGACAGATTTTTTCGCTCTTCCCCTTTTCAGAGGATGAGGAGGAGGTGGAGGCCGCGGATGGTGGGGACGAGGATGAGGAAGAGGACGAGGAGGAGAGCCTGACGTGCAACGTGTGCGAGCGGTCCTTCCCCTCTGGGCGGCGGCTCTCGCAGCACCAGCAGCGGAAGGGCCACTTCGGCTGCCCCGTGTGCGACGCACTCTTCCCCTCGCTGCTGGCCCTCGAGCACCACCGGGAGTCGCTGGACCACTGGTCCGACGACGAGGAGCGCGACCCCCCACAACGCTCGAGGTACGACTAGTACGACGGCGATGATGATTCTTATCGAATTTCTCGTACCTCATACTGAACCGGCCAATAAACAGGCTCATGGCATGTCCATGAACACATTCATCCGATAGTATCCCACTTTACGTGCCAGTTTCAGAGTATTTAGCTTAGTTGTGGTCAACCTATTCTTGTGGAAACGCCAGATTTGTATTTGCAGCGAAACTAAGTGGTCACCACTAGTTGACCAATTCTCGAGTATATACTCGAGCCCAGCACGAGGTTAGATTTTCGGCCAACCATTTCATTTTTGCCGTAGAGATGACAAACAAAAGTACCCGTGTGTACGATATTTCTGCGTATGATAGAGACACCCAATAACATCCGTACCTGTCCGTCAAAGCGCACCTCGTGTTTCAAGCGCCCTGCGTTGCATTTGATGCATGCGAGCTTGATTGTAATGTATACAACCCCCATTTTCTGCACATTAGATGACATGCGAGTTGGCTTTCCCGGTTTCACCCTGAACGACTTCTGGTGCGGGCTTTCGCATTAGGCAAAATACTGATATACAGCATATTCCTGTTCTTTTATGGTCCATTACCATTTTTTATTGAATTTATGTGCACGACTTTCGACTCCTTTTCTTCCCATCGGACAGAAGATGCAAGTTGACATCCTCTAGACTGCGGTAACACCGACTCTTCTGGGTCCATTCGTTTACAACCTTACGCAAATGTACTGATGGGAAAGGACCAAACTTGCCCTCCTCCACAGTCTTCCTTATTCCGAGTTCCAAAGATGTGCATCTCCAATACCATCGCAGTTTCCACAAGAGCAGTGGCCAAAGGCTGTGCTGCCAGCTTCTTCTTTTTAATTGGATCGTATGTATAATGGCCGAAACATGCGGATAGTTTTTTAGAACTCCATACCCTGTCGATGCTTTACGTCATGGAGTCATAAAATAAGTCACAAAACAGGTGCGGGAAGAGGAGCTGACATGGAGTACCAATGGAGTACCATATTTCAGTGTCTACGGTGGTGGGCTGCTGAGCGCAGTGACGTTTGTTCGATTCGCAGCCACGGGCTGCTTTTCAGATCGAATAAAAAAAACATAAACACATGTGGTAATATTCCAGTGCACGCTAAAGATCTCCATGTGCTCAAGATTATTGCTTAACGCTCAAGTACGGTCCGCCTCATACACCAAGTGTAGCTTTGTCGCGAAAGACCTCAGAATTTTAGTCTGTATTGTTTTCTTTTTTTTTTACCACAACACAGTGGGTTTACAAAGAGAACTTGTACCGATCCAGCGCTGTCTAGCCCGCTGGTTGCTCGGTTAGGCAAGCCTATATTGGACTACTTCGTTGCTGGGTATATTGCACACAGCCAGCGTTCTAGCATAACTCATATTCCGCGATGCACGCTCTATTCGGCTTTCTGCTGGGTCACTGCGACGCCCGCTTCTTCGGCTAGGATTAGTACGAATGTTGTTGTTCACTAACTTTTGTATAGGCTTGAATGATATGTTTTATTTTATTCTTAGACAAGAAGAAATGGAGGACTGCAGAAAACAGCTGAGCACTTGCAGCTTACTGTTCATATCACGAACCGCGCAAAAAAGACTTCACCAGAGGAAGATAAATAGGCACTAGGCGGGCTGGTAACTTTTTTTTTTGTGTCTGAAGAATTTGAAGCAGATACGTTTTCCCCTGCACCACATCGTCTTCGTAGACGGCTTGGCAATATCAATGTCATAGTCAAATTTATTTCGGTGTCGAAAGATACAAACGAATTAGAAGACAGACATCTCCGGTTTTTGCCTGATGGGGTCTACGTATATATTTACGACCCTCTAAAAAGAGGCTTCCACAAAAGAGTCTTTTCTTTGGCGAAAGCCGCTTCCATTTGCAATCATGTTAACCTTTCCGCTGTCATGTTCTATTTTCCCTCTCTCTGCACAATCCTCGCGGCCACTCCCGGTAGATTCTCATTGTTTTCCTCTCGCAGCCGTATTATTCCGCGCGCATGTCAGAAAGGCCGAATTAATATCTTTGTCTGCCAGCTTATCAAAACTGGCTATTCTTGTTAGGCGCGTTCTTGATGCCAAAGAGAACGCTTTACAGAACGTACTTGTCGAGCTGTACTTGCCCCAAGAGAGCGCAATAGTCGGCTTCTCCTGTCGTATGGTCACGTTGTGGGGGTGCACGCTTTACAGTGATTATGCGACAGAGAGTAGAAGGGTGCCTGTTTCTCGGCTGACGGGCGCTGCTTCACAATGATGAACAACGCTTTGGTTTAGACACAACTCTACGTGAATAATATATTCTAGCAATCAAGCTGACACTTCGAGGTTAAGTATGAGTCGTGCGTCTAGTCTACGAAAAGTCGCCATTGCTTGTTGGAAGACGAAAAAGTTGATTCTTTTTGTAATTTTAGTTTTGGATTTCCGCAGCATAACAAACATTGTACGCGAAAGTCTGTAAAAGTATTTCGCTTCTGTAGGCACAACAATACACGTGCCTTCTTATTATGTTGCAGCTTGATGAATGCATACTTCCCACAACGTGAACTTTGACGTGTAAAAAATATCTTGGTGAATTGTGTGGGAAGGCTTTCGTGTTGCTATGCATTATTTTAAGAAATGAGCGTAGATGAAGAGTAAGACAGGTAAATGGGGCAAACACTGGACTTCATACAGGGTTTTTTACTCAAGGTAAAATATTGAACTTCAACAGAAGCTGGATACGTACAAAATAACTTGGAGGCTTCAAACTAGAGAACAATGGCACACAGAAAGGCGTTTATCAGTGGAATGGGACAAACAGTCGGCGGCAGCCTCCTTCAAAGCGTAACTAAGATGCATACAATTGCTAAAAAATTGAGATGTGCACACGAGTTGACAACGCCCGTGTTTTATGTACCCTCGTTACATCCATCAATTCAGATACGTCCTCCGTGCATTACACGGTTCTTCTATGGAAGCTGATGGTGCCCGAACACGTGTGTCAGTCTTTTGGCGTGTCAGGAGTGCTGCGACAATCTTTCTTGTCTTTGTAACTGCGAGGATGGTGTTTTAAACTGCGATGCTTAGCAGAATTGATGTGTCAGAAAAGCTCGTTGACAGACTCATTGTGAGCAACAGAATAACGACCACTCTTGGAGCGGGGCTTAGTAGCGCGTGGTAAAAAACAAAGCACGGGTCATCCGTAAAGCTTCCGAGCTTACTTTTCTTGTTTTCAGGGTACTTACAAAGCGGCAGCATCAGCGTGGCGGAAAAGGTGGCGATGATTTCGACGACGAGGATGACCTGGACGACGAAGAGGACGAGTCTTCCTCCGAGGAAGAGACCGAGTCTGACTCGGACGGCCTGGAGCCGGGCCCTAAGTCGCAGGAGCTCGAGAGGCTCTTGTGACTGCTGCGGGCGGGCTCGGCTCCCGCCAGGGAAACTTCCGGCGCTAGGCGGCGCTGCTGCGGACATGAAGTCATCCGCTATTGAGACTCGCGGAAGCAAAGCTGATGATGTAGAGGGGGAGAAACCGCAGAGGAGTTGCCATTACCCTCGTAAAGCACCAGTGCTCCCGAATACCTCCTCAAGAATAGCAGGAAATGACGCGAATTAACGTACAACAGTATTAACAGAACTAACGTACAACAACAATTTATAGAAATAAAATAAACCATAGATACAAACGTATGAGCCGGTAGCACTAATTCCGGTATGCCACCCCCCTCCCCCTTCTTCCTCCCCAAATACCTACTATTGACATGATGCATTTACATAACAAAAATCGTAGTCATTGCGAATTGAAATGTACATGACCCGTAATAGAGTACCTACTTAAATCAGAATACGCAAATTTGTTCTTTCTATATTTGGGGGTATTTGTTTTTGTGTTAACCTCTACAACAATACATGCATGCGGGAACATTGAGGCAGCTAACTGAACTAAGCGCCTTCGTTTTCAAGACGCGCTCTACGAAATGTTTTTTTAGAAAGCGGACTCAATTCGTGCCGATCAAAGGAGTTATTCATGTTAACACACAGCCTCAAGCGGGGCTGGAACAAGGTAGGTGCGAGCACACTTCGTTAGTAAAAGGTATTCGCGAGTTGTTATGACATTTATGAAATGAAGTCCGGCGAAATGTGTGTCCGTATTCTCGCTGCTTCACTGGTGTTTGTTTTTCGTGCCATAGTTCAAGTACGCGAGTGCTGTGAGCAGGTCTGGGACCTATGTACGTTTCCAAAAGAGGCGATGTGGGACAAATGCCGGACGCTGTTGAAGCACTAGCGTAGCACGTTGTCTCAGCATTATGTGCAAGAGATACTTCATAAATTTTCTCCGACTGCTGTACATATCGAAAACGACACTCTCCATAAGCGGGACGCGAATGCAGGATTTGCTGAACCCTTCGCTTGTTGGCAGATTCACGTTAACGTGCTGCGAGGAGTGTACTGCGAATTATGATTTCAGAGAGAGAGATATGTTGCAAAAACTGGCCTCTTGCCTTCGCAACGTTGTGTTACGAACGCAGTGAATGCTCATAAAACAGTAAATGTGAAGAATAGAGAGGTTTAGGAGAAGGCGGGAGAGTGTGCCCCACCTTTTCTTTCTCCTGCATGTTCAGACCACACGATGCCAGGGAAAACATTGGTAGAAAGTTGCCCATGGTGGCGCCTAAAACTAGAAAAGCTGCTGACTCTAGTTTGCGCTCTAGCGGTTGTGTGTGTTTTTATGCCAACTGGATAGAAACCTGGGAACCTGGCTGAGAATATGTGAGAATGAGAGTGTGCGAAAGCCGTCGATGCAGACTGCGCGAAATGGCACCTTTAGGTCTGCCGTCAAGACTTTTCGCGCACCTTTTTCATTTCGAATTTTTCCAAGCTCATTTCGAAACGCGTTTGAATCTAATGTAGTCGGCGGTGAGTGTTCATTTTTGGAGGGTATTAAAATGTATCCCTCGTAATTACAGCATCCTTCGCGAACTCAAAAGTACTTGCAGCTGCGAGACCATGCACTGACCACATGGTGTGAATGCTGCGGTGTAGGGGGAGTGTGGTAGAGAAGAGGCATTCCTCATTCCTTTCGACCCACTTCGTCCCATGTCAGCTGCACGTGTAAATGCGATGGCATTCAAAATCCGGATACTGCGTTGGTGTTTGCTTTATGTGTGCCCCAACATTATTATGATGCAATTGGTGCTTGCGCTAAAGAATTTCAGGGGGCTCGATGTTGCCCGAAGCGCTACGCACTGGCGCGGCTTACTACTCAGGCGTGCGCAGCTTTGAGAAAGGTAAAGTCCAAAGACTTTTTAATATATTCTAGCGTTACACCAGTTGTTTCCCCGACATTCAATGCTCTGCACCTTCCTGTACTTTTTCTCGTGTTATTGCAACGGGGAAGTGAGATGTGATACGTTGCCTGAAGGAATATAGGAATGCTGCCAATGTACGCAAGAGTTTTTTTCCCGCTTTCTACGCTTGCGTAAGGGCGCAATTGTTTGGTGGATATGAATAGCTTACGACTTAAAAATACATGCCTTAGAGATAACGTACGTGAAGAAAAAAAAGAAGGAAAGTGCTTACATAAAAGGTTTTCCGGTTCCGCGAGATGAGTTTTATGAAGCCTATACGTTGCGTTCCGTAAGTTGTGCATAGATATACAAAATAAAAATACGTGTGCGAAGAGGGTTTCGCAGTGGGAATACTTATATTGACACTGTGTGTAAATTGTGTGTGATTGCATGGGGAATTGTTGTGAGCGTCGCTTCATTTGGAGGAAACCTGCTGATCGCGCTTAAGTCGAGCACCGTTCCTCTGCCTATACGCTTTGTTATGAACGATCTACAGGAAATGTTGGACGAGAAGTGTTATTGTGAACACAGTACGTATGGTGGTGTTGAATAAAGCTCTTCAAATTCATCCCTGTGCTTTATTTTCTCGAACGAGCAGCTCGTGCTTGTCGGGTGTACGTACTCGGTACGTAAAAGAGACGTAATACTGCAACGTTCACGCCCTTCTTCATCTGGATAAGATCACTCCTGGGAACGGATCAGCACCTGGCTGTATAAATCTAGGAGCAAAATATTACGGAACACGTAAGTACTCCTTACGATGCAGTGCATGCGAAAGCATTTTTGTGCAATTGTTCGAACGTGTCCACTGAATATCATATCATCATCATCATCATCATCATCATCATCATCATCATCCATCATCACCACCAATTTACAGCCTTGGAAGCCCTATATCTAGGGTCAACATTACGCAGCTGGAACACTGGGCCTTACGACGTGCCAGGCTACGTCAAGACGTCAGTGTACGTCAACCTTCGGGTACCGGTTGACGAAGTAAGAGCTCAAAGCTTAACGCCAGACCTAACGTCATGCTGGCACACATGTGCGCGCCATTTGCTGAGGCAGCCCCGTAGAATCGCAGGTTTCAGTGACTGCCGCGTGATGACGCCACTAACGTTAGGCGGGCACATACCAACATTCGCATCGTCTAGCAAAGAACACAATAACCAGAAAGATACTTCGCTGCTGGACACTGACTGGAACTGTGCACAAAAACCGGACGAGAGAAGGGAAACGCACACAACGCAGTTCTCAACTAAATTTAGTCAGAAAAAATACTTATGGGTTATGTCACGTGACTTGTACGGGTACACATGCGGGTTACATGTGCGCCGCTTGCACATTATACTCTTTATCTAGTGAAACCAACGATGGGTTGCTGTCATTTCTTAGCGAAGAAATGTGGAAGGCTTCTACCAACCCTCTTGGCGCACTTTCCTCATTTCTTCACAAAAAAGAGGACAGTATAAGTAACCCATTGTTGGTCTTACTAGATAAGCAGTTTAGTAGGCTAGTGGCGCATGTGTAACGTGCATGCAGGATTCTCGTGCGCATGTGTACCGCTACGGGGATGTGGCAGAGCCTTATATATATATGTTTTTTCTTGATAATACATTTAGTTGAAAACTGCGTGATGTGTGTTTCCCTTCTCTCGTCCAGTTTATGTGCGCAGTTCCATTCAAGAAAGATTTTCAACTAGCCCAGTTTTCGACTGTGCTCCAGTTCATTTCTGGTTTATCGGGCCCTTTTTCTGTGTGCATCACTTCGACCTCGCTAAGCCTGTGGTTCTTGTATCGCTAAAAGCCGCTTGTGAATGCCGTCCAATAGTGTTAGGCTGGCACATCAGGTGAAGAGTGACTCCGGTTGAAGTACTTGTAGTGACAGGTTGGCTGCCACTTTCTGAAAGTCCCGGAAGAAGAATCGCAAACACACTTCAGTCGGTATGCTGCAACCGAGAGGGCACTTGAAGGACGGTCCTTGAAGTCCTTGAAGCCTTCAAGTCCTTCAAGTCCTTCAAGACAGTCCTTCAAGCTTGCGGATGAAACGATACGGGCCTGCCAGCCATGGAGAACTTTCAGCGGTGCTTTCGGAATTAAATGGGAGGTGCAACAGCCGGAGTCCGACGAAGGGAGAGGGAACGCCAGCGCTGCTGTTTCTCCAGCCTTGCAGCACTTCTGCAAGCTGCGCCAATGTTTGTTTTAGAGGCGAAGCCCCTTAAGGGCTGGGTCTGTTGGCACCTCCTGTAGTCGTCGTAATCATTGTCCCATGTAGTCATGGTACTAATACACCGGAAAACTCGTTTACGCCTCGCGCTAGAACGTGACGCGTACTTAAAAAGGCTGCATCTAAACTCACAGCAGCCGTGAGAATTACCCCCGGGAAATTCTGACGGCATTTCCCATAAAAGCTGGTTGGCCTAAAATTGGGCTGAATAATATTACGTACCAGCGTAACCTAACTTAACATAACATAACCTAACCGAACCTAACGTAACCTAACCTAACGGAACGCATCATTGACCTACACAAATCCAGCCCAACTGCCACAAACCTAATTTAACCCATTCCAGCGACACAGAACACAACCTGTATTACCGTAACCTAACACATTCTAGAAGTCCTGTGCTTCGATCACTTCATATAGTAAAAACCAGAGTAAAAAATGCATTAACAAATTGCGATGAGCAAAAAATTCCGAAAGCCAAAAAAAAAAAAAAATCAGAAAAAACATCGCCATGTCGGACTCAAAGCTGAGCCTCCTCGTTTAAAAGCCAGTACTCTACCACAGTGCTGCAGGGCCGGCTACGGACACGGCTTTTTAGGGAATATTTATCCCATAGAATCTCCGCGTAGCGTGCTTAGCCAATGAGAGGCGACTGCCGTGAGAAATTTCTGACGGTAACTCTCACGGTTGCCGTGATAAGAGACACTACCTACTAAAAAAAAAAACACCAGGACACTCGTTTATGCCTCGCGCTAGAGAGCTTCGTGCTTCAAAGACAAGAGACTTTTAGAGCAAAGCTGCATAACTCTACCCCTTAATGGTTTCATCTCCGTGGGGAAAAACGCCAAGGCGCCAAGAATGCATTTGTACTCTGCAGGCTTCGCCCCTCCCCAGGTTTCCCGTTAGTGGAAATGCCCGGGATTTTTTTCTTTTGTGAACGAAGTTAACATGTGCAGCGAGGAAGCTACTAGCACGCGCCACAAGCCTGTAGTCTTTCTAGATGTACTGGAAGCGGGATACAAAAGGGGCGGCATGTTCCGCATCGAAGGGAGGCACGAGATTCAAGAGAACGGTCGGAATGTCAAGTTGGTATCTTTACTTGTGGCTTATGGCGTTAACCTGCAACTAGCTGATATATAGCCCGGCTGAATCTACGATATATACCCACATTTGTACATGCAGTAAATATCAGTCGCAGATGGGTTGAGTAAATGGAACAGCTAATCGAGTTAATTAAATCAACCTATTAGAATCAATAAATATTCGCCAACGAGCAGTTCAACAACGATTAACTTCGTCTAGAACTGATATTCGGGGCCCCTTGAGCGGCTGTGGCTCGAATGTTTTGTTTAGTTTAAACAAAAATAAACTTTGTGGTGAATTTGTAGGCACAAGAGTGATATAGTGCCGCCACAAGCAGCAAAGTGTGGCATCAAAGCGATTGCTAAGCTCAGTACTTCGGCGTTTTTAAGGTGAAAGCTTGAGATCCTATGCGTCATGAAACGTGTGAGATACAAAAAGTCACGCAGAAATTCGGACACAAAAGAAAACAGCAGCGCAGGAGGAGGGTATGCCGCTGCCGCGCGTACAATACGAGCTGCCATCAGGGGTTAAAGTACCGACAGGGGCGAATAAGGGGGACTCCTGGCGATGGCGAGTGACGGGAACAAGCCTCGGAGGGGCTGCCCAGGAGGCTGGTCAACTGTTGACGGGCGCGGCTGCAAAGTTTAGCAGAATGTTCAAAGATTCAAAGATTTTTATTTCCTCTGAAATACGAGGAGGCAGGTTGGGACTAAAGGCTTCAAAAGCCTGACAGAGGCCCCAGCCCCCTTTGGTACAGTATAATAAGCAAGCAACATTGAGAGGCTGGAAAACCTGTTTGAGTAACAAAAAATACAAGCAACATGCAGAGCCCAAACAATAAACAACAATAAGAAAAAAGTACAATAAAGTACATTAGAGTACATAAGAGTGAAATAAAATAAAGTACAATTGGACAATCAGAGTAGAACTATGATTGCGTTTTAAAGATGGACACAACTACAAAACCTGCGCATTAAATAAGTCTAAACAACATCTACAGTTCTAGCATTGAAGCAGAAATTTTGACTTGACAGGCATTCTTTCACCTGTGTTTAAAATTTGTTTCTACTGTATTCGAAATCAATCTGGTTTCCAAACTTTGTTTAGTATGTCGGTGCGTTGAAACAGAAAAGACTGCCTGTCGTAGTTTGTTCGTAATTTCGGTGTATGTATTTGCACATCTGAAAGAGTATATACTGCTAGTGTCGTTATATTTGTCCATGAAGATTTTCCTTGTGTATAACTTGTAAAAGCTTCATATAATTAATTTGGTCAGCATTGAGAACACTGTGCAACAGCAGATCAGCGTAAGGTCCAACTAGGCTTTCGCCTTCGCATTCTAAGAAAATTCTAAGCATTTCCCGTATTACTTAGTTTAAGTAAATTCAATGCACCTTTTTTGTTGTGTTGCAAGCCACCTTTGGGCCAAGCTTTCACCATCATTATTTTTTTTCTCTACATATCCCCTTTTTGACAGAGTGCAGTATTGGGCGAGTGTATAATCCATCGTAATATTAACTACAGCGCCATGAAGGCAATAATTAAAGGGGAGGCATACAGGGTGAGCGCTTTTGAATCTCTCTGAAATAAAACTGCTGAAGAAAAAATACTGCACGCCATGGTCTATTGCGGGGGCTACTCGTGCTAAATTCCTTGCGCGGCAATAAAGTGTATAGAACAAGGCAGTGTGTTTAATAGGAAAACAGTCTCAATTTTTCCCTAACAAAGAATCGCAAACATGCGCTGAGTATATTGTTACTTGAAAAAGTCCTGAGCAGTCGAAATTTCTGTCTAAAGCCACACCTGGCCGGAATTCAGGCCTGAAAAAAAGGCCATGCAGGTGGAGAAGGAGTAAACTTTATTTAAGCGAGCCTTAGGTGCTGATGTCTGGGCCACCGCCTGGTGGGGGGCTTCCTCTAGTCCGGGGTACCTGGCCTGCGCTGGCCACCCGGGCCCTCTCCACAGTCTACGCTGGAAGGAGAGGTCGGAGCTGGTGAGCCATGCCACCCACTACTCGTATGTAGGTTGGGGAATGTGAGTAAGGGCTGGGGTTTGTTGACACCCTCATACCACATGGTATAGGGTGCCAGGGTGGGGGCAGATATTCCTCTTGCGTTGGTTGCCTTTTACCGCATATCACTCGCACGAGTTTAAACTCTTCAAAATGACTAGGTCTATGGTGCACCAGGATGTTTGTTTTATAGTTACTTGATTTTGAGCAGCTTCAAGCGCCTAACTCCTCTCTGTTAGTGCCTTTAGTTGCCAGCGATATGAAACGCAATGATGACAGGATAAAAAAGTAGTGTTCTTTGCTTTTCGCACAGGCACTTACAAAGGCGTAAAAGGCGAGTAAAAACTAAGAAAAAGAAGAATCGCTGCCGTGTTTCTGTCCGCCATGTATCTCGTTTTATGTCGTTTCATCCGCTTCTATCTTTGTCGTTGAAAGAGAATTAAGTAGTTATTGCGTGCCCCGAAGGTGAATATAATCTTAATTAGCCCCACGTCACCAGCAACGTGACACTTTGAGCAAGCGATGTCACGCCTGGTTAGCAAATAACTAGCGAATAGCGAGGACAGTCAGGGTTCATGTGGCGCTTAAGTAGCGTCATGATGTTGCTACGACGCTTGTATTGCAAACGCTGAGCTTGCTCACTTGCTCTCCAGAAGAGAGAAGGTTGAGCAAGCTGGAAGTGTGAGAATGATCGGAACAAACACCGATTTGAACGTGTGTGGAGTCCGCGCTCAATCGTGTCGATTGACGGTACAGGGTGGAACACGGACACCCATAAGCTCGATAACGGTGTCTGATGCGCTTGGGTCAGGTTGTCTGGGGATTTGTATAGGCGCACTGAGCCTACAAAAGATGACAGTGTATATTTCACAATATGTATGATATGTCATCAAAATGTCAGGAGAGGAACCCCTGTGTACATATCTCTCTCTCTCCGTGTTTACCCTTGTTTTTTTTGTATAGTTAACCCTTAGACCTGGGGAACATGGTCGGACCTAGGCGGCCAAACATCGCGAACGCAGATATTGGCAGTGCCCAACTTCCCGGCGCAACACAAACTTCGTTTTTTTATTTGTGCAGGAGCCTGACATGCCAATTCGCAATTATTCGCATTTGTAGCCTTGGTCGAAATACTTTTCCCGTAGTTTTACTGGCATAACTCGTATTGTTTGGCGGTTGCAACACGATTACTGCGGTACGGCTCGTCGTGGCTCAGTGAGCGAGGCTTCGAACTATATAACCCGAGGTTGTGGGTTTTCGATGCCAACAGCGGAGGTGATACTAACAATGTGAGATAGTTAAGCAGGTAAGCTGTCCGAATATAAATCTATACTGTAAACAAATGTGTCGGCCCCATTGTTTCTCATATATAGCCCCGTGCGTCTTAAATCACCCGAAGTAGGAAACAAATGAAACCCGGGCACGAAAAATTGATTGCTCTTCGCTTTCATCTCAATTAAAAAAAAGAGGCTTTAGAAATTAAGTACATGAAATTTTGCAGATGTTGTGTGTGGCTCAATAAAAGATTTTTTTCGCAATAAACGTACGGAAAAAATTATACTTCATCGCCAACTGAACCTTCCGCAAGTGAAGCTACTGCTTAGCCATATGCGGGTATACATTACGTTGGTTTATTAATTTTTTCTATGTCATAGTCTATCGAATCTCCAAGTGCCACCATATTTACTCCGCGGAAATTTGAGCCACACTGAAATAAGTCCTGCCTTTGCACCGATTTACTTGAAAAACATTTTCCGCTCGCAAGCTTCCCAGAAACTTGCAGCACGTATCAGAAATTTTCACCTATGTAAGTCCTTCTCTAGAACGTTCCCACAGGTCTGGAGTTGACGTGTAAAGTTATTAAATAATCTGTTATATGTACACATGCAATAACTTTGCATTAATTGGATAACGTTCTGTGCATTTTCGACCGCTTGTTAGTGATTCATATTTGGCTGACGGTGCAGATGTATCCTACTTTGTACACCACTGTGCGCGTGAAGTGACATGGAGTGGATCCTTTCAAGAGATTGTGAAGAGTTTCTGAAGAGAATTTGGAATCGTGGTGTGGCTGATGAACCATAACGCGCGAAAATTCAGCCTGGGCAAATGGAAGATTAGGCGTACAGGCCGCTCTATTTTCTGCAAATTTATTCAACGGGACTTCTTGGGTGCATCATGAAGCATCAAATGTCTTCGCATTTATTTTGTGGGCCAACACCACTGTGGGCATCATAGTCCAGTTGTAGTGTCCGCGCGCGAAAATCCATACGATAATTTGTTTCTTGTGAAAGAACTTCAGTACCCCCAAACTGTGAAATACTGAGAAAATGATTGCTTCCGGTAGTGAAAGGAATGCGCTCGAAAATCGATTGTTCCGTCTACCTACGACAGTATGTATACGCCGTCAGAACCTGCTAAATTCCCAACATGGGAGACACCGAAGGTAGCCTTTGTGCATCTGGCAGCAGGGGAGGCCTGATTATTTTTCACTGCCAGCCAGCGGGATCGTCTGTGGACAGAAGATAGTGAAGTTCAGGTTTGAGTTGGAGTAACAAAGCATGACTGGATAGAGATAAGGACAGAATATGAACAAAATAAAAGGCGTGTAATAAATTAAAAACAATAAAGACTACGCCGGTGTCCATCAATGATAATGGGATCACTGTGGGTGTCGTGAAAAGGGTTTTCGTTTGGGTTGCCAACGAAAGTGAATTGTGTATTCTCTTTTATGCAGATCGCATCCTTATGCTCCGGTGGAAGCAATTCAAAGGAAAACTTACTCTGAATTGTATCTTTTGCGACGCTCCTGCCCGAATTTCGCGCTATACCTTGGTGCAAGTTCAATTGAATTGAAATCGTGGAAACAGGATTGGCTTGCTTATTTCAGAGAAACATCGTCTCACGAAGAGGCATTCTCCTCTCTCTGAGGACAGTTCAAAGAAACAAAGAATAAACGCATTCATTTACGCTGCTCGTGGAGTGAGAGACAGGAAGGTATGGCTTGGGCTCTCGTGTAGACAAGAGAATATTACGATTCTACTCACAGATCCTGCCACGAATGGGAGACAGACAAAGATATACACACGGTCTTGCAGAAAACTTTAATACATAACTTACCTAGTGTATTATGTTCTGTGGAGTCGCACCAGACACTTTCGGTCGTCGAGCGGGCTTTCTTTTTACATGTAGAAGAAAATCTCCGGAAGCAGTGCAGTATAGGCAACCGTTTCTCCACTTTACCCCATTAACTTTAAATGACATTCTACAGCCAGAATAAAGGGCGATAAAGAAGTTTTGTTTTCGGTTTCTTTTTAAGAAATTAAGGGTCAAAAGCAGCTGGGCTATGCATTACAGTATAAAAAGATTTAATGGCGGGCTGGGGTTTAAAGTTATACTTCAAATCTTGTTTTCGCACCTTTATTATTAACTTGGGTATCATCCTTATAACATCGTCTAACTCGCTTTGCACCGAGACATGGTTTGTACTCCCCGACCTCATTTCGCCCAATTTGTTCCCGGTAGAAGCGAACATTTGCGTGCTCATCTTCGCGCCTCCCTTCTGCTTCCCTCGGGAGGGACGCAGCGAGACGACTTCCGTTTGACAAACAAGCCTCAGCTTCAATTTGCAAGCACCGTACTCTTACGTGGCCTTATGTCGCTTCGTACACCGAAGCGTAGACATTGTGATGCAGGTGCCAGCCTCGGGGTAACGTCTCTCGCTTTCAGCTGCAAGGAAGAGGGGACAAGGAAGAGAAGAAAGATGAGGAGGATGGAAGATGAAAGGGATGCTGTCCAGAGTTGCAAGACAAAGGAGGCTCACTAATTTAAAATGACACTTAGTAGGCAGAAAGTGGAAGCATTTATTATTCACTGCGCCCCCGAGTCTTTCAAAGGACTCGAGACGGCCTCTCCTCCCACCAACATCCATTCTCTCGATGCCGTCCTTTCAGCTGGCGTGGCAAGCGACAGGAAGCTGAGTGGGAATATGTCGGTATCGCTGCCGCCACCAAAAACGTTTCGTTTTTTTTTTGTCCACATGAAAAATGCGGGATGAATGGCCGTAAGAAATGCTTCCCGAATGCCTCTAGTCGCACCTTGTTGAGCCCATTCTTTCCTAGATCGTACCATAACTAGTGACTCTACTCTGACTTCCCAACGAAATCCGTAAAGGTTTCACGTTGAAGTGAAATGGTTATCGCTTAGCATCTCCTCTTGGCTATTTCACATAGTTTCACGTGACCCACTTGGCTCAAAGGGTCCGATTTAATTATCGCTATTCTTTCTCGGAACCACCAGCAAGGGCTTCGTTTGTTTGTCGCGCCACCACGCGTGAGTCCTGCGAACTAGAACAGGAAGACGAAAATATTCAACTCATGGTGGGAAATGGAGAAAAGTAACTGAAGGGTTGGCGGATTAAGGCCATGGATCTCACGAAAATAGATTGGTCTTAAAGCAATGAGTCAGGTAACTGGAATTTCTTGTCCACTGTGAACCGATAGAAGTCACAGCATACACCCCGTTGGTACGAATCGCTCTCGGATGCGGTAACGTGTCTGAGTGGTTCCAGCATTTATGGTCACCAATTGCGAGCTGGAAAAAAGAACTCTACCAAGTTCCCTTCTTATTCAGGGCAGTGTTAAAACAGGCAAAACCGTTTACATGTCATGAATCCCGTTTATTGGACAGTATGTTCTTCCTATATTAGAAAAAAATTTGGATTTGTTGTCTTAGTTTCAAGCTTAAAAAGTGTAAACACGCTTCAAAGCACTCAAAATTCTCCATGAGAAAAGGTTTGCTTTCATTTTTCTTCGTGTACTGTGAAGACGAGCATATTTTTACACGTGATTTTCGCAGGTAAAAAATATTTGCTGATAAGTTATTCTACAAAACGTACAAGTAAACGGAGTTTATTTGTTTACAAAATAGTGAACACGCACGTTATAAACAGCCACATTACAAAACTTTAGCTTCTGGTTTTGACAACATAAGCGTATACCCACGATGAAGAAGGTGGGGGCGTATTGCTTGCTTCTGTAGCAATCTGACACATATAAGGCCTTCTACCAGTTTGGGCTCAATAAAGCTTCTTCTCTCTGTCTCTCTCATTCATCCGTTCTCTCTCTCTCTCTCTCTCAGTTTTTGATTGAAATGGCTGGAATACGTGGACTATTATTAGCAGAAGTGCCATCGCAATTAGGCGTTTTGTTTCTTCTCTCATTGGACATCTTGAAAGGGTTGATGAATTGATCTTTAATCCGCCGAATATTTTTTCACTGCTAACGTCCACACGGTTTCGAGGTAGAAGAGCGATTTCAACTTAAACATAAAATAATGTACGGTGCGTAATTGGTGGATGGATGCACAAACTAAGCGTAAGTGACGAACGCGGAGAAAGCTAGCAAATAAGGCGTACGTACGCAAATCATGTAGCAAATTGTTGTATTATTTATTAATGGCTGGATGACATAATGTCTTTATAGAGGCGAGGATCCATTATATTTTAAATATAGAACGTTTCACTAGTGGTTTTAAGATTTGTTTTTTATAACCTCACTGAAGCAACCTTTTTAATGCACCGGAAACTCTTTTTATAATGCCGAAATCCACGGTCAACAATTTTCTTCTTTGCTCTCTTATATACAAAGGCGGGAGACAGCGTTCATTGTGCACCGCACAGGAGTAAGTAAGGCATATTCATGGTGAGAACTTAAGCCGACATTCGGATCCTTATATCTTTTGTCAACAGAAATTCACGGCTCTTTTAAAGCGAAGCTTTCAGTCTCTCATTGATATCGTCTGTAGTCCACTGCAATCCCACTGCAGGAAAGACAACTTTCTCTGACGATGATGGCGGCCGTGGGTGAAGAGAGAGAGAAAGAGAGAGAGAGAGGAACATTTATTCAGTTTGCCAACTGTATTGCTTAGGCATCGGCCGTGAGCCCTTGGGCTCTGGCAGCGTCCTCAGCCAGCTGTACGGCCCAGAGTTGATCTTCCGGGCTGGAGCTGAGCAGCACGGTCTCCTACTGCTCACTGTTAGCACTGTTAGTGACTGTGCAGCCATTTGTGATCACCTGCGGACATTGCCATAACATGTGCGCCCGGTCCGCCCGTTCCTGGCTTCTATGGCACTCAGGGGAGTAGCGCCCTGGGTAGCAATAGCTATACACAAGTGGGTTTGGATACGAGTAGAAAAATTAAAACTCTTCACGTGGTAGGAATCGAACCTGTGTCCCTCGCGTTAAGAAGCCGCGTCTATCTGACTGCGCCATTTCAACACTTTTTTTATTGCCGGACTTAGACAAATAACAAAACATGGTAGACACAAGAAAAGGTACCACCAAGAAAGCATGGTACAAAACATACAATACATACAGCGACCAGCCGTAACCCCAGCTTGGCGTTATCATTTGTTCAGTACTACATGTAGTCAATGGTCGTACACAACCCTTACTTTCTTATTTTATTTTTCAGTCTCGCTTGGCATCGCACACCACAAAAAATATTGATTGGCATAATAACCAAGCTGCCGAACCTTAAGTTGACAGTCAACATTTGTGGGCTTGAATTACGCTCAATACACTCATAAGTGACAAAGCATCAGCACCACATTCTTGTTGGCGCTACACTTCCTTCAGTTTGCTAACATTTTCTGCAAAGTAATAGGCATTCTCTTCACTGTGCGCCATTCCGGTGCGGTTGAAGCGGTATGTATTTGTACAGGGGTGAATGGACGTGCAAAATTAGACAAAAATCATACACCCTTCCGTGTAAGGGCTACGATGGTTGAACGCGAAGATTTCTTTGTGCGAAGTCAGATGGCGAAGGGTCAAGGTAAAAGTCAGCTGCCATCAAAAATCCCAACTGTGTTCGAGTCGGAGTCTAAACTGAACAAGGCAAAGGTCAAAGCGTCTTCGAGTCAAAGTCCAAACTCAGACGCCAACCAGCGAATCACCAACCAGCGAGAATGCTTCGCGTTCAACCATCGTCGTCGTTAGAAGGAGGGGTCGCATGCTTTTAAAGGGACCTCTGCCAACACATTTGATAAACGCTTTCACTCTTTCCTTCGCGTCTGGAAGCACTGCAGCTCTGCGAAAGTTACAGTTATCGCCAGCATGAAGCAGCATTGCGTGATTTGCTCTGTTGCACCAGATACGCCTTCCGTTTCTGCTTTGTTTTGTGGCTTTTTAAAAGTTGCTATCGAAAAGCGTTCATTGCTGCAACTGAAGGAAAATGGCCAACAGCCGCTACATGGCCTCAGTGGCGTAATTCAGGCCGTCGAAGAACGTCGAGACCGGGAAGAGAAAAAAATCTTTTGAGGGAGTTTCCAAGTTATCTAGTAGGCATAGACCAGCAATTTCCGGCTGAGGTATTTTGCGACCCCCTACTCGAAGTACTGGGTGTGTTGGGTGACTACGTTCTGCAAACATTCAAGATCTAAAAAAAAGTCGAGAAAAGTGTTTCAGGGTCCCTTTAATTCTTTCGTGTCGTGCGATGCTGTGGCATTATTCAAGCTGCTGTTAATCCATTAAGGAGCAGGTTTTACCGGTGGCAGAACAGAGAAATGAATACCAGACAAAGGAATAGGAAAAGCCTTCCGATGCTGTAGTAGAGGGGGTGCCACTGGCATGTGAGTATCAGCATCATGTAGGAGGAACTGATGAAGCCTTTGTTTGTATTGCGCGAACCATGCCTTGCGTTTTGTTTACTTATTTGTTTTGTTGCCTGCGTTTGGCCGCGTCTGATTGTCTTGTCTTTGTTCGAAGCGAAGCAGGTGTTTCCCTTTCTTTCTTTGGTATGCCGCACAAGTTGCCTTATTTGATAGGATGATTGTTGCGCCATGTCGTCACTTTTCTAGAAGGCTCTTCTTTATTCTCAATGCAATTCGACTGTTCCAAAAAGTAGAGCGGGGAAAGGTAAATACTCCAGGGCAAACGCCGCGGAATTCGATTCGCCGACACTCGTATGTGCACGTCATTAGGTGACTGCTACTTCGCCGCTTGTGTATTCTTCGAGTTCTTAGCGGAGCGCAAGTTCACTGCAATAAATGTTTTTTCCTTGAAGAAACCGGCGTCTTCCTTGGTATCGTGGCAGTATATCGTGGTGGGTAACGTGATTCCTCATAATATTGGGAACCTTCTTTAAGCAAGAAAAGAAGATGCTCACTGCAAGATGTGTATTCATAGGCCCTAAGCACAGGCACGAGATGTGGCGAACGAAAGAAAAAAAAATAGAAACATTCACGGCCTTCTAACTAGCCCGTTGATGAATTATTTGAATATGAAGAACTTCGTACGATCCGCACAGAGAAGCAAGAAAGTGACTGAATCGGATGAATGACCGGACTTCGACAAAAGCTTATTTGATTATACATACCTGATTTATACACAGAATCACATATCAGCGAAGAGGGCTCTTATTCTATTCTAGTCTTGAATTATTTTCTGTTCTGTGCAGTGAGGAAATGAGGTAACCACTACATTTCTTTCCCTTCACACGTCACCAATGGCAGGAAACAAACCCGTTTACCGACGCTTTTTTTCTCTTTGCTCGTTCGTGCAGCCTGTGAAAGGAAATGGCCGTCTTCCCAGTCTTCGAAAGCAATCTGCACTGCCTTCTTTCCAGTTTTCTAATCAGTACTACCGGTCAAGCGCCGAAGTCAACAAAGCAAGTCCAACAGTGAGTCTAATTGCTTTGCGAACGCGAAGAGTTCCTCTTGGTCAGCGTGCCTGTTCAATGCGTGAAAATTAGTTGAAGGGGCGGGGTGTCGAGAGCAAAGTCGAGCTTTTCGCTTTAATTACCCGCTGCTCGCTCTCTCGCTTGCCTCGAACAGGCCAGTAATTTTGTGTAAGACTGTCTACATCGACAGAGAGAGCGTCAGGTAAGTGTGTGCGTGTGTGAGCAGTTTTTCATGCACTTTCTGCGTCAATTTTCTCTGTTTTGTTCGGAAAGATTAGGGACGCAAGAAGAGAAATCTTGAAGACCCAAGCGCCCGCCGCCAGTGCGATTGAATGTAAAAAATGCACCATCACGCCATCGTTTTGCGCAATCGGCAGCAAGCAAACCATGGTTTCCCGACTTTAAAGACGGTATGCTATCTTGCGCCACCTAAACGCCACAACTTCGTTCTTTCTGGCTGTCTGTACATCGATTCAGACTCCTGGCGAAATGTTAAAAGATATCTCGAACGAGATGTTCATATTAGAAAAAAATATTTCCAAACTACTTATTATAGCAGCGGTCTTCATAGTTGTCAACATTTTCGGCAAAACGATAAGGTTAAGCATCTTAAAGCCAAGACATACATGCATAACTGATACTAGCAGTGTTTTAATTAAAAATTACACAGCAGCATGATCTCGCAATAGCGCTTAAAAAAACCGCTAAAAGTGCTATTTTAAGAGAATTGGCACTAGCGTGTCGACAACGAGGTACCACTCGAAACCCAGCAGTAACAAAAGGTCCTAGTAGACGGCATGCAAATAGTGCGAACGCGGAGAGATTCAGGTGAATGCAGCAAACCTCCATTCCGTTCGTCTTGGAAGGAGCGAAACGGGACGGGAACAACGTGGAAGAGGGTCGGGGATAGAGTAGAGGCATTTACGTGGGAGAATCGCATAAGACTATTGTCTTTCGATTACATTTTGCGTCGAAGCGGGGAGATACGCGCAAGCCTTTTTTTCTGTCACATTTCCTTTTTTTCTGTCGCTACGCTGTCATTTCATTTTAACAAAGTCTGAACAGTTGTCTTGTTAGCGCACATTAGCTTCTCATGTTCGTATTCAGCAAGGGTTTCTTCACACTTTATCATAACAGCTTCCTGTGGGTGGAATATTTTTGCCTCCGACATCTTAATATACACAGCATCTATTGGCAAAAAGAGCACAAAACGATTTGAAGCTAAAGATATTTGTTTCAGTTAGTTTTCTCCTCTCGATTTTACGCGGAATCTGGTTATATACAGTCATGCCCCTCCCTAACCTTCTCGACGGACGAGCTGGCGGGGGCTTTCAAGTGTTTTAGATATTGCCATAATGCGGCAATCTTATTCAACGATATGCACTTTGTAATACAGCTCGCAAGCATGATGAGGCGAGCTCTGCTTAAATAAAGGGAATGGTCATACAGCGCCTAAGCCAAAGAAGCTCAATGTTTTACGCTAATGCACCGACATTTGGCTGCGAGTGTATATATATTCTGGTACAGGGGCGAGGCACTTTGTTCCCATGTTTTTTTTGTTAGCGATAAAAGAGTATTTATAGTCTTTATTCTACTCACTCAACTTTTTCAAGCTATTAACTACAAAGCGTTCTTGTTTTCATTATCCTTTCCCGATTGGTCTTATCCTAGAATCTACAGTCACCATTTACTGTTTGCGCTCTTCCATTAAAGGGACCCTGCAACACTCTTTGAGCAGTGCAAGTAAACCTGCGTGACGTTTACATTACACTGCCAGGAATACCTGAGCCAAATATTACACGTGCACGTGAAGCGGTGAGCGCGCAAATCGTGTGAAAGACGCGGAAAAACAAACGCTCTCTCTTCAGTTGTCTCATTATGCATGGCTAAGGGACGTCACATAGGCCATGGCTGCCCGATCGGCTGTCACTGGTCAACTTCGCGGCTAGATTCTCCCATTTCCGTCGTCGTCATCGCTGTGTACGAACCTCTTCTATGCCTGAACCTGTAGGCCCAGTTTTGCTGTTTCTGTTGTGTTTTGAGTGCGCGCGGAGTTTGAGTGATGAGCTCAATACTTCCCTTTCAACGGACCACTCGACTACAAACGTTTATTGCTTCAAAAACGCCCTACCAGCCCGAGCGCACACTTGCCGAGCAGGCACCCCATGCCTGCTATTTTTGGGCACCAGACCGGAAATAGGCCCCCTCCGCGTTGCGGAGAAAAGAGAAAACTACCCGGCATGTGATATATCGAAGGCCGCCGAAGAGAACACCGCGAGCCGCCCCCCTCTCCGGGCGAGAGCGCGCAGCTTTCGTCGCGTTGTCGGCGCTCGAGTTGAGAGGCAACGATTATGCGCGATTTCTCATCGCGCGTAGTTCGTTAATTGTGAACGATTTTCATAATTCTTTGCGGGAGGAGATTTCTTGGACAATGGACTTTATTAATCCCAAAATACATTACTAGTAGTCGAGGGCAAGTGTTGCAGGGTCCCTTTAAGGTAGTATCGAGATGCTACACCGAATAAAATAGTGTTGTGGTATTTGAGGAACCGCACTGGTACCGTTACCCCTATTTAAGACACGCAGAGCTGCATGCGGTATAAAGCTCCACCCAAAGAATAAGAAGATAGGCTTTCACCCCTCCAAGAGCTTTCTTGGAAATTTATGGAGTGCATATCTGCCACGTTAGCCTTCTTTACACGGCAAGTTTGGGCCAGACACTTAAAATCAATCACTAGCATCGTGAAATGACCGGAAATATAGAGTTGTAGTAAGTTTCAAAACTTCGTTCAACCCTCGTATTTGTATTCTCGCAAACCCGTTCCCTCATTGGTTATCTGCCGGGAGCAAAGCTTCAAGTGGCACTGAGTGTCGCAAGCATTGTTACTTTTAAATTCTTCTTAAGGCGCATCATACCCTTTACCAATGAATGGGATTAAAAAAAGCTGCCTGCGTTCACTCAGAAGCCATCAAGAATCCAGGGAGAAATAAACCTATCGATTTAATTTCGCGCAGGTAGGTCGGAGGATTTGCTTAGTTGCTTAGGATGTTGCTTTAGTTACCTAGTTCACGTTAGGCGTTTATTACACGGCAACGAAAAAAATTGTTTTGCAAATTAAATGTTCAGTAAGGCATTTTCAAGCATAAACTTCTCGTGGTTCTAAACACGGCAATCTTTTGCGAGAACCTAAACCTTTTTACAGCTCAGACGTTTTTGTCTACTGTTGGTCGTATTGAATTCTTTGTGTCAAAATGACCGTGCGCCGTAGTGAGGAACATTCATAGTGGAGCGTTAGGTGACGACACCCCCTGTCGTACAAGAAAAAAATCGGTAAATTGCACCCAGAATTGCCATTACCAGCTGCTCATAAACGTAAGACATATTTCACGTAGTAATACGCAAAATTGGGCGACTTGATAAGGATGCAATGTTGCGAGCACCAACAGATGAAATGAAGAAACGAAGAAGAAATAAAGAACGTCACAGGTACTTCGACTTGCTGCTGTTTTGTAATCCACGGCGCTTACAAGAGTATTGTGCATCCCCTTTACAAAAAACAAAAACAAAAACAAACAAAAAACAGAAGTGCTTTTTGATCATCTGCCAATTTCTCTCCTTTCTTAAACTATTCTCCCCAAACAGGTAAAAGAATAAAACGCTAGACAAACGAAAAATCACACTTTAGTGCATATATGGCCACTATCTTTGCTTGAACCCCTTTTGTGTCCTACATCGACCAATCCCGTTTCAGATTTTTACTACGCTGCGAAATGAGGTTTTTGATGAACTGTAAAAAATCTTGAGCTGCTGGGCGCCGTCATTATGCATATGTCACGTTTCCTTTTAATGAGACCTTAGAATGGAAAATGTACGAGTTGCAACTTGCATTAAAAAAAACAGCTGCAAGCAGTCAAGACTTCGGCTTTAATGACAGAAACAGAGCCGGGAGTGTAGAATATTTTGGGGGCCGGCGGTTGCACACTAATGAACTCCACGTCCAGTGAATCGAGAAGCACGCTGCTATAAAGCATGTAATTTGTGAGCATTGGTCGTTTGGGTGTATCCGCTGACACAAATAAGCCGTGAACACAAATTTGAAAAAGAACAAAAAAGCTGAAGTGGGCCAAATTTATGTTCTACCCCACTGAAAAGGCCCTCGTTGCTTTAAACCGCTCTCGCAAACAATCCTATAAACAGATAGAATTGCGTGTTCAGCATTAGGTACCCGGCGTTCCAGAAACTCCATACGCAGCTTCCTAGCGTGCGAAGGAAGCAGCGGGAAATTTGGTTCTGACAACAAGAAAAGATCAAGTTTCTCTTTACTTAGTGAGTAGCGTTTCAGATGCTGTGCACAATACATGAAAGTGGTTGGTATTCTACTTGAAGTGCAAGCAGTGTAAATCCTGTTGTTTGAGTTTGCCACAGTGATTTGCTCCAAATGTAGTTTTCGTAAGTTTACTACAGAAGAGTTTCGTTTAATTAGGGTTTTACAATGAAATTCGATGTTATAAAGAGCGCCGACGCTATCTGAGCCTGCTGACACGTATTATTCGGCCTAAATATCCACCACCACTGACACCACCTACATCATCATCACCGTCCTTGTAATGAGTCGTCATCGTTGCCCTCCTGATAGCTATAATTATTATCATCATCAAAACCATATTGCTGACCCTCATTATCGCCGTCGTCATCATCCTAATTAACCCCCGCTGGTGCGCTCGCTGTAGAACGAAGGCCCCTCCCAAAGATTTCCGCCCGCACTTTTGCTGCTAATAAATGTGCTAACTTCGCCAATTACGCAGTGTTACGTACGTACATGGTGTCACAGTGGTTGATGTTTTATTACGATTTTTTCTCGGGTTTCGTTTGTTTACTGGTATTTTTATTTTCTCTCTTTACCCCAATGAGGGAGGCATATCTGACAGGCCTCCGTGATTAATTTAGTTCATTTTATAACTTTTATACCTTTTTAATTTTTCTCTTATTTTATTTTTTGAACGTTACGTCAGAAAAGTGCATTCATTTACACTATGATAAGGAATAAATGAGCTAACTTCGCCAATTATGTGTTTCTGTACGCCCATACTGCGAAACATGCTTGGTGCTGAGGAGTATTGGGAAAACAATAACTTAGTGAATAAAATTTTAAATTTACCACCGGTTACGGCTGCTACTTTTCACCTGATTAAGTTTAGGTGCGATTCTCGCGCTTTAGTGAATGCGCGGATGCACGTCGCTTGTTTTTCGTAGCTCCGATTAAAACCCAAGTATAATACTTAGGGTGAAATTAGGCTCGCTTTGGGCCTCATAATGATGACGCCTACCCAACATTCACATCGGCGCAGCGTTTTCCTCGCCTTTACAAAGGTTAAAGCGGTATGCAGACAGAATACCACGTTGTTTACTTTGGCAAAACTAGCCTTTGGTAACTCGTCCATCCCCATTCCAGCCAAAAAAGGTGTTTTTTAACGGCGAATGCACTACAACAATTTGAAAGCTGTCACATTTAAGGCCATAGAGTGGCGTAATATGGGCAGGGGTGACGTGGTACGAGCCGGCACTAAAAACATAATTATCAGTGTGTTAACTGTACGTTAGCATTCAAGTGATGCTCTAAAACGTACCTGTAAGCCCCACTACAATCGCCCAGTCACTACCAACGCATAGAGCGAGGTTCTCGAGCGGCATTTCGGGTCCTGGATTGTATTCCACAAAATCATTGGGCTCATTTCCCATTCTAACCATAGCCACCGAAAAACCTAGGGCAGCAGCGCAAGATTCGCATTTGAATCGAACGACATTTGGTTTGAAGCCATCCGAGAAAGTCAGTGTATCCCGGGCATGAATTGCAATACGAGGTTTAAAAACGCAGCCAACCTGGCAGCGCGTGTTGTACTGTACATAGCACACTCAAGCATTCAGACACGGTTTGTTCATAAATCAACTCGGAATTCGCCATTTCCAGCAATGGCAGCATACAAAACGGCAAATTGTTGGAGTGCCGGAGGGCCCCTTTTCCAATGCTCGTTCTTGGCGTAAGGCAATGCTGAACTTGCACGGGCCTATATATGTTCTGGCTGCTGGTTTCCAACAATAAACGGTAAGTGGGAAAGGCAGTTGATGGTACGACCGTTTTATTGCTGTTTTCCGAAAAAATGTGAGAGTTGGCATTCAGTACAAGAAAGAGCACACGCGCGAACGTATTTATACGTTCTCTAAGCGTCAAGCTCGAGAGCCTCTGCAGAGATACATGTCCTGTACAAAAAGAACATACTGGCTGTAACGTTGGACACCAAAACAAGTACGTGAAATGCGATAGAGGGGTTGTGTACCGTGTTCCGTTAGCCTGCGGAAGGGTATATGTAGGACAGACGGCACGGTGCGTCAACTCCAGGTTGCCCGAGCATCAAAATAACGTACACAAAAGAAAGAATGGGAACCTGTCGACTCACTGCGGTGAATGCCCCAAGTGTGAGCCATACTTTAAAAACTCTGTGATATTGTTTCAGGACTCTGATCAGCGCACGCGTGAGATAGTAGAGGGAGCTGAAATGCAACTAGGCGATTTCGAGTGTGTCAGCACGACATCAGTAGCCTTGTCCGATAAGGAGGCAGCGTTCTTAAAAAAGAACTGGTCGTGGTAATGACTGACACGTGTGGGACAGTGGCAAGCGATTCCGTTATTTTAATCTGTGTATAATCGTAACCTTTTCTGTATCTCTTGTATTTTTGCTGCTATATATTTCACCCTGATTCAATAAAATTCAGTTGGAAGTAGCGCTTGTCCTTGTCTTCTGTGTCCGTGTATTTTTCTGCGCTTAAGATGAACGTTCTCTAACCAGTTGAGCTCGTTGCACTAAAAGGGAGAACAGACTTTTGTAGGTTCACGCAGCGGGGTTTGCCGCTTTTTCGCACGAAAATAAATGCGGCTGAAAAGCAAGAGAAATGTTCTTAAACGACAGAAAAAAATAATGAAGTTGGGCAGGGCATTTGGTGCGCTTTCCGCTTTGTGTGGTCAGAGGGCTTGCGTGCTCTCGCTCAAGTGCCTAGCCAGACAGCCAATGGTTTTGTGCGGTAGGCAGCACATCCACTGTAGGGTATTTGACCCACCCACCAAAAGACCATACGATAGCCACTCTGACGCAGCCTATAGAATGTGCAGGACTATGGACCCGCACATTCAAGGTATGTGCCTGTGGCAATCTGTAAGAATGCCTTCTTAATAACCAGCGCCTCAGTGCAGCCAACCTCTTCCGCGTGCACAGAAAACTTCGAAGTTGCACTCGCTGTCACCGACTCGGCTCTACAATAATACCCATTACTCTGAACCTTCCTGCCCAGGGCTCCTCTCAGGGCGGACGGCCCCCATTACCTGGCGGTACTCATTAGACACCACCTTCTCCGACGGGTTGACATCGTGTGCGCAGTCTTCTTTTCTTTCTTTTCTTGTGCTGGCACCAGTTTCAAACAGTTTTTAAGCGCATTGTTCTTGTGGAGGTGCTTCACAAATAGATATGTCAGTGTTTTGACTGCTAAATTTGCTATGTACAGCCTTTCGAATACGTCAGAGTACCATAAGCCCATTTGGATCACACATACATAACAAAGACTGGTCAAGACTTGATGGAACGGTCAATGATATAAATTGTTGAAAGAAATCAGCCACAAGTAACAAACCTTTTCTTGAATCGCTTTGCTCACAAAGCAGTCACAGAATGTACGTCAGTTAGGCAAATTTTTTTGTGTGAATATTAGATAGAACTGATGATGACATTTACACCATCCCTATGTCACAGCCCTTGACTGGTGTTTTTTCTCGCAACAAACTCAACTGTTCTCAGGTAGTAAGTGTGGCACCCATTTTCACCGTGTCACACAGTATGCTGCCACTGCGATGCAGTGTAGGGGAGACGTAAGTAGGATTATGATGTTTCATATCAAACTCTTAAACAGAAAACATCGCAAAGAATACTCAAACATGTGGATGTATTTGTTCGCCACTCGACACCATTACGCGCTAATTAAAAACGCATACCAGAGTCCCTAAAAGTCTTTAGGGCTCTGCGCATACTCTGATTTTGCGCACATTTATATAAGACCGTTCATCGAGCGTCTTGAAAAAAATTTCACCATCTTCGCGTAGGCGAACCCTGAGTAGTATGCGAAGCAGCCATGGGGTCGACTTCAAGTTCCCATTAGTTTTTCAGTTCGATCGCGGCGTTGCTGGGAGGAGAAGTGAGGGGAGCGGAACGCGAGCGCGCGTCATTTATACCGCGGAGCTTACAGTGGCCGCCCCCAGCGGAGTATGCAGCGGCTACCGTCGCGTCTCTAACTCTAAGCTGCTTCGCATTATCGCGTGAGGAGCCGCAGGTGTTGCCATTCGTTGCGCAATCCCGGAGAGGAGCGGAGCTTCGAGAGGAGAGGAGGAACGCCGAGGAGAGAGTGTCGGATAGGAGAGGAGGAATGCCTCGCATACTATTCAGGGTTCCCCTACGGGGAGATGACGACGGTGGTTGAACGCGAAGCTATCTCGTGGTGGATTCTTTGGTTGGCCAATCCCTAGGGGCATCCTGCCACAATCATCATCAGCGGTGCCTGGCCAGGCATGCGCAGTGGGTGTGCGGACGGCGGACAACAACGACAAGGGAGGGAGAGACACAGCTCCGAACATGAGAAGCTTCGCATCTAAAAGGGCTTGCGTTCGGGTAGTTGGTATTCTATAACGTTCATCTTCAGCGCACAAATAACTCGGACAAGATGACAAGGACAAGCGGTACTTCCAACTGATTTTTTTTGAACAAGGGTTAAATATATACCAGTGAAAAGACAAGAGATAGAGAAAGTGATACAAATATACAAAAGATTAGAATAATGAAAACGCTTGGCGCAGTCCCACACGTGTCAGTCACTACTATGACCAGTTCTTTTTCAAGAACGCTGCGTCATTGAGACATGACTGTGACATCTGCGTCTCACAGACATCATTGTGACAGTCTGTGAGGCTGTGCGCAGGCGTGAGAAGCAGGTAGTCAAAGGGGCTGAAACCAGTGCGTATGACGGCAATGAGCGCCGTAAGACGGCGGTTATACCGTATCGGCATGGTATCGCACACAGACTGAAGAGAATAGGGCAGAAAGTTGGCGTTCTGGTTGTCATGACCGCACCACTGAAAATCGCGAGGCTTTGCAGAGACACATGTCCAGTGGAAAAAGTAAAGTCTGGCTGTAGCGTTGGGCATCACAACAAGTACTTCGAATGTGATGGCGGCGTTGTGTACCGTGTTTCATTGGCCTGTGGAAGGGCATATGTAGGACAGACTGCACGTTGTATCAACTCCAGGCCACATGAACATCAGAATAACGTGCAGAAAAGAAAAACATGGGAACCTGTCAGCTCACTGCGGTGAACGCCGTGGGAGTGAGCCGTACTTTCAAAATTTCGTATATTGTTTTATGATTCTGATCAACGCACCCTTGAGATAGTAGGGGAAGCTGAAACGCAACTAGGCGATTTAGAATGTGTCAGTACGACTTCGATAGCCTTGTCGAAAAAATAGGCAGCGTTCTTTAAAAAGAACTGGTCTTGGTAGTGACTGATGCGTGTTTCTTCTGTTATTCTAATCTGTTCTATATCTGTAACCTTTTCTCTACCTCTTGCTTTTCACTGGTATATTTTTCACCGTGGTTCAATAAAATTCAGTTGGAAGTAGCGCTTGTCCTTGTCTTCTGTGTCCGTGTTCTCTTGTGCGCTGAAGCTGAACGTTCATCGAACGCTTTCCGCACGGCTAGTGAATATTTCAAAAGCATGTTGCACGCAAAACGTGGAATTTCAGTAATGGTGAGACTGGTGTTCTTTAAAGGATTACTCTTTCTTCAATATTTCTGCGCAAGTATACTTACTCGCCCTTAAGAGCTTCCTGGCAAGGCGCTTCTCCCCCCGACACAGGAGGCGCTGCTCCACGACACCGAAACACTAGGTGGACTTTTGAAACCAGCAAGCTTTTCAATGGCGATTAAGGCCACCCGGAGTCCCGAGTGGAGATGCCTTCAACCTGGTAGACGAAAAAAGCCTTACACTCGACGTCCTCTACACTCAACAGGGCCACAACGAATGGCCCACCCGTCGAAGAAACCGAGGCTTGCCACTGACGCCTGGCAGAAGCAGCGCGGAGAATACGCGCGCGAGACAAAACGCGACTGTACAGCTCAGCGGGAAGACAAAACTCCTCTTCTGGAAACCTCTACGAGCATCGAAGCAGAGTCCGGTAGGGGGATCCACAAACAGGATGCTGCATCCTAGGGAGAAAAAGGGAAAGGAGGCGCTCATGTGGACACGGAGGGATCTAGGAAAGGGGGAAAGCGGGGAAGTGGGACAATCGTTGGCACCCACGGCGTCCAAGGCGGCGCATTAGTCGGCACAAACCTTTTTCGCGCGGGAGCACCGGCAATTAACGAGGCATGCTCGCGGCTGCCGTGTGCTGCTGCGCTGCTGCTGCTACTGCAGTCTGCCAAAGTTTCGTCTTGACGCCCCCTCTCCGCGGCGACGGACTTCCCGCACTTCTGGCTCACCTGCCGCCATCGACGTGCGGTCTTGACCGCGCTCTCGTTAGTGACGTCAGCAAAGTCGGTGTTCCTAGTTAGCTTTGTTTACTTTTCTTCTCTCGCTTCACTTCACTGCTTATTTCCACCTGAGTTTATAGGGGAGCCTGAAGGAAACTTTGTTACATCTCGTGCTGTTATGGGGTACAAAGAAGGTTAGGTGGTGTTGTCCATCAGAAATCTAGGCAAGTTACTCCGCGCACCTTTACCTTGAAATTTCAATTAAAATTGCATTGCCACCTCTTCCTTTTGATGATGATTGCGTATAATGCCTGTCAGAAGAATGTATTTGCCAGCAATGCGTGGGTCTTTTGAACTGAAGCTGGTTTTAAAATGATCGGTGCAAGCTTGGTCTTTGTATGCTACTTTTCCCACATTGTGTATTTCTCAGCGAAGCCTACGCATAAAAAAATGCTTTGCGAACGGGGCCCTATAACAGCGACGTGAGTGTAATCTTTGACGGCGTGCCGAGAGCTATGCGTGTTGTTCCGACGAGCTATTCCCGTGAGACGGCATGAAAACGACGAGCGAGAAATATCGTAAGTCATGGAATGCCGCAAAGCTGCTTGGGCGCCAAGGCACCAACTTGGAAGAGTTCAAGGCCGCGTGGGCGAGTTACAAAGAGAAGTTCTTGATTTTCGTGTTGGCTAGAGCAGCAACGTGCGTGACGGACTGTGGTTTGATGACATCCTGACCGCGACACGAAACAACTCTACCAACCTCCATACCAGCCTTGATGCGACACCACCTTCGCAGCATGGAATGGCGGATAATTTTTGTTTTTGCGATGAGAAGTGATGAAGTCTCGGTTTTGCATATCCTAGGGGTTCAAATGGTGCGCTGACAGCAAATATCGAACCGGCTTTAAAAGTCGCGTTCGTTTAACAATACTGACCTCATCAGCACTCCCACTACCTTCTTGTCGACCCTCCCCTCTACCCCCCTTCAAATCCGTAACATTAGTAACCACTTCTTTTTTCCGTCTGCGTCACGGTTATTAACTTTTTTATCTATTCGAGAATCGCATGATGCCAGTGCATAGGACGACCGTCGCTATTTTCTAGGATACAACCAATTTGAATACATTGCGGGTTAATTAAAACGCGCAGTCACCTTCTTTCCCGACACACGAATTCTATCCACCGGTTCTTTCGTCGCATTGATTTAAAAATGAAGGCAGAGAGAGAGAGAGAGAGAGAGAGAGAGAGAGAGAGAGAGAGAGAGAGAGGAGAGAGAGAGAGAGAGAGAGAGAGAGAGAGAGAGAGGAGAGAATGAAAGAAAAAAGGTAAAACGGGAAAGGAGGCCCTGCCCGTCTGAATAAAAATTGAGCTGCCTTGCTGAGCGCATTTCTAATACCACAGCCAAGACGAACTGGCTGGAGGGGTGTTTAAATTTGGGAAAACAAGGACGCTGTTGATTGGAATGCGCTCTCACTGCGTCCCAGTGGGACTGACTTTTGTATGGGATTGACTTTTGACGTCTTTGTAAAGGCCGACGCGTTTTCTCGCGCCTAGCGCATGTGCGATCGATGGCCGTGTGCGCGCATCCCATCGGTTTTCGCTGGGGTTATTATCAACCGGAGCGTTTACGTAAAGGCGGGAGTGTTGATTGTTTATGCTAGGGTTCTTGGTGATCGCTGGAACGTACTATATATGGCAGAGTAGAACATTTTCATATTAAACTGTTGGTAGCAAAAAAAAAAAGGGAGTGGCTTAGAGATATAAACGTTTATAGGTGCCGGTGGACCATAAACAAAACAACAACAACAACAACAAAAAACATCCCGGGACATCTCCATTAACGTGAAACCTGGGGAGGGGCGAATCATGCAGTTTACACGTGTATTCCTGACGCCTTGGGTGTTTATGCCAAAGGAGATATAACCGTTGGGAGGTAGAGGTACACAGCTTTGCTGTAAAAGTCTCTTGTCTTTAAAGCACGAAGCTCTCTAGCGCGAGGCGTAAACGAGTGTCCCGGTGTTTCAGTACCGTGACTACATGAGACGACGCTTACGACGACACGAGACGCCGACAGCCCCAGTCACTAAGTAACCTTTGTCACGCCCCTTTAAAAGTGGCCGACCACGGCGTTAGGAAAACTGCGTTCTTTCTAGTCGCTGCAGTGGTTTATGGAAACCTGTTGCTAGAATACCAGGACTGGCTCCCAGCAGCGATGACTGTTTTTATGGTGGCGGTAAAAACTAAACCGTTCAGGTGTCTGCACTTCGAATCACTTCGAATATATTTGTAATCCTTCACTGCTGTGATCTTAAAAGAAGAAACGTTGCTTCGTTATTCATTGGGGGAGTTTCCGATCTCTGCACAGCCTTGATCGTAAATGTGAGATACGCTGATGATCAGGATAATGAATTTCCTTGAAGTTAACCCCCCCCCCCCCTCATTCCCATCCCTTCATCCTATTTCCATCAATAGTTCATGTCATTTATTACGATAGTTTTTATTAACTACGTTTTGGTTCAACACACTATTGTTGCTCATGTATCAGGTGTTCGTTAAGAAGGGTGGTATGCAGCGTTCGCGACCATAGCTATCGGGAACTAAGCAGCACTCTTCCAGAGGGCCACTTGCGGATCGACCTCTTTTGGCGAAATGCAGGCGGCAAGTAATAGTGATTTGCACACAACGCTAAGAGGCATCTTAAGAATATATCTTTCCATTCTTCACACGAAGCAGCAGTGAAAGAGAGAAAGCATTTTTATTCATAGGAACAATATTCTTGCGGGAGTGGTTCCACCTTTAGGAGTTGACATGCGGCATCTTGGCTTCAACCTTTCTCTCTACCAGCGGAAGCTGCTCGAGGTGACGGGTGCTGAACACCAGCGGAAAGTGTGTGTATGGGTGCTAGGTTTGGAATTTGTTCACATGTGTCCGACTGTTCCTTGACGTGAGCCGTGTTCCAATTGCGCTTCAAAATAGTCAGAGAACAGGAGGTTTTTCCTCAACGGGTGTGGAAGCATTTTGGATGGTGAGTGTTGTTTCTTAAATTTTTTGTCAGCTGGTTCTATTGGGGTTGGAGCTTTCAGCGGCTGAGTGTGTAGTGTTGGGGCATCTCTCGGCGCTTAGGTAACGGTGCGAGCTCAGGGGTCTCGTCCGTAAACTAACCTACGAATCCTCGGGCCTGAAGGTGTGCAAATACGTTGACTCCTATAGCAGGAGTAGAACGGCGCAAACCGGTTTAGACTTCCGCAGGCGGTTGTTCGATTTTAATATGCGGTGGTTCATCAGCGGAACCTAACCCAACGAAGAATTTCTTCAGGTGGGTTTAGTGGGCTTTGTGATTTGATGGGGCTAGTGATTTGCCTTTCTTGGGTTTACGTTTAAGTTGGTTATTCAGCCCACGCAGCTAAAAGACGAAATCCTCGCCCCCGCCACTCGACACTCCCCGCGAGCAATACTAGCGCTCGACCTCAAAGGGGCTTTTAATAACGTGTCGCACGAGGCAATTCTACGAAACCTTAACAACACAGGATGCGGGGAGAGAACATACAACTACATCGTAGACTTTCTTTCAGACCGCACAGCCACACTCAAAATCGGCGATATCACCTCAGATCCCATCACCCTCGGAAGTAGAGGTACACCCCAAGGCTCGGTCCTCTCCCCGCTCCTATTTAACATCGCGCTCCTGGGTCTACCGGCAAGGCTTGGGAGTATTCCAAATTTAAACCATGCGCTCTACGCAGATGATATAACAATTTGGACTGGCACTGACTCACTCGGGAGACTTCAAGACTGCCTGCAGCAAGCTGCCGATGCTGTAAAGCAGTACGCAGAGGAAATTGGACTCGAGTGTTCCCCACAGAAATCAGAACTCTTGGTGGTCCGGCGTCGTCGCACTAAAAATGACAAGGACAACATCAAAATAAATTTACAGGGACACAAAATTACGCCCTGCAGCTCAATCAGGGTGCTTGGGCTTTTTGTGCAAGCGGATACAAAATGGAACATAATGCTCCAGCGCCTGGCCAGAACGACCGAACAAGTTGTGCACATGATTCGTAGAGTCACAAATAGACACCGGGGCATGAAAGAAGACGATACCATCCGTCTTGTCCAGGCCTTCGTTCTATCGAGGCTAACATACGCAGTGCCCTACATGACTCTAACCAAGACAGATACGGAAAAACTTAACACCCTCATCCGTAAAGCCACGAAGCAAGCCCTTGGGATCCCCATGAGCGCGTCAACTGATAAGGTCCTACGCATGGGCCTGCACAACACGATGGACGAGCTCATAGAGGGCCACCTCTCCAGCCAGAAAGCGTTGCTTGCAATGACAAAAACCGGCCAAAAACTGTTGAACAGAATCAAATCGAGCTCCCCAGACGTGAAGCCGAACAAGCAGCTACCTGAGCGGTGGCGGCATAATATCTTATCCAACCCACTGCCAAAGAACATGCATCCGGTTCACCACTGCGGTCGACGAGAAGCTAGAGCGAAAGCCTTAGACAAGAAATACGGCACCCTCCCGGAAACGGTCTACACGGATGCAGCCACAATCCGTGGTAGAAGAGCAAAGACAGTGGTAGTCACCACAAAGACAGAGCTCCTTGTCAGTGCCACCGTAATAACCGCATCAACCAAAGAAGCGGAGGAGCTAGCTGTGGCACTGGCCCTCATGCAGACGGAAGCCACGGTGGTCGTAACAGACTCCCAGGAAGCGTGCAGGAGCTTCAGGTCGGGTTGGGTGGCACCAGCAACGCACCGCATGCTCTCAACCAAATTTCCTGACAGAAAAGTAAGGATTGTATGGACGCCTGCACATGCTTCGATGGAGGGCAACGAATTTGCCCACCAAAAGGCCCGAGAACTTGCCGACCAGGCCTCGGAGGATGTGGAGAAACCTGTACCTCTTCTAACCTACCACGAAATAATACATTACAAGCTTAATCGACGGACTTTCCCGCTACCTCACCCAAACCTCACGAAATCTCAAGAAACAACACTTAGACTCCTACAAACCAACACCTTCCCGCATCCAATTAGGCTTCACCGGATATCCCCCACCCAGTATCCAGCAGAATGCAAATACTGCCAAGAACCTGGTACACTACGACATATTATCCTAGAGTGTCGAAAAAACATGCGCCCACCACCCCTTCCCCGCATTTCAAATCCTCCAGAGCAGTGGGAGACACTGCTGTCCAGCCCCTGCCTCTCGGACCAGCTCCTGCTCACCGAGAGGGCAGCCGGTGCTAAGACAGCTCATGGATTCCTGTGAAGAGGGAGCCACTCCTACAAGAACACCGTAAATGCTCTCACAATAAACGTTTTTCTCTCTCTCTCTCTCTCTGGAGCGCATTTTCGCGGGTGGTGTTGAAGTTACGCTGTTACATATGGAGTAACGTTTTGTCGCATCGTGGCGTGCAGGTGGCCTGCGAAATTGGTTGAATAAACGTTTATTTAAACGGTTGCTGGTGTTCTGGTCAGCATCCTGAGTCTACAAAAACATAGTCATCAGCTGCCCACGCGCCTTCGTAGTTGGCCAGAGCTGGATCTACAGAGTTGGGTTTGGCGGCAGTGCCTGCGAGGGTGATCGAGGGGATGGTAGCGGCCATAAAGGAAGATCCGTGTTGTACCATCCCACCCTTCTTTCCCTATTATGGATATTAGCACAATGACCGTGTTCTGTTATGCATCGTTACGGCAAAGTTGCATCCCACTGTACGCGGGTATGTAGGTTGCCAACAAATCATCAAACGGGACAGGTGGCCGACGTATTACTGTCCAGAACACAGAGTCGAATCTGTGCGTATGCGTGTTGCACGCCTGCGCTGTACACGCCTGTCGTAGTGTATCAGCTGGCTCGCAATAACTTGGCGCGGAGGCATGGGTAATGTTTTATTGAGCCAGAAAAATGCGCGTACTTTAGAGGACATCAGCGTCTGCAATGAGTGCGGCTTACTGAGAGTCATTACGGGCCAACGAGAATTCGGTCGAGCGATAAATATAGCGCCTCCAAGCGGGGAGAAGCAATCTGCGCGGACGTCGACCCTAGCATTGCGTTGAGCCACGCGTTAAATTACTCGTCGGAGACGTCTGCGATCAGCCGCTCTAGACGGAAAAAAGCCTCATCCGAGTTTTAGGCTGGGCGAAGACTAGATGCGCGCCCAATCACCCACCCCTTTTCTGGACCGAATCGATGCGCAGTAGCTGTGCGCTGTTGTTACATAGCGCGTTTCTTCCTGCGGCGTTCTTCGACGGTTTTGGTAATAAACAAGAACAGGCGAGATATATTTGAGTACAAAATTGAGTACAAAATTATCATTGCGTACAAAATTCATTCTTTGTCGTTTCTAAATGATTCAATTCTTTCGCGCCATAATCTACGCACGGTTTTTTTCTGTGTGTATTCAGGGTCGAAACACTTCTGTCTGTCTGTCTGTCTGTCTGTCTGTCTGTCTGTCTGTCTGTCTGTCTGTCTGTAACACACTGGATGTGTCACATGGTCACCGGATAACAAAATGTATGAAAGAAATGCGCTAGGGCCTTTATATTTTCCTGTTGTACGTCTTAAGTGCCCCTAAAAAACTTTCTTATCAGCGAACAATTGTCTGTAGTACAAAGACGACTTTAAATGAACTCGGAGTATGTCATCTTAAAGAGGTAATTAATAAGTACGTACTTAATAATAACGAGGTACTTATTAAAAAGCGTATGGCCTTCCTACCGTTTACGAGAGTACCGTGGCTTAACGTCGCCATAACGCATCCAGTGGCCAATTCATGTGGCAAACAAATCAAATTGGACGAATGACAGCAACGTACATACCATTTCACTCAACCATTGAGAACGTCGTGCTTGCATTGCGAGATGCCACACACAATCAGAAAGGTCTCGTACACGCAACCTGCTCTCACTGCAGACCGACACTTGTCTGGTTCACACAAGTGTCTTCTCTGCCTGCTTAAATTTCAGTTTATCGTGTCTGCTTAAACGAATACCCTTGTGATGTGTTGTTTATGTTACAATAAAATGACAGTAGCATAAAAATGCGGCTCACACAACCATTCAAACAGTCTTGTAGGCCAGAAAAATAATAATAAGGGTCGCGTACAGAACGCTCTCGCAAGCGAAAAAAAAAGTGAAGTTCAGATATTGAGTTTACACGCTGCAGCGGCACGCGGCTATCGCGTTGTCCACTGTGGAAGGCTGTGCGTTATTTCAGACCACGTGGCGACCATTAACATGCGCCCAAGGGTTGACATACACACAGTTTTGCTTTTGCTTCCACCAGAAAATTGGCCGCCGTGGCTGAAGTCGAACCCGCGTCCTCGTTGCCAGCAGTCCAACGCATTTGCCCGTGAGCCACCGTGGTTTATATCTGAGTGGTTGAGGACGGGAAAATATTCCGAAGGACGGATAAATTATACGCGCTGTAGTACCAAAAACGATATCACATACGGGAACGCGAAAAGAAAGTCGTTGAGCAGCACTTAGGTCCTGTCTTCAGGCTCTCTTAAAACAAAAAAAACGTTTCTCCAACTGGATGTGGAAACAGCGCACGTGCCAGTTTCTGAAGGTGGATAAAAAGCACTTTTATTCGACTGCTAGGATTCGCCAGAGGACGGACGTGACTGCGAAACTCCCGTTCGGCTATGTAAACAAGTTGGTCTCGCCGACGTATTTACATAAAGTCGGCGGAACGTGCGGCATTAATGTTCAGTACGCGTAAGCCTCGCTAGCTTGCCCTAACAAGCCCACTGCTGCAAGCTGCATGAAAAGAGACTCAGGGTTATGCGGGCTGGGAGAAGTTAAATAAATAGTTTTAACCCGCCATACTGCGTGGTTGTTTGTCAAAAACCAGAGGTCAGAAGCACGTAGAGCGCTGCCCAATGCTGCGGAACAAGAAACATGGCTACGTACGTACCGTGGCTTTATCAACTTCGTTGCCTGTTTTTATAAAATACGCTGTGACTTTAAATTCGTGAAGTAGCGGGAAGAAGAGTATTGTTTTGTCAAGGCCTCAGAATATCTTTTACCGCCAGCAACACGCTGAAATGAATTTACCCGAACATTTTCAATCAATCCAGAAGGAAGTACAGAATGACTAAATGCTAAAAATGCGGTTTGTTGTTTGTTTTTTGTCGCTGTACAAGACGTCGCCATTGGATGCGAACTATCTGACGTCCTGCTGCCCACTGACGCACCCTAGATATATCGTCGTGCTTGCAGTCGTGCATCTGCGAAGTAGCTGGCCTTAACAGATGTCCCTCACACCCCTGACCCTCAGCAGCTAGGAAGAGTAGTGCTAGGGACAATAAAAGCACAGCGGACTATGCAAACATATAACTGGCTAATCTATGCACCCGATATATCGTCTGCAAAGCTTAATCCAAAAAGAGGGGCGCTTATGTTGAGCGTCGTCCCGGGGAAACCATTTCATCGATCATTTTGAGCACCTGCGAAAGTGAGAATAAGTAAACTTCCTTTGGAGGTGCTAACAACCTATCGTACCCGTCGACGTCGATACTGTAGCGTTAGCTCCCCCAACACCAAACCCCGGATCGTCTGCGTCCGTTGGGGCGTCGTCTGCTACGCCTCGTCTGCTTTGGCTCGTCTGCCACGTGTCTCCCGATGTCTCTATGACTCGCTTTCGGCCATCGTCTGCTATGCTCGCCCTCGGTAATGCACCGCTTAGTGTACGTGCGCTCAGGGAACCATTATCTTCTTGCGCAGGTGGCGGCGCTAATGAGCGCCATCTTAATAAGGTCTGCCCAAATGAAAACATTCACCAGAGCCCACGAACAGCCCTATCTGCACACTTTACCAGACGACCGAAGGGATGCAAATATCAAGAAAGGGACAAACAATTTTAAAGAAAAGGCGGCTTTCTGAGGAGAAGATAGATATCGACTCGTTTCTTAGGAGCTAATTAGTATACGGCAGTGGATGTAGCGATGGACTCGCGGAAACGGCTTTAAGAGATACCGATGCACCACCTTATGAGACAACATTTGCTCAGAGAAGAAAAAAAAAAAAAACTCCCACCTCCCCTCGCGGGAACCCCCCTGTGTAGATGCGACGCATAGGCGGAGCGGCGATGGGGCCGCGTTTTATAGCGCGCATAACGTTGAGGGGACTGCGTAAGCCGGTCCCAGTCGATGACGACGTTGGCATACTTGTAAAGCGGCGTGGACTCTAGGTGTTTGAGCCAAGCGTCGATGTTGCTTCGCCGGAGAACGGCACACCGGTTATATGCGCAGCGCGCCCGAAGGAGAGGAAACCGCGGAAGAGAGAGTACTGCACATGCGCCGGCCCCAGCGCGTCTGCCGCGGCTATGACGCAACACAATCAACACAATCTACTTTAACCAATCCAATCCAATCCAACACTCCAACCAATCCAACCAACCAATCCAATCCAATCCAACCAAGCCAAGCCAAGCCAAGCCAGCCAAGCCAATCATCAAGCCAATCCAATCGAATCCAATCAAATGCCCCTCGCGAGAGAGTGTTCGCTATCGGAGAGGAGAGGGGGTGAGCGGCGGAGAGCGCAGCTGGCGCGGCGAGGAGAATGGGGGAGGGGCGGACAACGCCGACGACGACGACGACGCCGGAGGGACAAGGCGAGTGAATCAGATGCTCTGCATCTAAAATTCATGCACCCCTCAGTCTAATGAGGACTATCACTGAACGCGAAGCTTTGTCGGATGGATCCTTGGTTGGCCAATCCCACACTGCGAGTGTGTGCTACTCTGGAGGTACGCATCAATTTTGTAGAATTCTCACAGTAACTCTCGTGTGCACTCCGTAGGCCTAAGGTTTGTGTTTGGGGTGAAAGGCACGAATCGGTACCGGCTGCGTGGCGTTTAGTGAGCAATTTTTGAGGTGTTTAACCCCAGATGTGGCATTAGGCGTAATGTTCTAAACCTCAGAATGGGAAGTTAGGATTAACGTCTTGTGGCTAACAGCCTTACGGCACGCAGAGCAGCGCCATTCTTCTCGTGACGTATTCTTCGTTTGCCGTCTGAGTTTTCCAAGCCGCTTCGACCCTGTCAAAATGGAGCAATCAGATAGACGCCGGCTCGTAACGCGAGGGACCCAGGCTCGATTCAAGCCACGGGAAGCGTTTTTTTTCCACTTCACCCAGGATCATTCATTATCATTGGCAGAAAAAGTTGGCTTTTATGCAGGGCTTATTTGCGTAGAACGGCATCACTGAGGACACTAAAGCTTCTCTTAAAAAGTAAAACTTGTGATTTTCTTTATTTGACCGTCCGTCTTGAAGTAATAGGCTCCACAGCTGTGTCCCACTCCTTGGTGGCGACACCACATGAAATCGTGGTCAAGCTGTCGAGGGGGAATAGGTAGACACAGATGTGTCCCATCATGCATGCGAAAGATTTGGTAAAATGCACAAAAGTTTGGGTAAATAAAACAAAACGTGAGTAATTGGCGCATCCACGCATAGGTTGGAATCGACGGAAATGAGGGCAGTGGCGAATTCTTCAGAACAATACGTGGCGTAGCACGAAAAGTTGAGCGTCTTTTCTTTCCCTGGCGAATGCTTGGCCGGTCGCACCACCAGTTCTTGACGTAATGCGACTCTCACCGCTTCTGATAGACATCTCCTATGGAGGCCGGTAAGTTCCAGTTTCCCTGTTTCTAAGGTCGACATTAAACTTCCCATCAAATGATGCAGTGCGGCAGATCGACAGGGTTAGTGAGGAGAAGCCCACTGCCGAAAAAAATCTGCCCCACTAAAATTCCTGCTCCCCTTCCCCCAAAATGCCCCCCGAAGCTATTTTTCTGCCTCCTCTTTTTGCCGCCAAAAGCCTCGCACTCTAGTGCTATTGAGCAGCACCTTCTCGGTAATTTTCGTCCAAGCAGGCAGGCAGCAGAGCAGCCAGCAGCGCAGCAGCAAGCAAGCAAGCAGAGCAAAAGCAGAAGCGAAGCAGAAGCAGCAGCAGCAGGCAAAGCGAAGAAGCCAGGCAGGCAGGCAGGCCCCGAATGATCGTGGGTAAAATTTAAAGACGCGTGTGTAGAATTGGCTTTGCCGCCAGGCGTTCTGATTTAAGTGTAACGGAAATGCAGCCAAACCTAACCTAATATTTCTGCCGCGGAAGCTTGCGCGAGTCAAGACGCAGAGCCATAGACAGAGTGACCCGTGCTTCTTTATTTGATATGATTAAACCACTTAGCCCGTGCCCATATCATGGCGCGTGGTACGGCCGCCGACCCATCGTCCTCCTTTTCTACATCTTTCCGCGGCCCCAAGGTCAGGCGGCTGATTACAGCAAGTATATTGTTTTTGCATTGGACGATTTACCAGGTGACCTGTTGCTAGTCGCACCGCGCAAGCTCTAGCGACGCCGTCAGCGCCGTGGTGCAACGCCCTAACTCGTCCCAGTTTCCACTGCATTGGCGGAGCGTTGTGGTCATGCACGATCACGACGTCGTCCACCTTCAGTTGCGGTAGAGCAGTAGGGGGACGACTGTGAGCTGAACGTAGTAACAGCAAGTACGCCTTTCTTCACCTTCGCCAAAACTCTGCCGTCAGCTTTTGATGGTAGCGTGCTCGCCGTTGCAGCTCGGCTGTGGTTTAGACGCCTCGGTCACCGTCAACTCTTGCGGCATGGAAAGCGCGCGCTTGCCTATCAAGAAGTGGGAAGGCGTAAGCGGCACTCCTTCTTAGGGGTTGTCTTCGATGTATGTCAGAGGTCGGCTGTTAGTAACGGCTTCCACTTCGCAAAGGGTAGTGGTTAGAGCTTCGGCCGTGAGGCTGGCTCGCCCTTGAGAACGCTTCAGTACGTCCTTGGTGGACCGGATGAGACGTTACCACCAGCCACCCACCAAGGTGCTTGCTCAACAATGAACTTCCACTGCACGTTGAGCCTAGTGGCGTACTCTTGAAGAGCTGATGCAGCCGCTCAAAATGCCCGAGCACAGCGTTGAAACGACCGTGCGTTGTCGGAGTAGACTGTGTTCGGTATGCCGCGCCGTGACCCGAACCGACGGAAGGCCAGTAGTGTGGTGGCCGCTGTCATGTCTGAAGTCAGTTGCAAATGCATTGATCGAGTAACAGCGCATGAAAACAATAGAATGTAGGCCTTTGTCGAAGATGCCTTCCCACGAACGTAGAGGGGTCCACAAAAATCCAACCCGACCACAGAGAACGAGTTTGCTTCAGTGATTCTGTCGCTTTGACAATGGAGCAAATCGTGTTGTTTGTGCGGGTTAGTCTTCGGCGTCTGCATGACAAGCATTGTCGCAAAATCCCTTTGACCATCTGCCGTCCTTTCAATACCCATGAATCGTTCTCGAGTGCCAGTTAGCGTGGTTTCAGCTCCACCGTGAAAAGTGCGGTGATGGGCTGCAAGAATGATGAGGGAGGTAAGCTTATTCCCAGCAGGCAGCAGGATCGGGTGCTTAACGTCGATGCTGGCATTAGGTGTGTTCAACCGGCCTCCTACGCGGATCAGGCCATCGGCATCCGCAAATGGTGAAAGTCGAAGCACCGGTGAAGATGCTGGGACGGGCTGGCCAGCAGAAAGGCTCGTACTTCGGTGTTGAATGACTCCGCTGGACGTGCCGCAACCAGTGGCGTTCAGCTTCCATTATTTCTGCTGCCGTGAGTGGGCCATTTACGGATGAACCTCGTCACCGGGCGTTATGCGCAAAACGTCGAATCCAGGCAGTGACCCGCAGAAGGCGCCTAAGCGTGCTGTAGTTCTCTACCGTCAATAACTGTTCGTTTCTCTTGACCTCGCAAGCGCAAACCGATGTTTCCTGAGACTCTTCGAGTTCCCTTGTGTCAACATCATCTGTATGCATGTCCGGCAACTCGTGATGTGAACTGCGAGCCACAAGGTCCATGCCACCACTGTTGTGAGGGAAGAAGAACCGCTGCTGACTACACCTCGTGTGACTAAATTGGCCGGGTTGTCCTTCCCGCTGCAATGCTTCCATTCTGTAGATGCTGTTAGTCGTCGAATACTCAGCTACGCGGAGCTCCACGAACACGTCTCGTTTTGGCGTAGAAGCTAGTGATCCAATGTAGCGCGACAAGGGAGTGCGCCACAAAGTCACGGGGGAGACTTCCAGAATTGTGATAGCCTTGGCGTAACGTGCAAGTCGTGCTCCAATGACCCAAGCAAGCAGCTCTAAGGCCGGGGAAGAGATACGGGCTTGAGCTGAGCGACTCGGCCTCTTGCTTATCAGCAGCGTCGTGTCATAGATGCCACTGGCGCTTCGTTTACGGACGTAGAGTGCAACACCGTAAGCTCTAGCATCGTATCGCGAAAGGCGTGAATCTCGATTGACCATTGCATGCTGAAGGAGCATCGCGCAACCTGACCTGCAGTACCTGCAACGAGGCATCACCTCAGCGTCCCGGGTTTCGGCACCGAAGATGTCGCGGAAGCTAGCGCGAGTCAAGACCCAGAGCCCTAGACAGAGCGACTCGTGCTCCTTTATTGTAGCGTAAGCTACACTGGCCGAGGTGAGCAGTTTCGCGTGGACTTTTAGGGCCGTGCTACGCAAGCGCGAGGAGGCACTGCATTGGAATGGATTGAATTAGATTGAGTTTGGATTGGATTGGATTACATTAAAATGCATTAAATTGGATTGGAAATCCAATCCAATTGGAGTACGAGTGTGTAGAGAATTGGGTCTGCACATTCGCCGGTCTGCGCATTCCAGAGGAGTGATGACTAGCCGCGGCAGACGCACTGGCGCCGGCGCGTGGCCCAGCTTGTGGCGCCTACGTTGCGCAGTAGCCAAGTCTGACGCTGCGCCGGAGGCCGCTTGATAGCCGTTTTCGCGTGGCTAATGGAGAGCCGTGCTGCGCATGCGCGAGGAGCAGTGACTGACCTGGACTGGATTGGTCTGGATTGGATGGAATTGGAAATTGTTTTAACAGCAGTAAGCATAATAATCAGCTAATCTTAGACAACCAGGAAACCTAAGAATAATCAGCTGAATCTTAGCTCACGCTACGTATATCCTGAATAACCTAGCTAAGCCACTGCAATTTTTTTTCGATGTCATCGGACCACTATGCCCGTGCCTATCGTGTGGGCCGCGCGATACGGCTGCCGACCCGTCGTCTTCCTTTCTACAATTCCTAAGTCTAAAAAATCTTAGTAAAAACAGGGCCGAACTGTATTTGATCCTCTTGTTTTGCCATAGCATTGTTCTAGACTGCAACGTTTGAAAACAATGCCCATTGCTGTGAAGAGCGTTGCGGCGACGAAGAAGCACGTGGAAATAAGAGAAACTGTCACTTAGCACGGCGACAGGGAAGTTTCCGGTAACCTGTGCGCGAGGGGTGTCATTGCTAACAAACTAGAAAATTTTCCATTGTTAGCTGCTCCAGTGAGGGCGAAGTAAGCATCCTGTTTTCATGGCAACGGGAGCATAAAGTGCTCGAAAAGCTAGCCCAGTAGGGCAGTTCAGCGAATTGGACTCCGTTCACTTCATTTCATTTCGTTTCATTTCGTTGACCTCCATGTTCGAGAACAGTCTCGTCTGAAAAGTATGCGTGGGTGTTTCTTTTCCAGAGTGTTGCTATTTTTCCGTTTTGTTTACTTTTCTCCGCGCATTTCTTCTTGGCCTTTCAAACGTGGCAGTATTGATAAAATAGTGTCTGCTAAAGGTTCTCCCTGCCTACAAAAAGGTCGTCTGTTTCCGCTCAATTTTTCTGTCGTCTGCACCGTTGCTCGTCCATCTTGCTTTTTATGCTTTCCGTCCTGGTTACTTTTTGTCTTTTATGTGTCGTCTGTTCTATGGGTTCATAGACGGCTCATTGGCGGTTCCCTAGCTTACCCTTCCTCGATGGCTGTTCCGGTGTGCCTGTTATCTTTGCTCTGCCGCGCGACGTAGTTGCGCAGCGGGCCTGCGAGGACGGGGAAGGGAGGGGGGGAGGTGGGGAGACGGTGCGTTCGGACAGATACATCGAGGTCCGGATATTAACTGTGCCGACCTCGTTCGCTAGAGGCAGTTTTCTCTGCAATCCGTTTTGTTACTTTTCCATCGACCTACGCAATAAAAGTGGCACGGTGACACCCCTAGACGATAGTCTGTAATAATATCGCTTGCCGCGTTTAGTGCAGTTTACCCGATCGTGCTACCCTTTCAAGCCCACGTTTCGGACGAGTGTGCAGGTCTTAAAACTGGTATCAGCAGTTGCTGCTACTTATGTCTTCTTTCTGAACATTCTCTGTTTCGAACAAACGTGCACTGGGTTCCTGTACTTCGTAGCGCATGATTCATGTGGAGAAATAAAATGTCAAGAACACGAAGCTGACTACAAGAGAAGCAACGCTAAAGCACTGCTTTCAATGAAGCTCTTAGAAGTTGCACCATGAAGTCACAAAGTATTTTCGGTGTGCCGGTCAGAATTGAAAACTTTCTCGTTAGAGGTTCTGGGTGTACGGTTAAGAGCTCGTTGAATCCAATAAAAGTAAACACTTATATAGATCGTTCAAAAATGACTATGTTACAAAAATATAAAGGGGTTCTCATAACACGATGTCAGTTCAGCAGTTAAATGTGGGTTTGCGTAGGTGCAGCCTTTTCTGGATAGACAAAACCACAAAGTATACCCGTCAAAATTTTGTGGAAATGCTGTCTCGCTCACCGCTCGCCTTTATGCGAACAACTTTCGGTGATAAATGTCTTTTCTTGACATCGCGCGCCTTAGCTTTCTTGCAACATCGCGTTGAGACGTGCCATAACTGGTAATGTAAAATAAAACAAATAAATATGGCTGCAGGATTATACAATGTAGTGTGCTCCCATAGCGTTATACTTTATTGCATTCGCATTCGCACCACTTTTCGCTTCAGTGGCAGTTCTTAATGCAATGGCGTCCGGACTTTCTGTTTGCCCGAAACTAGCCTTCGAAATTATTTACCCGAGTTACTTCCCAGTTACATAAGGTAAGTGAGCCATGCGGCCCGAATTCCGAAAATAATAACCCGTGCAGTTTCTTCCCGTTCACCCTCAGTTTGTTTCTTTATTTTTCGTGGGATGCATCGGAGAGTTATCTCGTATCTAACCTCAGTTTTGCAATATCCCGGTCTAGTTTTCACGCAGATTTTCCCTGCTGCAGCTCAAATATGGCGAGAACGTGGCTTACGGAAACTTAACAGGCAGAAATTCGGATCATAGCACAAGGTATTTGTTAGGGGCTTCAAAATGTAATGGAGTTGTTTCGTCACAGCTTGGGCAGCTTCATGCGTGTGGGCGAAGCACACAAGGTCAATAGTGTTGAATTCCGGAAACGTTCCTGGAACTTCTCGTTAACTATTATTCGTAACTGCCTCTTACGCACTATTGTCAGCCTTCCATATATAGAAGTGCTGTTTCATTCAACGATACTATAGAGAAATAAAAATCATGGTAGCAAGAGAAATGCAGTTAGCATGGCAAGGCCATACGTTAATAATATTAAGTTTCCGCGCAGATTAACACCATGTGTACGATATGGCTCACCTTTCATGCTCCCCTCTATCCATCTTTACTAGTAATTTCACCAAAGTTTAATGGCTGCTCCGGTACCTGAGGGAGCGATCCTTTGGGCATTAATATAACTTCTGACGGTCGTTCAAAGACCTACGTCAATCAAAACCTACCTGTTCTTAACAGCCAAGGTCTTGACCGCCGACCTTCACTGTCTCTAAAGGAAGAAGGGATCGGATTCCATGAACCTACCAACGGAGACGTACCTAATTTGAAATGCGATCACGTGCAACGTCAGCAATGTTATCGGCTCTGAGCTCCGCTTGGTGCCCCTTACGTTATTTTATTTTTCTGGAAAACTCTCATCCCGCTTAGTCTCTCTACCGCACAAGAACGCGTCTCTTCCAATGCGATAAGAAGATAGTGACAGACAGTCCTCTTGCCCACATAGCCTAGCTTTTCCTTGGCCCCCAAATATGACGTCTCTTTGACGGCTGTCCTTGGGTTCCGGAAACTACCGAAGCTTTGCATGGGAGGAACCCGCCGCCATATGATCTAACACTACTGATCCGCTAAGGAAATTTCCCCGGCTTCGCTGTTCGCACAAGAGGGGCTTCTTTTCCCTCATATCACTTTGCCCTCTGCCAGTCACTCTGACGGACTGGTTCTCTCCGGATGCAGCTCTGCCCATTTCCTAAACGTTTTCTTGCGACATCACCGCAGAAGGCAGCGAGGTGTCTTTGCTCGCGAGCTTACCAGAGTCGCTGTGCGTGACGTCAACGCTGGGGGTCACCACACCACCACCCTTGATGCGCAATCGCAAGCTCCATGGCTGGCCTGCCTGACCAAGCTGAATGTTCGAGGAATGCGGCCCGGTTCCTGAACCATAACGCCTGACTGAAATGTATTACTTTCAAAAGAAAATTTTAGAGCGCAGCTCTTTTAAGCACCCGCTCCAGCGGTTTCGCAGCGTCCCTAGCCGTCGATCTCGTTGTAACGAAGAGGGTGAGGGGGACGTCCCTAAGATAGAGCGAAGAGGAAAGCGGAGGAAGAGAGTATGTGGAAAAGTGTGAGGAAGAATGCGGAATGTCGAGGGTGCCGCACGAGTCATGCCCGCAGCGGGACCCGTATGGCATAACGGCACAAAGGCTACCGCCTTGGCGGGTTCTCTGATGACACAATCACTTGGACTGCCCGTGCAGCTAAACGAACCGCCTGAGTAGAGGCCTCACCATAGTCCATAGGTGCGCTCCAAAGCAGCAGCTATGCACCATCGCCGAGAAGAATCTGCAGTTAGCGCTGCCCCCAATTTGTTCTAGGGAGTGTCGTAATTCTCAGCCATTTTTTATATTTTGTAAAATTCAGCTAATATTCCGCAGGAAAACTATTTCGTTGCAAAACGTTCCTTAGTTGTTGTCCCGATGAACTTTTCTGCACTTGTTAGTAAAAAAAAAACATGAGAGTTGATAGTTCTATTAAAATATCTCTAACATCATTGATTACTTATTTTCATATGGGGTTGGGCATGAGTGAATCCCTTGATAGCACTGAGATTCGTCGGAATGCAAAGGGTGGACATCAAATTGTACGCAAATGAATCATAACATTATATTGTACTTGAAAACTTGGGTTTTATCTCGTCGTTTGGCTTAACACGGATCAGTAGAATGAAATAGTAGAGAATGTTTACGTTGTGTCTATCCTACGTAAAATAACTCCACTAATTTGTTATAGCTTTAAAATTTTACTAATATTAGTAGCAAGGAATGGTATTACTTAGTAGTATGAATGATAATCGTCACTGATTACCGTCGTCAGCATCAGAAAAATTGAGGTTAGTGCCCCTAGCCCTCTGTACCTACCCAAAAAGAACGCTCTTCGTTCGTACTTGACCTCGTTAAATAGTTACACATATTGGGTAATTTTCCCTCCAGCAATCATTATAGTTTTTATGTTATTCAAAAACAAAATGAGTTTGTAGGTGTACTTGTGATATAAGAAGTTAACGACATAGTCATCGTTTACTGCAACCTTTTCTTTGTGCGTATTTTTGTTGTCAAGAATGGGATTTCACATTGCGTGCATTTAGCGTACGCCAAACTGTCTTCCATCTCTTTTTTTCCCCATACCCTTCTTGTTTCAGTCGAAAGTGGACAACACGTTCATGCCTCAGCAACGTCTCGGCGCGCTGTCCTCCTCCTCCTCCTCTTTCCATAAAAACTTACAGCGACAGTAGTATAACGGGCCCAGAACAGCCGCATTGGGAACCACCGCACCAGCTGTGGGCAAGACATGTAAGTTTTCCTGACATTTTGAGAGGCACAAAAAAAAAACAGGCTTTTTTCATGTTTTTTCAAGAAAAATATAAAAAACTACAAAACAGACGATTCCCCACACATCAATAAAATTTCCAAAATACTTCTTAAAGCGGAAGCCTCAGATGTCTCACCAAACGTGAACAAGTGACCGCAGCTGCTGGCGACTGCATGAATGAAACCAAATTACGGCCACGGCAAAAAGAAAATATGTGAATGAATATATACAAAAACATATCTTAATTCCAATGGGATTTGAACCCAGGTCGCCAGAGCCGCAGGGAAGTTTGGTAACTACCGCACTAACCCTGTACCGAGCCGAGATGGAACGCCGCATGACGTGTGAATGGAACGGAAATGCAAACACGATGCAGTAATGAAGAAGTATAATCGCTCGCTTCCTCCTTTGAATTACTTAAAAAACTTAAGTGACCGATGAATTTTTCTGTTGGCACTGAAAAGAATATAACTGTTTTATGCTACACTACGAAAGACCCTGTAGAGCGTCCGGTCTACAAATATCCGCAGGATTACACTTCAAGGCAATGATTTCAGAAAGCGTTTTCCCCCCTCCAGATTTGTCGCATCACAACGAATTTCCTGGAGAAGCACTGTTTGTTATTTTCATCGTTACACAGGTTAAAAAAGGAAAAATAAAAATCCTGCCTTTTCCTTATTGCTTTTTTTTAACTGCTCACGTCTCCACTCTGGACCCTTCAATTCCGTACGTGCAACGCTGTCCTCATTACTTTAGACAAGCCACGTCCAATCTCACCTCTGTTCCAGGCAGAGTTACTTGATGTAGGAGTTGCGAAACTCCTCATAGGCCCCATGCATCAAAAAGTGGCCCTACGATGGGCCCACTGTTTTGGATGATGATGATGATGAATAAAGGCCTCCCCTTTGAATCGGGGTGACGGCGTGCGCCATCTAGCCTATCTTAGTAGTTTGAATTTAAATTTAAATTTAGTCCCTCAGTTTAAATTTAGTCCCTCAACTCGGATTTCTTTTTAATTCTGCCCTGCCGCTACCCCTGGCTGGGATGTTATTTTATCGACTTCCCTGTTTTTTTTCCACGAATACTCTAGCCGCTGCTTAGTAATACCTACTGCTGACCAGTTAATGCTTCCATCAATTGCGAAGCCCAGTGCCTCAGGAAGTAGGACTTTCCCCCCAATTCTATCCGGCTGAATCTTTTGGCATCCTATTACTATGTGGTCGATTGTTTCTTTATCCCTGCCACATACAACGCATGTCTCATCCTGGGACGAATATTTGCTCATGTAGTTCGAGTTCTCAAGCAGCCAGCCCGCGCCTCAAAGAGCAACGCACTACCTTTATTGTTGTCATAAAAGTTCTCTTTCCGGATCTCTTTTTGCTTGCTTTGTAGATTCCCAGCGATCCCTTCTTTTCCATCCTCTCTTTCCACATGAGCGTCTCTGTTTCCTTCACTTGCTTTTTAACTGCCCCCCCCCTTGTTTATTTGCCGCGGTCAAGGTATATTTAGTCGCCAGCTTTCGCGTCCTCTTCCGCCATTGGGTGTCCACACTTTTAAGGTACAGCCAGTAAAAGGCTTGTCTATAACACAGCTTTCGTACTCTCAGCCCTCTCCAGCCCCGCCGGAGCGGGATTTGAATAAAACTACTGCGGAAGTCTTTTAAGTCTTAGACATTCGCGTTTGCCTCCGATATGTTTGGAACGCGTATGTTTCGGCAGTTTTCGGATATAGCTGGTTGAAGTTGAAATCGCTGTTATAGACAAGCGTTTTACCGACTGTACATGTACCTGTGCACTCTGGCTGCCCAGTTCTTCTCATCTAAATGTCTAAGCCGCTCCTCAAAACGTATCTTACTTTGCGCTTCCCTCGCCTCAAATGAAGCCCAACCCATATCGCCTTGTACCGCCTCATTTGTAGTCTTACTGTGAGCTCCCAGTGCTAATCTGCCGACTGCCTTTTGGTTAACCTCCAGTCCCGACAGGATATCGGACTTTAAGCATAATACGGCATTAGAGAACGTGAGCGCCGGCACCATTACCCCTTTCCAGATGCCTCGCACTACCTCGTACTTATTGTATCCCCAAAGTGCTCTATGTTTCATTACTGCTGCATTTCGTCTCCCTTTCAGTTTGAGGTGTTCTTCATGGGCATTCAGGTAGCCTTTTCCTTCATTAAGCCAGATCCCCAAGTATTTGTACTTATTTACTAATGGTATGGCTTCCTGTTGAATTCTTATTGGTGCTGTATGAGCTTCCTCGTTGAACACCATGACTCCAGATTTCTGTGGGTTAAAATGTAGGCCTAGGTACGTTGCCTCATCCCCACAAATGTCGGCCAGTTTTTGAAGGTCTTCCGCATTATCTGCCAGCAACACTATATCGTCCGCGTACATCAATCCCGGAATCCGTTGCTCCACCAACTCTCCATTGCTTCGGTACGACAAGTCAAAGCCTAATCCACTCTCCTCCAATCGTCTTTCCATTCCTCTAATGTACAGTGTGAACAGCAATGGCGAAAGGGGGCACCCCTGTTTTAAACCTCTTCGAATGTACACGGGCTCTGTGCCTGTACGTCCTTCCCATGTAATATGCGCCTTGTTATCCTCATATGTTGCCCTTAGCAGCCCCACAAATTCTGACCCAATCCCCTCTTCTTCCAGTATATGCCACAGCAATCCCCTATCTACGTTGTCATAGGCTCCCTTTATGTCCAGAGTTATATGCCTTCCATCTTCCCGCACAGTGGCGCCATCTGATGGCGACAAAATAAACTATACAACGCCGTCCGCCGCTCGCCGACCTGGCAAAAAATGGTATTTGGGTGCTTACGTAAATTTGTTAGCCCCGAAGACGCCCAACGTGCTCAGCCTCGCAAGTGTTTTTATACGCATTCAAACTAAGAGTAGCAAAAAAAAAAAAAGCGGCCGTGTGGTCCCCGAAATGCGTTATCGCCTGTGCATTGTCGTCTGCTGCGCGTCATCAGCGGTCTTTCGACGGCAAAGAAAGAGTTAAAAATTCACTCCCACAGCTTTACGCAAGCTTGAAAGGACTATTTAGAGCCGCTTGATCAGCTACAGGATAATTTGTGGCATAGCGCGTAAGAGCGACAACTGCAAATTTAGTACTCAGGTCGGACCTGTGTTGTGCCGGAGTGGCCGCACAAGTGCCAATCGGTCGAAGCAGTTGCGCTGACGACAGAAACAATCGCAACAAAAAAAAACGCAATAATGAAGCAATAAATAACTTAGAAATTACAAAAATAAAGATTATGCACGTTTAAAACAAAATTTAACGTTAAATTGTCAGTTTGAATAATTAGTTTGTTTTTTAGGTAGTGCGTGTGGTGGCCGTGGTGGCGCCACCATACGCACGATCCAAAGCAGGGGGGGGGGGGGGGGGGTCAAGTGAGTGCGGGCCGTTTTTTGAGGCGGAGTTTCGCATCGAAGAGCTCTGGTTCCAAGTACACCCGCGTGGTTAGAACGGGCTCGGCTAGAACGGTGGTACATAATGTTTTCCTTTTCAAGGCAACCCAAGCAGTTCCCTTTGTACGCCACGTGGCCAGCTCACCGTTTCCATTAAATCCCCATCCAGCACCGCTTCACGGGCTTTTGCCCTGTCACGCCTAGTGAGCGTGATGGGCTTCCCGTTAATCTCGACCCGTACGAAGGCCACACGTGGTGGGGCGCCCATTTTTCTCCCGGCTTTTTTTTCACCGAGAATAGCGAGACTGGGCGTGATCTACGTTAATGCACTCACACTGTTACGAGAAAGGTGGAGCTTAAGTGCTGCCTTCCTTCCATCACATCTCTTCGTCTGCATGTGCTTTTTAATACCTCGGATTACGGGCTTCTCGACTAATGTGGTCCTAAAATACTACAGTGAATACTAAGTGAAGCCTAAGACATATTCATACGTTGCAGATGATGGCTGACCCTACACTTCCTGGGATTTCGGCTGCTACTGGATGTACACTCACGCGCGACCACGGCTTGTTGGTCCATGGCAGTAAATTAGGGAAAGCCTTCGCTGCTAGGTTTAGCCGACAGCGCACAATGTGGACTGTGGTACGTTTGTGTTGTATAGGTCCAAGGTCGGCGAGGACGGCCAGTGAAAGTGATTGGGTGTCTGAGATAACACGCGCTGTTTGACCTCCCAAAAGACACGTGGTTTACCTAGAGGCGGTCTTGGAATTGGATTATTCGCGGTGACCTTATGTGTACTGTAGAGGTCGACCGGTGTTTCTTCCTCGCGTCTTGTTTAACGTAAGGGTCGTTGAGTTGGGCTGGCAAGTGGCGCGTTTAAGTCAATTCTCGTTTTAAGCGCCAGAAGCGAGCTTAACACGCTGATGGTGGTCAGTAGGTTACCAGCAAAAACGCTGGTGGGAAAACCTTCAGCCCAGAAATTATCAGGATGGAATTGCAACATAGCTGTAAATGTAAACTTTCGACGTGTTAAACAGTACAGTAAAAAGCGGGGGCTCTATACTTAACTTCGCCTTTTATTTATGAAAAATCATTTAACCCATCCAGCGGATAACTATGCCTGGGCATCAAACTCATAGACGTGTTTTCTTCGCCGACATGATCTTGTGAATTTTTATATTATTTTTCTTCTCGTACTCGTCCTGGGTTTTATCATTATCATAATAACCACCTTTGTCAGCATCCCCCTTTCCAGCCATTTTCCTAATCATATTAACGGAAGGTGAGAGACAAATGGGCTTTTAAGAAGGGCAACATTCTTGTCGCGTAGTTTGTTAGGCCACAACGAATAGCTAATGCGCGATTTGTTCGCTGCATTTCGTCCTATTTGTCGTCCACTGTAAAACGGATTGCATCAATAGTGATGATCACTCTAATTCTTCCCCTTTTAGTCGTCAGAGGAATTGACAACTTGGTTAGTGGTTGACAATTTGGCAACTTGGTTCTTGACGTAGTTGTTGACAATCGACAACTTGGTTACTTGTAGCTCCTGCAAAGGTCTTCTTCGGGTACCTCTTTGTCTACGATGACAACGATGCCGATGCTGCATTCGAGCTGGTGCTGGGCGTCGCATCATCCGATGGTTCACCGTTGCGTCTCTTGTAGCGGAGCAGTCGAAGTTAATTATCGCGCTTGCGAACCTCAAGATTTTCTCGGCGTTGCTTGGCCTCTACCGCTTCGGCGAAACGAAACTGCGGATACTCCCTAAGAGCACGGGTGCGCTGGCTGCCGGCTTGCGCTGACGTTGCGTAAAGACAGCCTGTTCCTCCTCTGAACGAACCACACGCGGTCATCCGATTACGGTAACCAATCCTCCACGTCGAGTATGTGTTACTCTGGATGTACGTACCAGTTTACTTGTGGATTGGCCAAGCGAAAAATTCTTCACGAGAAAGCTTAGCGTTCAACAATCGTCGTGACAAAACTCAACGATCAAGCGACAAACTCAAATACTAAAGCTTTGCGTTTTGTCATCGTTGTCGTTAAGCAGAGGGGCAGTTGATTTTTTTTCTTTCACTTCAGTCGCGATTATTCACCATCACCGTCAGAGAAAGTTGGCTTTCCAGCAGGGCGTATTGGCGTACAACGCCATCAGTGAGAACAATACAGCTTCGCTTTAAAACTATTGGTAGGCAACTTTCGGAGGGAAACATTCAGGTTATTCCAACTCCTAAGTGAAATTATTGCTACGTATTAACCGAAATTTCGGCCTCGTCAATTTTTTTTCAGCTTTTAATTTTTTGCGATACCACAGCCTCAAACCTGATCCCTTATCACTAACGCCACTATTGTCCTGGGTAGTCATGCGACTAAGGTGGTGACCCTGCTTTTTATGGTCTTCACGAAAAGAATAATGTCACTCTCATTTCTCTTTATAGACGCGTGCTCATAGAATGAATCATCCAGCCGTCATGGTAGTGACTAGAAATTTTGGAAGGAGGGAGGGGGTAAATCTTGAAACATTTGAATCAAAGCTAGCGGTCTTGTATAGCAAGAGGAGGGAGTAACCTAACAGATGGGGATCACATAACTCTCGAATTTTCTCCTATCAGGGCGGAAAAGTTTCAACGCAATTTCTGCTAGTTCTGTTCCTATACCCACAATAAAGAAACAAATGTCATCTTTGTCGCTCCACCGAACACGTCGTCCAGTGCTTTCGTAACGACTTTTTTTTCAGTTTCGGAAATAAGCAGAAACAAACAAACAACAAGCCATAAGAAACTCGTGTCCATCACGTCTGCGTCGCGTCCCCCCTTGTTGACAAGGCAACCGTCCATTAGAATTGCTAAACGGGGAACCTTTCCATCACCTGAATTCTTCGGACATGCTCAAAAAAAGAAACAAGCACGCAACACGACAAAGAACAGAGCGTCCAACCATCATTAGCATGAACCAGCCTCCTCAGAAAAGAAGCTAAGATGGCGCTCATGGCCACCCTCCGCTACCTAGGTTTTCCCCTCCGTCTGTTCTGACCACCGCCACCATGAAATTCTAATCTCTTCAAGAACAGTAGGGTAGGGTTTCCCATTCTGATGGTCGTTTTTTTACTGTTAATCGCAATATCTTCGAATTCTTTCCCCTCTCCTTTCTCTGTTTCGCTCTCTACTTATCCATGGTTGGGTATATATTTCTCAAAGTGCTGCGCTTGCTGAGGCCAAGCTGTCGTCCATATAATGGCAACAGCTGTGAAGGATCCAAGTTACAGAAAACAACTTTTTGTTTATTCATTAGAGAGAAAGAAAAATACGGTTGAAAAGGAGCAAAAACTACGAGATATAGCGTTTCTCGTTCTGCTGGCCGACACAAAATACGCGGAAGGCATAAAACCCCCATCTGGTCTGTGAAGCCCACAAAAAGCACACGATCTCTTGTTCTAAGATAAACAAAGGGTTTAGTTGAGTAAGCAGACACTGTTCGAGATTACGTACTTTTACATTGTACAATTACGGAGAGAAAAACGAGAACGAACATTTTTTGCGGGCTTGAACAGGAGTTTTCGTTAACAAGGCAATAAGGTGTGACGTTCAGTGGGAGAGAGGGCCACTGACGGAGGCCATCCCACCCTTTTACTGTACTTTCAAGTAACGTTTCTCTCTCTCTCTCTCTCTCTCTCTCTCTCTCTCTCTCTCTCTCTCTCTCTCTCTCTCTCTGTCTTTCGTGGTGCATTTACGTTGAGAAATTTATGCACCATCGTTGGGGTAATGCGTGGCCAATCGATAGTTGAATTAGGGCGGTACCCGGAGATGTCTTGGGCAGTGTACATGTGTGTCCCTTGTTGCGATGCTGTTACGCAACCCGTCTTCTGCGCTCGGGTGAACCACCACAAACCTGCTTTGGGTCTTCCCTAATAGGCGTTCGACGAGCCGTCGTGTCCACAACGGCGAACTATGCTGCTACTGTACAATACCCCTTTCAGCGACGTCGTGGCCCCTCAAGCGCCAACCGGCCAGCGGCGGTGCTGACAATAGCATCGCTTGGCGCCCCGCACTGCAAGCTTCGGCGGCGTGCCTTCGCATCATTGTCATGCCCTTTTGTGGCGTGTTTGACGACGCTGGAGACGTCCTCAACGAGCCACTCGACGAATATTGCGACAGAGGAATGCAAGACGTCTTCCCAGTGGTGCAACATCACCAGGACACAGGGTGCGCCGACTCACGGCGTATTGCCATGGCGGAGGCAACCTAACGCTCTCCTGTGCAAGAGAGTGGTGTGGGTGTGTGTGTGTGTGTGTGTGTGTGTCGTCGTTGTGTTGTGTGTGGTGTGTGGTGGTGTGTGTGTGTGCGTTTGTGTTGTGTGTGGTGCGTGTGCGTGTGGTGTGTGTGTGTGTGTGTGCGTGGTGCGTGTGCGTGCGTGCAGTGATGGTGTGTGGTTGTGAGGGCGCTCTATGCGCCATGAATTGTTCTGATTGGTGCGTCTAGTCCGAGAAAAAGGGAGAAAGGGAAGGACCAAACGTGCCATTTAATCTCTCGCGCGCAGGAGCGCACTGCCTCTTCTCTGATACCGAGATATATATACTTGTACATAAAGTTTTCTTCTTCAACTTCGTCATCATGACTGCCCCGGCACGCACCAACCACGGTCCACTCCGACCATGCTACTCTTGCTCGCAACAATTAGAATAAAATGTTACCATTATCGTCTTCTAGAAAACATTGGTTCGTTCAAATTTTTTTTGTCGAGAAAATTAGTGACAATCTTAAATATAGCATAAAGGAAGTGGGAGCGAAGCAAGCAGACCGAATAGAAAGACTCACAATCATATTTAATGTTCTTTTTATTTTTCATGAGAGCTAACTTTTTCCAAACACGACGCAGAAGTAAAAACACTTGTCACAAGAATTTGTGACGACGAGTATGACTATACAAGAGAATATAACAGAATAGCTTACAAGGGGTTTCCTGTAAAGCTGAAACGTTCAACCGAAAACATGAAGTCATACAAGGTTGCGAAAAGGTCACGCTAAGCCAGATTGGTTGAAGAAAGTTTTGCCAACTGACGAAAGAGCTAACGTCTCGGATCTTGTTGTTGGTATTGGTATTCCTTGACGCGAGGGATGGCGGGAAGGTACATTGCGCATGCCGCTAAAGTGCCGCTCTGTTTTTCTATGGTCGTTGAGTTTTGTTGCAGGTACTTCCTGTTGCTTTGTGCATAGCTATTTACCTGGCGACACTATCAACTTCATTAAGATTAAAATCTGACAACCTAGTGCTCAGAGTCTCTTAAGAAATCTTCATATAATAAGTAAAGTTTCCGAAATTATAGTCGAAAACCTTTACAAGCATCGCGCATATTAATTCACAATATTGCGAAGATATGTAGGGTACATTGGTCCACACCAAGTGAACCATTCGGCACCAGCGCTCCTTATTTAAAACGCCTTAGAAGCCAAGGTATCTAATTTAAATCAAGCGTTAAGACAAAAGTAGCCCCATAAGCCGTGGTACGCCTTAAAGCTCAATTCTATTGCCCGCCCCGTTTAATCTCACCATGGAAAAACATACCCTATAGATTAGCTTTGGTTCCTGATCTCTACCATGCTATTTACACCGGCGATATCCCAATTTCGAGCTTCTTGGGGAGTCCAAGTACACAGGAACGTACCCTCCAGGGTGGCTTGGATATAATTCAAGGTGACGCATGATCCGCGAACTTGAAAGGCTGCCTTAGGATCAGATTACGTCGTTGTTCTGCATACGAGCAAGAAACAGACGCCCATCGTTCCCTTATTATCCTTAACGGTCAACGGCCGCCCTATCTTCCGTCCTCCACACATCCGCATCCTAGGCAACCAAATGCCAAGAGCACAGCGTGGGCCAAAGCAATCAATACGCAGATTAACCTACTCAATAACATGCTTCGCCAAGTTCTCCGCTGCAACAGTACCTTCTCAAGATAGTGCAAGTAACAATCTTTTCTGGAGTTTTGTTCTCCCCTCGCTATCATAAACTTAAGAAAACTTGATAAAAGAAATTGGAGATCGCCCTCGTAAAATGCCCGCGAACGGAAGTCGGAGTGCCGATGTTCATCCCAACCTCTGGCCTGGCCTACAGTGCCACCCACAATACCCTTGAGGAGGAAGTAGCCGCACACATCCCTACACAACAGCGCTGGCTATGAAGTCAACCGAGGGCCGCACCCTGGGTTCGACTGACATCGGATATGTTGTCTGGAAACGTGGCGTCTGTGTAAAATGTGTCACGTGATGGGTTGGAATGACGGAGAGCTCTGCTTCGGCGCCTGCTCGGTCTGAGGACGGGTCCATGTGATGTGGGATGGGCTTGACTGTTAGTCAAGAATTTGTGTCCCATAGTGCAAGCTCTTTTGGCAGAGGAGAAAACTGAGAGGTAGAAAACCCATAGTCAGCCAGGATGTTCAATAGCTGTTCATTTACAAGCCATTGCCAATTCGATCATGCTGCGGTACCACTAAAATGACCATAGGCCGAATTCTCAAAAAAGGCGTCGTTTTGAAACGACGGGGTAGCGCCATGCAAATGCATGTGTTCTGGACTTGGGGCCCTCGCTTTGGGGTTCTCTGCAGGGGAGTAAGCCGCAGAAAAGCGCTGTGGCAAGGGCGCGAAGCGACACCCACTGCCCCCCCGTCGTTTCACTTGTCCCTTCGCGCCCTTGCCACAGGCTTTTCTGCGGCTCACTCCTGCAGAGAACCCCAAAGCGACGGCCCCAACCCAGAACACATGCATGTGCATGGCGCTACCCGTCGTTTCAAAACGACGCCGTTTTTTTAGAGAATTCGGCCCCATATTACCATACGCACGGACGATAAAGGAGGCCTCCGATAATTTGCAACCAAGTCGGTATTTGCGCACATTTACCGTAATGTGATATGCTACATGGCCTGTCCACAGTCACCTGCACGTCCTTCTGGGAGCGTCCCAGGACACCAAAAAATTGCAGGGAGCGAAAAGGCACATGGTCTCGCTCGTGTGAATCGGAACCAGAACGACACTCAACCCTGCTGCCCGCCCTACAGCCCTAAGGAATAACGCGTGGAATGGCTTAGAGGCAACGATTGAAGATCCTTCGTACTGTTCGCCTCAGCCCTAGTCCTCCCGTTATTAACTTTAAACGCTGCGAAGGCACTTACATCCGCCAGGCGAAGACCCTTTCCCTTCCTTGCGACCTCCTTGTGTATAGCCCGAACTGGCACGTACCACTGTCTATGTGCGTGGTTCTTCTCCTTACGTAAAACTGGACTTGTCCTCACGCAAGGCGATCACCTCATGTTCTACAACCACACGTTTTACCATTCCACATTCCATACTCATGAGAAAGCTGGGGCGCTCCTCCACCGGACCTTCACCCGATCCTTTAAATTCGCCTCGCCCGGAACATTCACCATGTTCGAGGCCCTGACGCCTGTGTAATACACGTTCAAGGAAATTTCCCGCCCTCAAGAACCTCATTTTTCGGCAGCCAGGACACACCCGCTCGATGGAAACCTTGTTTCCATCGAGCGGCCATGGCCATGACATGGGTTGCTTCAAATAGAGTTACATATGTCTCTTCCGCAATGTATCACAACATGAAAAAAAAATAGTGCCACAGGATTAAGCCGGCGCCGTGTTACAACATCTAGAATTGGTGGTATACACACCTTGCGCTGATAAAATTACTGCGAAGGTAAAACGCCTTTTGAGCTTAAAGGAGCCATGAAGAGAAAACAAAAGTTTGTTTTATTCGAAAGATTAGGTGTTTCATAGTACCCCAAGCGCTTTCCCGGAAGCAAATGATGCTTTATTCACTGAGAAATAAGGCAATTTAAGCCAAAATTTTAAATCTCCCGCTAAAATTGAACATTCCGTGACGTGTACAATGGCGTCATAGAGCCGGTCCATGAAACAGATACTTAGTATGTCGACTCCATATAGCCCCCACACGCGGGAGTCGATCGAGACGGCGGCCATTTTAAAAATACTAGTAAAACCTAGTGCACCCGCAGCCCTAGTCATGGAATCGCCTGATCCGGAGAACAAAACTCTCGCCGAGGAGCTCGGGCTTGCATTTAACAACCTCACACCACAAAAACGCTTAATGCTTCTAAGTGCACGAGCGGCAAGAGTTGTGGGATACGCGGTGGACGGGAAAGCGACCATTCCGCGATAGCCACAACAGACGAACGCCCAGCCGTCGGCACCGCTGCCTCGTCAGCCCCGTCGCGACGGACGAATATAGACTGGTACGTATGTGCCGTATTTTGATTACGGTTAATAATAGTTCAATTTCAGTAGCAGTATCACTTATGCCAGTTGGCCGGTGTCGTGTATGGAAAGCCGTTCGCGCGAGCTCTCTGCTTCGACCAGAAAGATACGAGCGTCAATGCGCGGTGTTTACAGCATTTTTTTCCCCAAGGTCAGAGCGATTTGACGAAGTCGGCGCCGAGCGCCAGCATGTCCCAGAGTGAGCTAACGTAAGGGTCCCTGCCGTAACTGAACAAACTGAAGTTTTCAGTGGTTGTAAACTGTAAACGAGCTCGTAACGACAGCAGCAAGCCAACACCATTCGAAACTTACGCGACGACTGGCACTATCTCGTCGCTTCTTGCTGCTCCTTACTCCCCTCGTTTCTATTTTTACCTTTGCTGGTTGGCGATATGACGGCCAACCTCCTGTGAAGGGATTACGATACGAAGCAAGGTCGCGGCTGTGCGTGCTGGAACGGTTCGTTGGCCCCGAAGAGCCTCGAACCCGAAAATTCGTCTGCGCGACGGCGAGATGTCGAGCTCGGCCGGCGCGCTAGTTTCGTACGCATTGGCGCACACGCTTGCGAGTTCGTTCGGACCTTCAACCGTTTACTCCACCGTTCTTTGTCATAAAAAGAATGTGCAGTATGTTTCACGGGCATTTAGCTCGCTATGCAAGCTGTAAGCCCTGCCTAACATGCGTTTGCTTTTGCCGGCCTCCGCCAATCGCAGAGCATTCCCAAGTGACATCACAGGTTCTGTTGCGGAAAATGAGCTGGTGGGTCGCATGGTCATTTCCTTTTTTCCTAATTATGTAGCTTATTTGAGCGAAGTTTGCGTTATAAGTGGTGTCGTTATGGTTCTAACGAGGCAATCTTTCGAATGAACCAAACTTGTGTTTTCTCTTCATGGCTCCTTTAAAAAAATAGACAGCATTCGCGCTCCTTGGTAGAAGTCGAAAACATGCTCTTGGCTTTCTTTGATGTAGATCAACAGCAAACCATGAGTGATCACACGTTCCAATTCATCGCTTAGCGGTAAACCACTTTGCGGAAGTTCATATTCTCCCCAAACAACGCGAACCCTCATTCCCACTTTCGTTGACAAACTAGCACGCATGCAAGCACGTCGCCTTACATTGGTCGATTGCAAAAAAGGGGAACATTTGCACCTCAATTTGTACCGCGGATAATAACAAATTGGCCCTTTACACCAGCCATACTCATAGCCTTTTCATTAATCTCACTTTTATTTTTACACACATGTTGTATTATTTACATTCCCACCCTTGTCATAAAATAGGTGTTTGGCGCTTCTTGCTCAGGGTCCGCCTTGCGCAATAAAAATCAATCATCATCAAGGAGGTGAAATTTTGTAGGAAGCTTAGGCTGCGCAGCAGCTCGAAAGGTCAACCGCTTCGTTTAAGATACCTTTAGCACGGCGGCTACCCCGAGTAAGCAAAATGAGAGCAAAATGCAGCGATAACTTCAAGTTTGTCGAGACAGAGCTAGCGTGAGAACATGGGTGTTCAGGGACGCACAGCGGCTCAGGAATGCCTATAGCCTTCTTTCTATTGCTTTATTACAGTATATGGTGTACCGCTGACATGGTAAGAGCTTCATTCATGAACTGTCAGCGGAAGGATCAGAGTTTGAATCCTCTAAATCCCCTCCCTCGCTCGACCAGCCCGAACGATAGGGCGTGGCTGTGGTAAGCTGTCGCACAGAAACAAAAGGAAATGGCAAAACAACCCTGGCGCGTGCCAGGAAGAAAGGGAATGGAAATTATCTAAATGCTGATAGGAAAGACAGAGATTCGAAGAATTTGTTTGGGCTTTCAAATTTGTATGCTGTTTTTTTCTATTTTTCGTTTTACGCCAAAGCGCCTTTGGACCAACAGCTGTGTTTTTGCTAACTTTCTATCAAAAAGGCAGAAAGTCAAATGGTAGTAGAAAGACCGAGTGAAAGCGAGTGAAGGAAATTGAACACAAATATTCCGCTCAAAACAGGCCTTCAAAACAAATGCGCGCTTCTAAAAGGGGAGAACGAGTATAGTGTTTGTCAGGCTAAATGTCAACGTAAGAGCGGCCGGCAATCACAGACTCAGTAGCAGCTGTGGGAAAAGAAACACGTAAAGAAACACACTGAAAAACTAACTCAGAAAACGATGAAAGCAATTGCGAAACGTAGGAATAAGAAAGTGTCGTGTACCGCGGAAAAAATTGATTTAGCAGAGCTGTCTAAATCGGTTAACAAATGAAAAACAAATGACATTCATGGTTAAAACATGGAAGTTATTGAGGAAACGCTGGAAATAAGAGCAGGCTTAAAATTACGCCCATCTTCCCGCGAGGGAACCCTGATGTGATGCGACGCATCAGCGTTTGGACTGACGCAGGTATTGGATTGCGTCAGTCCACTCGCTGAAGGTACTGCCTCTTCCATCACGTCTCCATCGGAAGAATCAAGTCAAGCACGGAGTCGTCAAGCAAAGTCACGCGGAGTCGAACGAGAGCGAGCGCTGACTGAACCGCGACAGCGCGCTACCCGCTTTAGATTCACAGCGCCTAAAGGAGAGAAGACAGCGGAGGAGAGTCGCGCATGCGCGCACTTGCGCGTGGGAGCAGACGCGAGCGGAGCGAAGCGCACGCGCGCAGCTGTTGTTTATGATAATGAGACGGAGTGAGAGTGTTTCGCCAGCTGTCGGAGAGAAGAACGGGGGAGAGTTGCACATGCTCAGGTGGTATGCGGACGCCGACGACGCAGGAGGGACATACCCCAGAGAGAGAGAGAGAGAGAGAGCTCTTTATTAGATGAAAGCAGAGAGGTTTGCCGGCATGTTCCCGCCTGCATGCTACTCTGCGGGGATGTGGAGAAGGGAGTAAGGCCCTAAAAGAAGTAGTGCAGAAGAAAGAGGGGAAAAGAAGAGATTAAAAGAAAAAGTGAACACAAAGCTTTGCGTGGTGACTTAAAAGTCCACACAATCTCACACGTAAAGTTCTAAATTGTCTCTGCGAGGCCGATTCCGTGTAAATAGTCAAATAAAGCAACCAACACTTTTCTCTGGGACGATGGAGAGGGCCAGGGTCCAAGGAGACCTTTCAAAGATATAGATGCGTTGTTGAGGCACTCAATCTTTTCTGCGAGGTGATTTCTTTCTTGGATGTATGCCGGACACTCTAGAAGGACGTGCTCTACTGTTTCGGGCAATCCATAATTATCGCAATAGGGGTTTGCAGTTAGACCAAGGCGATGGCGGTAAGAGTGCGTGAGCGCTGCGTTGAGACACAACCGGTGGTAAAGGGTTTCAAGCTTACGTGGGATCAGCTCTGGTAGCCTCATTCTGAGTCCAGGGTCTATATGGTGCAGGAAAGGGTGCCGAGTTTCAGGACAAGACCAGAGGCGGTTTCGCTCCTTCAAGGCAAGCTCCTTCGCTAGCGCCGCGGCCTCGTGTTTTGTGAAAAAAATCTTTCTTACATTTCGCAGCTGTAGGCCTCTGCGAGCTGCCTCATCCGCTTTCTCGTTGCCGAGAATGCCGCAATGTGCAGGCATCCATTGTAGGGTCACTCGGTGATTGGCGACGTAGGCGAGATGGTGCAGGTACGTGACGTCACGGGATACATGCTCATGAAGGCTGAAGCAGCTGGCACGCCGTAAGGTTTGCAACGCCGCCTTCGAGTCCGTGAATATAGCCCATTCTGCTGGTGGCTGACGAAGAATGTAGCGCAGGGCTTGTTTAAGTGCATGGAGCTCGGCAGACGTGGATGAGGTTGTTCGTTCCAGGCGGTAGGACAAGGCTTTGCCGGTCGACGAAATGAAGACGCCGGAAGAACTACCGTGAGGCGTAGTTGAGCCGTCAGTAAAAATGTGGGCCATATGTGAATATCGGGCATTGATGTGGGCAAGCGCGAGTTGTAGGAGGCAAAATTGTGGCAGAGTTTTCTTGGAGTTGAGACCAGGTATGCTAATGTTTATGCAAAGGGGTGAGAGAGTCCAGGGAGGGAAATCAGACGGCATGGTTTGTCGTGCTTGAGGGGGTACAGAAATGTTTATAGAGTTTATCGCTTCTGCGAAGCTGGAATTTTTGTTGCGCTGTACATTACGGGCCAAGACATTGGTTTGTGACTGCAACCGATGCCTCCGGTATATTCGAACTGTTTCCTGCAGCCGGAGAGCCTCCGCAACTGTACCAGTGCATGAAGTGCGCTTAGGCAGACCAAGACAGGCGCGCAGACAATTGTTTCTTGCTCCATCAAGCTGCTTTTCGCTTGAAGTCGACAGCCGCTGTAAAACTCGTAGGCTGTAACGTAGCAAGCCATCGACATAAGCCTTGCAGAGCAGCGCCATCGATCGACAGTCACTGCCCCAGCGACTGCCGGAAAGGTACCCTATAACTTGCGACACTGCGGAAACTCGAGTACGTAGTCTGTGGACCTCAGGGGCCCACGAGAGGTTCCTGTCCAGAGTTATCCCGAGGTATCTTTGGGTGCGCACATAATGCAGTCGATGACCCCCAAGGATTAACGGGAATTGAGTCATTCGCTTGCGGGTGAATGCCATGGCTACGCTTTTTTCAGGCGATAGGTACCTTGGGCGCAAGGTAGTCAGATATATTTTTTAGAGCTTTCTGGAGCCTCTTTTGTGTATGGCGATGAGACCTTGCTGCACTCCAAATGCAAATGTCATCGGCGTAAATTGTTAATTTCACGCCAGGAGGCAGGGCACGCTTTAAGTTGATTAGCACAATGTTGAACAGCAGAGGGCTCAAAACTGCTCCTTGTGGTACTCCTTTCTCGATAATGTGACACGAAGTAGGGCCTTCCGGTGTACTCATAAAAAGTTGTCGTCGTTCCAGGTAGCTTGATACCCATGCATACAGCCTCCCAACAAAACCAATACCAACAAGGGACTCAAGAAGGGCTGTATGAAAAACCGAATCAAATGCCGCCTTTATGTCTAAAAAGACCACAGTTGGTATGTGCCCGCGGTGTAATTCTTGTTCTAGTGACTCCACAAGAGCAAGGATGCTATCGATGGCAGACCGGTTATGACGGAAGCCATTCATCTCAGGTGGATAAAGCTTCCTGCTTTCGATGTACCAGTTCATTCTTTTAAAGTTCATTTTTTCCATAAGTTTTCCTATACAGCTTAGTAGGGGTATGGGACGAAAAGATTCGTATCGAGTTGGTTGTTTTTGGGGGGTTTTAAGATGGCTGTAATTTTGTCTGTTTTCTATTCTGCAGGTACAGTACCACGCAGCCAGGTTGCGTTGTAATACTCCAGAAGGCGTAAGTGCGAGTGATGAGAGAGGTGGGAAACAGCTTCATATGCTATGCCGTTGTAACCTGGAGAACACCGTTTCTTCACGTTTGAGATGGCCGCGTTCAACTCGCCTATCGAAAATGGAGCGAGAGATGTGTCGCATCTAAAATAAACTAACAGGAAGCTAGCTATGGGAAAAGACAGAATGTACGCACTCAGAGGCGAGCAGGGTAGCTTTACGCACGACACGAACGAGATAATAAACGTAGCAGAACGATTCTACACCAAGCTATACGCCAGTGACGTAAGTCCATATGAACCTACTGAGCCCAAATCTTTAGCCAGCGATGTCCCAGCAGTAACTAAAGGGGAAGTAGAAAAGGCTCTCAAGGGCATGAAAAGAGGAAAAGCTGCAAGTGTCGACGCTATAACCATGCATCTTTTAAAAGATGGAGGAGATAAATTACTCGAAAAGCTTGCTGCAATATTTTCTAAATGCTGGAGCATTCTAACACTGCCCACAGCCTAGAAAAACGCCAACATAAGTCTCATTCACAAGAAGGGAGATAACGCACACCTCAAGAATTACAGACCTATCAGACTACTCTCACTTGCATACTACGTGTTTATCAAAGTTATAGTTAATCGTGTAAGGAACAGCCTTAATTCCCAACAACCTTGAGAGCAGGCGGGGTTTAGGAAAGGACACTCAAGAATGGATTACATCCATGCCATCAACCAAGTAATAGAAATATCCTCAGAGTACACTAAATCACTTTACATGGCATTTGCATTCTATAAAGAAGCGTTTAATTCTGTACTCATTGCAGCCGTGCTAGAAGCACTAAATGACCAGGGAATAGAGGAGCTATACATAAGACTTCTAGACGAAATATATCGGAGATTTGCAAGGAGGAACATTTTTCGCAAACAAAGCGACAAATTCCGAATCCAATGGGGCGTATGACAGGGCCATCTCGCCAAAACTGTTCACAGCATGCCTGAAGGAGATATACAGGTAGTCTTTGAAAACATAGAATTGCAGATAACGGGGGAATATTGAGCCAGTTAAGGTTTGCAGGTGACATAGTCTTGCTAAGTGAGTCTGCAGGACCTCTACAAAATTCTTCAGGAGCTATAATCAGAAAGAAAAGCGCTGGGACTAACGATAACTATGACTAAATATAACGTGATGAACAAACATTCTTCGGCTTCTGTGACGAAAAACTAGAACAAGTAGAAGACTATATCTATCTCTGACAGGTTCTCGGAGCAGACCGCAATCACGAGAGAGAAATTCGGCGCAGAGAGAAATTCGGCGCAGAGCGCTTATGGCGAACACTCCCAAGTATAAAAAGTAACCTACCTCTATCACTCAAAAGAAGAGTACACAACCAATGCTTCCTGCCGGGGATGACGCATCGAGCGGAAACTCGGCTTTTCACTAAACAACTGCAACTCGGCTTTTTACTAAACAACTTTGATGACAAACAAAAATGTCTGAAGCCGCATGGGGTTAAGAAAGTACTACGTGTGTGATGGATACGTAAGGTTTCTACAATGCCCTGAAAAGCCCCTTTAAATAAAAAAAAACAGTTACAATGACTCGTAAACGTGAAGAAGCGTGTAAGTTGCGCCGCATTTCTGTGAAACAGATATGAAGCAAAAGCAATAGGGATTGTGGAACAGAGCCAGAGGGTAAATGTCTCAGTGTGGAACAGCGTGAGAAACACGAGACGACATGCGAGGGCACGCGGACAGGTAGCTGACAAACAACTGAAATTTATTATCGCTACAGAAACAAATGCTACATTATCCCTACAGACGCGTTGAATGTGTCTGCTTCCGTGCCTAAAAATGGTAAAAGAGTTTTTGTCATCATCCGCCAAGTTTTTTTCCTAAGATTTGATCGTGTTCAGTGTGAGTTTTCGCGAACTTTTACGAAAGGTTTGTACATTTGTTTAGCATTTTAAATAATAATGACACTATTTGATATTTAATATTATTAGTGGCAGCATCAGTAGCGCCAATAGTATAACGTATAGATTCAGAGAAACAGATTTATAGATTAAAGTATGGTATTTCATATATACTAAACGAATCGGTTGTGTTATTTCATAT